>OV656873.1:91348430-91870441 GCA_927399465.1 Sarcophaga caerulescens
CCATTTAGAATTATTCGAAAGAGTACGAAATATTTTACGATACAAAGTGGCAACCGATACGTAAATATAAACATCGACAGACTCAAGCCAGCCTTTATCGAGTACCCAGACGAAAACATCTTCCTACAAGAAAATCAATGCCATGAAAAATCACAAGTTATACAACCTGATCATAACGACGTCGACACCGATGACCAAGTACCTCAACCCAACCATGACCCAATATCAACTCAAGCTATTCCTTTGCAAAAAGATAAGCATACTACAACGCGGCATAATTCTTCAAGGGTATCGCCGAAATCTACCAGATGCGGCAGACGTGTTAATCTTCCAGTAAGATTCCGGTAGCTTTCATCTAGCCGGGGAGTAATGTGGCACCCTATGTTTAGCGTTGCCAACATCGTTATCTGTCACCCGTCGTGTAAACACGCACTTAGGAGCTGTCAATGTCAGCGAGATAAAAAGACATGCCGCCATTGTTTCCGGTCTCTTTGACAAAAATCCTGATCGGCTGCAGACGTTCCTGACCAACATAAGATCCATAAAATCCGAAGCCATCCTAAATTAAATTAGCTTTTTTAAACTTTAAATTTAAATAAATTAAATAATATTTGACCCTAGTGTTGCATTAAATAAAATCGTTTTTTTTTAATTGGTAATTAACCGTAAATTACCAAATACATATACGATGATCTTTGCTTTGTTTTCACATGCAGAAACCAACGTACTTTACGTTACGTGAACGTTCGACTAATTCTACCTTTATACGGAAATTAATATGTAAATGTCGGGACGGCGCGAACGCCATTCCCGGCTATCAAAAATTACACGCACGAGTTATTCGCGTTAGGAATAATCGCGAAGGTCAACTCAACCGAAAGTGCAATGGCCAAGCCCCACTACGGGGGAACCGCCTTCGTGATCACGGTAACCCCTACGCCAGGTAAGTATGATTTCATGAGCTCAACTTAAGCATTTTGTATAAAATTTACGATGAACTGAATGAGAAGTATGCGCATGTTTAAATAAATGTTGTTGTTGTTGTTGGACAAAAGGACATTTATTTGCTTACTGATAAGGTGGTTGAAAAAAATTTAATGCACGTACGCACTACACAATTCTTGCACATGAGCTACTCTTGTTTACTTTTTTCTTTTGAAGAACATACATACATACATAACATTACATTACATTACAACCCTTCAGTCCGGATTATTGACTTAGTTTCTCACACCACTTAGTTGTGTGTGTTAATTTTATACATAACACAATTTTATACATAACTACAGTTTAAAGTCGACTCCGAACGACAGATTTTTTTGAGAAACTTTTCATGGCAATTTTATATACTCTCACAGTTTTTGCCAGAAATCTGCTGATAGGAAATCGCCTAAGAAATACTTTTTGTATTTTGTTTTGATGTCAGAACTGGGGCTCGAACACTGGCTTTACGTCTAATAAGCCAACACACTACCTACTAGACTACGGCGACTTCTTTTGAAGAACATCAACATAAAAAATATGACTAGGATAAGATATGTATATACCTATGTACATACGCACCTAAATAAATTGTTATTATACTATTGTCTAACTTGCCAAGCCACTATGGACGGATATAGTCTTCAACAACACGTAGAAATAATAACTTTTTTGTTATCAAAATGGGCAACTGACCCTAATTTTCATAGAAAAACATTTTCGTCGTTGATGTCCATTTCTGGATTAAGTCGTAATCAAACGAAATTATCCAATTTAGGACGATACCAATCTTCATCAGATCCGATGAATACCGAAAAAGTCACTGTTCGGACTCTGTGTTAATGGATTCTGTGCTGGCATGATCATTGTTTAATATTCAACTGGACTGTGCTACGTGCGGCACAGCCCACACCAGTTTGGATACGTGCAATTTGATCCCGTCAAACATTTGTTTGTGCGGTGTTCTTAAGTCGCATTCGTATGCCAATAAGACACACACCGCTGCCGTTCTCAAACCCAACGTTATCCATTCCAAAATCTGTCAAATTCAGCCTGATTTATGCACCAATCGTCTAAAATTTGACTTTTCTGTTGACCTTCTCTCGGAGAAACGTTGTTTTTCAAAATAATCAAAAATTTAGATGATATATCTCATATACAATTTTTTTAATTAAAATAGAGAGCGCCTAATAAAGGAGCCGATATTTCGAAAGTTTATTTATTTTTATTTGTCTTTGTTATATAAATGAAACTTCGTCTTAATTTCTATCCTTCTTTTTAATCTGAAAAGTAGAACAAAAACTTGTTTTAAAAATGCTAAACAACACCACGCATTAAATAAGGGTATGAGAAAATAATACGAAATAAGTAAATCATAACTTAATTTATTATTTAATTAGCTAAGTAATGGATTTTAATAAATTTTGATCAATACGTTCAAGCACTAAGAATTAACTACGCTGTGGTCACGAATTTACCAAATGATTGCACGTTTCACTAACTTTGTACAGCCAATCGAATAAATGAAAAGTCAAAACAAATTGTATTTGAAGATTATGATACAATACAAATTGATTCATATAATGTTTCTTCTTTTTCCGTTTTTAAAATACATTGGTCAAAGAAAGTACCTCATGGCAAAAATGAAAGCTAAACATTGAAGTGGTTAAGACGTAACTTCATAGAAATACGTGCATAAACGGAATTGGTCATAAAGAAAGAGTCAAGAGTATGAAAACATTTTATAAATGAATTGAAAGTGTGTATACATAATCGTATTTGTCATTTATATTGCTTGCGTTAGAAAAAAAGCAATAAACAATTCTAAAGGGATTAAAGGGATTACGGATTAAAAAAGTAAAATAATACCTATGAAAATGCCTGTAATAAATTGAAAATAATTGGACAACTAGGAGATAATAATTACCTTTTCACACTGACGAGTTTTAGTATAAGTTAACAATGGGTTAACGAATTGTTTTACTTTACTACATTGTTACTATTCTTCTCTTCATTCATACTTGATAAGTACAGTAAAAATTATATTTATACTTTCAAATAATATTCTTAACTGTTATTACTACATTGTTACTACTCTTCTCTTCGTTCATATTTTTTATTATGACTTTTTGTTGCTAATTAGAGTAAAATTATATTTATGCTTTCAATTAATATTCTTAATTGTTACTATGCAAAACAATTTTTTTTTTTTTTTTTTTTTTTTTTCATTTTTCATTTATTTATTCCAAAGTTTTCAAATTTACATTTAGGGCCTCAGCACCATTATGGCATTATTGAGGCTATCTGGCAACAATTCTTACTATCATATAATATTATTATAGTTTATAATACAATATCATGAGTTAATAAAAAAGAAAGAAAAAAAAAAGAAACAAACATAAAAAAAAATTAATAAAGTATATACAATATAAGAAAATAATAAATATATTTACATAATTAAATTACTATAAAAGGAGCATATCAAGGGTTTCTAGCAAATATTCTTTTAATCTTCTTTTAAAAATAGAAATAGATTCCGAATTTTTAATTGACATCGGCAATTTATTATATTGTAAGCTACCATTGTACTCAATTCTTTGCTTGGTAGTTTCTAGACGGCACCTTGCAGTTTGCAAATTAGACCTTTGTCTTGTGTTTACATTATGTTGATTAATATGTAATCTAATCGTATGGTATCCAATGTTGTGAAGTACCTTATATACATAAACAAGTAGTTGCATTTTGTGTAAACCATAGACGGGTAAAACAGTGCGCGCTATCTCTTTATACAATATAGAGGTGGAAAACAAATTAGGTAGTTTATAAACATTTTTCAAAGCTTTGTTTTGCAAAACCTGCAAGGATTTTAAATCAGCATTTCTCTTGTATCCGTAAATAAGTGACAAATAGTTAATATTACTTTGAATTAGCGATTCAAATATCATTAGTTTTGACTTTTCATCGAGTTTATGTCGAAGTTTATAAAGAATTCCCACAACTGGAGATATTTTAGATTTAACATACTGTATATGGGACTGCCAAACAAGATTACTCTGAAAATTAACGCCAAGGTATTTTATAGCATTTACTTCCGTTATCTGTTTTCCATCTATTTCTACCACACAACTATTAGCTTGGCTCCAATGCGGTCTAAACCTTATAAACTTTGTTTTATTTGTATTTAAGACTAGTTTATTAATTCTTGTAAATTTTGTAATTAACTCTGCATCATGAGCAATTATTGATTGAAGAACTTCTACTTGCCTGTATGGATAAAAAATGCACAAATCATCTGCATACATAAAAATTTTCCCTTGCAATCCGATGTTGTTAAGATCATTAACATAAATTTTAAAAAGCAGAGGTCCCAAAACACTGCCCTGTGGCACCCCATATTTCACATGTCTCATTGAACTATTAATTGAATTAACAGCGACATACTGTGTCCTATTAGAAAGATAGCTCTTGAAATACGCAAGCTCTCTTCATTGATCTTCTTTTTCTTTGATCTTCTTTTTCATTCATATTTTTCACTATCCTTAATTGCTTTAACAATAGTAAAACATTTTTCAGTTCAACTCACGCTTCGGTCATGTGAAGACGTTTTGAAAAGATGCACATAGTGCAGGGGTCGGCAAACTACGGCTCGCGAGCCAAATGCGGCTCTTTGGATGTGAAGCTGTGGCTCTTTAGTTCCATACACATATATTATTTATTGTATCAAAAAAAAAATCATTGTTTAGAATCGATTAACAAGAAGTATATGAAAATTAACAAATCATTTCGTAAACGTTTCCATAATGTACACAACTTTAAATATTTTTGAATTGTTCTGTACATGAGCACGGCACAAGTTGCCCTTTTTGTCAGGATATCTCTTCTCAAGGTCCAAAAGAGGAACTTCTAGGATTGCTACCACTCTCGGGACGAACTAGAGGAGCAGATATAGCGAATGCCGTGTATAAATGCCTTAGAGATAATAAGATCGATTTAAATAAAATCGTTTCAATAGCAACTGATGGAGCACGAAGTACGACAGAAAAAAATAAAGGGGCAACAACGATTCTTCAGAGCAAACTAAACCACAAAATTCTTACGTTTTACTGCATAATACGCCAAGAAGCTCTTTGTGCCCAAACATTTCCTGGCTAAATAGTTGAGGTCATGGATTTGGTAATAAAGATTGTCAACAGCATCTTGTCAAAAGCACTCTACCATCGTCAGTTTAAAGAATTCTTAAACGAAATGGAGTCTCAGTATTCCGACCTCCTTCTTCACAATAAAGTGCGATGGCTTTCCAAAGGAAATGTGCTGAAACGATTTGCTTTGTGCTTGAATGAAATAAATACAATCTTAAATGAAAAACGCGTTAATCACCCTAAATTAGAGAACGACAAATGGTTGCAAACATTTTACTTTATGGTGGATATCACAGCGAAATTAAATGAGCTGAATCTAATACTGCAAGGAAAGGGGAACCCAGCCTATGTTTAGGTAGAAGAATTAATTATTTTTGCAGAAGATATTCAGAGCGGTAAATTACTTCATTTTCAATTTCTAAGGCAATATCGCGATAAAACTAGTGCAACTGTTACTGGAATTACTTTAGCACAGTTATAAAAAAAATTAAAGAGGCTTTTTCTGTCAGATTTGATCAATTCAAAACCAACAAAACCAATCTAGCATTCATAGTAAATCCTCTCAACACAAACAGTAACGAAATCCACATTGAGCCATTTGGAATTGATACTGGAACTCTAGAAATGCAACTGATCGATTTAAAAAGTAAGGCTTTGTGGAGTGGAAAAATTACAGAGTTGAAAAGCAAGTTGGAAGAGTTCGAGGTCCAGAAATATATGTACGTAACACAAAAAAAGTGGACAGAAGTGCATGAATATAATTAAAAGTAAAGTTAGAAGCCAACTAACAAATGAAAATTTAGAGTCATGTTTGAAACTTAAAACAAGTTATAATCCAAATTTATCCAAACTTTCTAAAACTATGCAAATCCATCGCTCCCATTGATTTTTTTTTGATCAATTGTTTGTTACTGAAGTACAAGTTAGTGTTGTAAGTAAATGTTTAATTATTTTAAGTTATTACTTAAAAAATAAATATCTACCTAATAATAAAAGAATAAATATGTATATATTTTTTTATGAATAAATATATTAGTTTTTTTTTGTTATCAAGAAACTTTACTTTTTTGTTGTAAAAAAAAAATTATTAAATTTATGGCTCTTTTAAAACTTAAGTTTTGCAAATTGCAATTTTTGGCTCTTCCGTCTCAAAAGTATGCCGACCCCTGACATAGTGGATAAAATAAGAACAATGTGAAAATAATTTTAAAAATAAATAGAAATTAAAATAAACAGCAATTAAGAACTTAGTGGTTAAGAATAAAATAAGTACTGTCTAAAAATAATTCAGAATAGAAATTAAAGTAAAACTGAATTTAAGAATAAATAGAAATTAAATAATTCAAGCCATTAAAAGTTCCACATAGTGGAAAAGGCGAAAATAAAATTAAAATAAGTACTATGAAAAAGTAATTTAAAATAAAAATTAAAATAAAATAGAATTTAAGAATAAATACAAATTAATTAATTCAAGCCATTAAAGGTTCCACATACTGTAAAAGGCGAAAATAAAATTAGAATAAGAATTGAAGTTAATGGATAAAATTAAAATAAGAATTATATAAAAATAATTTTAAATAAAAATTAAAATAGAAATAGAAGATAAGAATAAAAAGAAACAAAATTAATTTAAGTCATTAAGAGATCCACATAGTGGATAAAGACTAAGTTAAAATTAAAATAAGAATTTAAATTAAAGACAAAACTAAATAAACATTAAAACTAAAATTAAACGAAAGCATTCAAAATAAAATAAAATGAAACTGTAATAAGATACGAAACTTGAAGTTGGATGGAATGGTTTGAGAGTTGGAGACCTAGGGTTGGCAATCACGCCCAATATTTTCAATCCCGGGATTTCGGGATTTCATTTACCTAGTCCCGGGATTTTAAAAAATTTGTTCTTGAAAGATATTAACATATTATTTCAATAAAATTAATAACATGACACATCCAAAAATAGGTTTATAAGAAAGAATTTATTAAATTATAAGAAAATTAATTTTATTTTTAATTTTACACATTTTTAAATTAATTATAAAGAGTTAATGGTTTTTATAGATATATACTCTTTTGTTGATCAAGTGCGATATGTTATAATTTTTTTTTATTTTTAAAATACGTTTTGAGGAAGCACAGAGCATTCAAAGTTTCATCGCTCAAACGACTTCTTATTTTAGTTGCGAAAAATCTAGCTGCAGAAAAAGCACGTTCAGACTCTACACTGGCTGGCTTAATAGTCTTTAAAAAATCGTATCCTCTTTGCAAAAAGTCACCACGTGTTCCTCCATTTTCAAACAAGAGCATTTCTCTCTGAATTTTTACAGACAACGAATTGCTATCCACGGTAAATGTGCTTTTTTATAGCTACATTGAGCTCGTCTGAAATATTTAAAGGTTCTTCAAGATAACAAGAAAGAGATTCAGATGGAAGCTCAGAAGAATCTGAAATAATTGCGAAAGGTGCCTTATCTGAATCAGAAGGTGTAACTTCTGACTCAGAAGCTATTAGAAGTGATGTAGCTGGACTTGAAGCATTTAGTCTTTCGAGTAACTCAACTATTAATTTGCGACATTTTATGGAAGAAGGAACCGTTACGAACTCTGTTTCGGATTCGGACTGAACATTTGTTCTACCATTGTGCAGATACTGAAGTACCCCAGTGATATCTGTTCTCCTTTGTTGTATGCGAAGGATGAGGGCTGAATGGAGTTTTTGACTTATAACGTTGTTAGCATCTTTAAGTTTTTTAACATAAAAGTTATGGCAACATCGGCTGTGAACAGATTAGCATCCTGACGGCAAAGGGCGTCAACTGTTGCTTTAACTGGGACAAGAGCACTAATGATTGCGGATACCATATTAATCTCATCTTTGGATAAAGCAAAATATTCACCTTCAGGTGGACCTATGTCTATTAATGCCTTTGGTATACAATTTCTTAATAAATAAAGACGTTTTAGTGAGAGTTCTAATATACCATTTTTTTCATTGCGGCTTAAAAACTCAAATCCCGGGATTAAGTGCTCAATCCCGGGAATTTGGAGTTGTTAAAAACTGCGGGATCCCGGGATTTCGGGACCCCGGGATTCCCAACACTATGGAGACCCAACCCATAAAACTTATTATTTTATTAGAAATTAATTTATATATTTAAAACCATTGTTAAAACCTGATTATACCGTACAAAATTATTTCGTCAAAACTACCGGTAAACCTTTTTTGAATTGATTTTAAGTTGGCTTTATGAAAAGCAGAAGTTTCCTAGTTGTTCACACCACTCATGTCGTGTGTGTTAATTTTATACATGAGCGGCGGGACCTACAGTTTAAAGTCGATTCCGAATGACAGATTTTTGAGAAAATTTTCATGGCAGTTTCATTTACTCTTCTAGTTTTTGCCAGAAATCTGCTGAGCGGAAGTCGCCGAAGAAATGTTTTTTCATATTTTTCGTTTTGATGTTTGACGCACCTGGGGTTTGAACCCGGGCCTTACGCCTAATAAGCCAACACAATACCTACTAGACTACGACGACTTCATGGAATAGTAAATGGAACAAATCATGGTTAATCCGAAACTACTACATATTAACAACTGCAAACCAGGTCGATTCAGCAGAAAGACAATGCACTCTGTTAGATATGACTAGGAAGATATTGTGTACCACGTATTCCTAAAACCTGGTGTAACTGTTAATACAGGTTGCTACAGACAACAAATGATAAATTTAAATTGATCCAAATGGGCCACATAACACGGATTTGTAATTATTCAACATGACAGTGCATCTACTCACAAAGCAAATCCGGTTCAAGATGCAATCAAAATTGAGATCTGCTATTTACTAGACTTTTTCCGACTACTATTTGTTTTAATCGACGAGACACGCATTGCTTGAGCAGATCTTCGATTCCCACAAGGAAGCCGATAATTGGGTGGCTAATTGGTTTGCTTCAAAAATTTAACAGTTTTATATGTGTGGAGTCCACAAAGTGCCTGAAAGATGAAAAATGTGTACCACTACTTTAAATAAAATGTTTTTTTACTTTCCCATTAAAAATTAGTGTTTCATTTAAAAAGAAATGAAATACCTGGTATCTGCATATTTTTGTTCTTTTGGTGTTTAAACAGATGAGCAGTTGCAGTCGTTTCAAGTTAATAACTTTTAACTTTTTATTCGTTATCTTAGATATTTCAAATTCTTGCCAAAAAAAAAAATTGCTCAGATAATAAAAACAAAATTTTATAAATTAAGTTTAATTAATTTAATGTAAGACTTGAATTTATTTTTAATTTAATAAATATTTTTGAAAGAAAAAAGGTATGTAGTAGACAACGTCTTTCATTATTGAGTTCTTTCTAGAAACTGAATTTAAAGCTAAATATATTATGTACATATAAAATAACTTAATGCTAGATAACCTAAGTAGGCCAGTGACAGATATGTATATATACATAAATTTAAAACTAAAGACAGTGACAAATATATATACATAAACTTAAAAGTAATTGACATAAGTTACACTCTTAAAAATATAACTACACTCAAAGAAACAACCGGACATAAGCAATACTGCTACAATTCGGCCATCCTGACAACGAGATCCCCTGATCTCGCTTCTACTAATCCTGTGACCTACGACCCCTGAACCACGGGCTGATATTTCCAGCAGCCCATACACCCTCGTACGGGATACGAGACTGTTGGAAACCTTCCACATCTTGCAGCAAATATCTATCATTCCGCAATACCTTTGATACTCTAAATGGTCCCCTGAATTTCGGAATTAGCTTACGGGAGACACCAGCGTGCGAATCAAAATTTCTCACCATAACGTAGTCGTCCACATAATACTTCGTAGGTGCCTTTCTGCGTCTGTCGACATAACCTTTATTATAGTCCTGCAAAGCCTGTTGCTTTACGGACACTCTTTGTCTAACTTCTTTGTGATTTACCTGTCCCACTTCCTGTACATCCCCAATTAAAATTTCTCTTAAAGAATCTATCACACTACCCCTTTGTCCAACACCGAATAACATCACACTCGGATGCTCACCTATCGCTCTATGAACAGTGTTATTAAGACTATGTTCAACCTTATCCAATACCATATCCCAGAAACTATTCTCCTCAGGTCGTACCAATTTTGCTATCATCGGACCAATACTCCTGTTCACTCTCTCCACTTGTCCATTTGCCTGAGGGGAACCAGTGGCAACCTTTATATGTTGAATAGAGTTCCCCTCCATAAAATCCCGGAATTCCTCCGACGTAAACGCAATACCTCTATCGCTTATAATATATCTCGGTCGACTGTAGGATCGGAAATAGTCCTTCAAATGGTCAACTACCTCCCTTGTTTTCGTCGTCTTTGTTGGATAAAGCCTTACAAATTTAGTACTAGCATCGACGACAACTAAAATATGCTTGAGTGTTCTACCATTATCAACAGGCCCATAATGGTCTATATGAACCATATCAAACGGTTTCCCGGGCTTAGGGATGCTATTCAAAGATCCTTCCTCTTTTCCCTGTTTCGAAGAATATGCTATGCACCTCAAACAATTCCGTATATATACCGACGCCTTTTCCCTAACATTCGGAAACCAGTAGCTCCTCGAAATAAGTTCCGTCATCTTATCGATCCCCACATGGCCAATTTCATCATGGTATTTGTACAATACGTGATTCTCCATGTCCTCTGGCACGCAAAATAGTAAGACGCCATCATTAGACTTCCTATAAATCACCCCATTCCTCATCTCAAACATTTTATGTTGCTCCCTCTGAAGTTCATCCCTAATGCCCTTTAACTTTGTATCCCTATTCTGACATATGACCAAATTCTCCTCAAAAGTGTTACTCTCGATTACCATTATGCTCAAACACCTACTATGTGCATCCACGTGTTGCATGCGCGAACCAGCCTTATGTTCCAAAACGTAGTCATAATTCTACAGCTCAGGACCCCACCTGGCAATTCTTGGGTTGAGTTTTCTCTTATTCAATGTCATTGTCAGTGAATTACAGTCCGTGACAATTTTAAACCTCTTCCCCTGTAAGTATATTCGAAATCTTTTCAAAGCACCAACAATTGCTAGTGTCTCTAACTCAAAACTGTGATATTTGGATTCAGCTTCCGTTGTACGCTTGGAAAAATAAAACACTGGATGAAATTTACCGTCCTCCTTTTTCTGTAATAAAACGGCTCCAAAACCTACGCTGCTTGCATCACAATGCAATTCAGTATCATCCTTTGGATCGTACAAAGCCAACACAGGCGAACTCATCAATTCCTTCAATAGCTCAAAAGCTCTAAGTTCCACGGTCTCAAATCTGAATTTTCTATCCTTTTTGGTCAAATCGTACAATGGTCTGGCTATCAACGAAAAATCTTTAACAAATCTTCTAAAGTAGGAACAAAGTCCTAAAAAACTTTGTACCGAATGTACGTAAACTTAAGTGCCATGGTCCGAATACTTTGTAAGCAAATTTCTGGCCTAAAAATCTGTCATATTAATGCACAGAGTTTAAATAATAAAATGGACGAGTTTCAATCAATTTTTGAGGACAGTGACATCCATATAATATGCATCTCCGAGACATGGTTTTTTCCAGGCGTCTATAGCCACGTCTATAATTTAAATGGATATAAATTATTTCGTTCTGATAGAGTTACTAACGGCGGCGGTGTTGCGATATATGTTAAGTCGGACATTTTTTGCATAGAGAAAATAAAAAACCCTAGTGGTAATGATATAGAGTATCTTTTCATAGAAATTTCGAATAATAATGAGAAACTATTGATTGGTACTATATATAGACCTCATAAAAGTATAAACATGGAGTCTTTTCTTGAGACACTAATCAGTACAACTCTTGGATATAATGATGTTATCTTAACAGGCGACTTTAATGCCAACTTGCTAGAGGACAACAGCCTGGAAGAAGACATGAGTTCCATTGGACTATTTTTGGCTAACAACAGACTACCAACTCATTTCACATCATTCTCGAGTACTTTACTCGATCTATTTTTCGTTAGTAATAAATTAAACCTGCTGCTATTTGACCAATTGTCTGCGCCAATGTTCTCTAAACATGATCTATTGTTCCTATCTTACAATTTTACTGTGAATTATGACACCAAGCCCAAAACTTTTCAGTTTAGGGACTATAAAAGTATGGATTATCAATCGCTGGCTGATGAATTATTGATAATAAATTGGAATAGCATTTTTTTCATGCCTAATGTTGACGAGCAAATAAACTTTTTGAATGATAAAATAACATATTTGTACAATAAATATGTTCCAATAAAGACAAAAACAATACGTCATGGCAAGCCATGGTTCACGGCTGAAATAAAATCCCTAATTGAGGATAGAAATTTGGCATACAAAAGGTGGAAGAAGTTTAGAACGCCACAACTATATGCTATATTTAAAGCTTCAAGAGCAGCTGTTAATAAAAAAATAAAATTAGCCAAATCAACATTTTACAATAATAAATTCCAATCGCAAATTGACTCAGGAATGAAATGGAGAGAAATCCGTAAAATGGGAATTATTAAATCCAATGATACTGACACAAATGGAATTAATGTAGACCAACTCAATCGCCAATTTGCGAATATACATATGCCTCAAATAAACCTAGATTTTTACAATGAATTTAATAGCAATCATGAACGGGAAAATGTATTTAATTTCAGCCACTTCTCTCAGGATGATGTAATAAAAGCCTTTACTTCGATTAAATCTAATGCTGTTGGACTTGACGGAATGCATCCTAAGTTCATTAAACTCATACTCCCATTTATTATAAAATATATTACTTATACGTTTAATACGATTTTGACAACATCAACATATCCAAACGAGTGGAAACATGCAAAAATCATCCCAATTCGAAAACCTGATAACAGTTACCGTCCGATAGCAATTTTGCCTTATTTGTCAAAAGTCTGTGAAAAATTAATGCATGAGCAAATCAGTTCTTTTTTACATTTAAACTCCCTATTGAGTACAAGACAAACTGGATTTAGGCCCAAACATAGCTGCCTAACAGCCTTGGCTGATGTAACGGAAGAGATAAGATTTCAAATTGATAAGCGTAATACTATGTCGTTTCTCATATTGCTTGATCACTCTAAAGCTTTTGATACAGTGCATCATAGTATTCTATGTCTCAAACTTAAATACATGTGTCAATTCTCTTCAACAGCGTTAAAGCTTTTAACATCGTATCTAAGTAACAGAAGCCAGAGTGTTTGCCATGGATCAAACGTGTCCGTAAGCTGCCTGATGCCAAGAGGAGTACCACAGGGCTCGATACTTGGTCCCCTATTGTATTCTATTTATGCAAATGACCTGCCGCAACAATTAAGACATTGTAAAATACAAATGTATGCAGATGATGTACAGCTTTACATAAGCTGTAATATAAGTGATGCCCCTAATTGCGTGCAACTAATAAATCAAGATCTACAACAAATTCATCTCTGGGCAAGCGCTAACGGATTAAGCTTAAATCCAAAGAAATCAGTAGCAATGGCTATTGGTTCATTGAACAATATGCATGACGTCATTCCGCCAATAACTATCAATAAAGATATAATAAGCCTTGTTGATAAAACTAAAAATTTAGGTGTTATTATTAACAAACAACTAAATTGGTCAGACCATGTTAAAGCAAACTGTGGTAAAACTTTTGCTATGCTTAGAAATCTATGGATCTCAAGACATTACACACCACAAAATATTCGAATGATAATTGCGAAAACATACTTGTTGCCAACTTTAATGTACGGTTGCGAATTGTTTGCTAGTTGTGATGCAGCAAGTATACAAAGGCTTAATGTAACGTATAATAATATTGCAAGATATATATTCGGCATTAGAAGATACAGGAGCATTTCGCAGTACGCAAAACAAGTATACAATATCACTTTTAGGAATTTATTAAAGTGCCGTGTTCTTTTATTTCTCCATAAAATTATATATACAGGACAGCCTGCCTATCTATTTCGTCGCCTCAATTTCTCCAGATCGAACAGAGGTAACAAAGTAAATACAATCAAATATAATAAAGCATTGTCTGACCAGCACTTTTTTATCAATGCCATCCGTCTTTGGAGCCATCTACCACCTCAAATTCAATTATTAAGCAATGCAAGTCAATTTAAATCTGAGATGTTTAAACATTTTAATTAATTTTAACTATGATAAAAAGCAAAATACACGTGATACATTATACTATATTATTTTTTTTATTTATTTTTTTTTTTTTTTTGTGCTTTTTTGACACCTAACTAATATATATATTTTTATGTTTCTTTTGTTGATTTTTATTTTATATTTCTAATTTATTTTTATGTACTATGTACTTTTATTGTAATTAAAATTTTTTCTGTTTATTTTATGTAATGTGTAAAAATAATCTATAGTAATCTTGTATAACTGCCAATTGTCTGCCCAACACTTTAATATAAGATACATATGTTCTTGTTGTGTTGTATTGTACAAATGAATGAATAAATAAATAAATAAATAAAAAAAAAAAAAAAAAAAATACGTTCGTCGGCAATGGAAAATCCCTTATTGCCTTGAGTCCTCGATCATCCGCTCGAATACCCTGACCATCAATCCTATATCCTAAATATGTAACATTTGTCTGTAAGAATTCACACTTGTTCAGCCTTAGCTCCAATTTATTCTCCACCAATCTATCAAAAACTTCTCTCAATATAAGAAAATTTTTATCAACGTCCGTCGTCGCAACCATTATGTCGTCCAAATAAATAATTAACTTTCCATTTCTTACCATGTCCGCAAAAATTCTGTTGACAAATCTCTGAAAAACTGAGAGACCATTCTTCAAGCCAAATGGCATTCTTAAAAACTCATATTGTCCCAACGGAGTAACAAAAGAAGTATATTTCAACGAATCCTCATCAACATACACGTGAAATAAACCATTCCTCAAATCTAACTTCGTAAAATAGTTCTTACCCGCCAGTCTATCCAACAAATCATCTATTAAGGGTATAGGGTAACTATCCTTGGCCGTCATTTTCTTTAACATACGGTAATCCACACACATCCTAAGGTCACCCGTTTTCTTCCTAACAAGAACTATGGGTGAAACAAATTCTGACTCGCTCGGTCTGATGTATCCCTTTTCCAAATACTCATCCAAAATTACCTGTAACCGTTGCCTCTCATCATAAGATAACCTGCGAGGTGTACAACTAAAAGGTTTTGCGTCCTGAAGAACCAATTTTATATTACTCTTCACCCTAGGTTCAACTGGTCTCTGTGGGCGTAGGTAATGTTCCAAAAACAGCTCATCCAATTTTTTCCTACAAACGTAACCTACATCTTCACCTATAATAAGCTGGTTCCTGCCATCATCCTCGCAATTAAACGACATCATCGTATTCACTACATCCACAAATTCATAATCCATTCCTTCCTTATCATTCGCCCGGACTTCCGATTTTAATCTCAATTTCGCTATCCTTAAAAAATCCCTACTCAAAATACAATCATACACCATCGACTATAATCATTTCCAATTTAACTTTTTTATTCCCAAAAAAAACATAAAATAAAGATAAGAAATTCATTCATTTCACCTAACACATTCACCATATCATTATGAATTTCTTGTCCCGATAAACCTTTTTTATGTAAATATTTAATGACAGCACGCATTTCAAATTTTTCCATTGTAAAAAAATCGCGGATGTGTCTTTTTTGAACACCTGTTTTTATATGAAGGAGTTGCCAGATCGAAACAAAATTTAACATGTGTTCATAACAGAGATGGAAGTTTCGAAAACACTTAACTTTTTTCTGTTTATACCGCGCTTTTTGTGCTAGGCTAAGAAGTTTCCGAACTGCCCTCGTAACTTAATGCTAGATAACCTAAGTAGGCCAGTGACAGATATGTATATATACAGTAGGACTTTGATTATCCGTGATTCGATTATCCGCGAACATCAATTATCCGGGATGGAAAAAGAAACTTTTTTGCATCGACTTTTTATTTACATTTTATTTTGGATCGACTTAAATTTTTCTGCACCGTTTAACCGTGATTACCTCTATTATCCGTGATTATAAGCAAAAATGTTTTCTATTATTTTGGACAAACAAACGAAAAAGGGGAATTCTCTCTTTAGTATACGAAATCCTTATATACTGTTCACTGTTTTCTGACAAAATTATTTTTTTTTTTATATTTTCGAAACGTGTACATACATATGTATATAAAATCCTTGAATTATTTAGTTTTTGTATAAATATGTACATATTCATTTATTAACTAATAAAAATATCTATTAAAAAACAAGCCAAAATTGGTACTCAATTAACCGGGAAAATCGATTATCCGGAATGCTTCCGGTCCCGACCATCACGGATAATCAAGGTCCTACTGTACATAAATTTAAAACTAAAGACAGTGACAAATATATATACATAAACTTAAAAGTAATTGACATAAGTTACACTCTTAAAAATATAACTACACTCAAAGAAACAACCGGACATAAGCAATACTGCTACAGATATCAAGCATTTTATATTGACAGCCGTCGTGGTAATCAATCAGCACTATATACAAGTGGTTGTTTAGAGAATTTGTTTTTAATGCATAATTTCCGACAATTTAAAGCATTTGTGGAAGAACATCTCAGCGTAAGGTACTACATTAATCTCAGCATAATTCGTAATGAAAACATCGATTTTATAATAATCATAAACGACGACCATCTCCAGGAAAGTATAAAACTGAGAAATAAAGAAAATAATGGTAAGAGAGAATGTGCAATTCGAGACAATGTGGCTATTGGAAGAAAATATTATCAATAATTGGTGTTTTCTTTCATTACTTTTCGTTACATAAAAATTTCGTTACGGAGAAAATTACAGGATGTTGTTCTAAATTATGAAAAATGCACAGATTTCCAGTCCCAAAGGAATGCTTCTTTGAACACAATGTAAGAGATAATTTGAAAATATGAAAGCGAACATTTTAGAAAAACAGCGAAAATTAGAAAATCGTTCATAATGTAATTTTAGTTTTTATAAAAAATTTTGAAAATGTTGTTATTGAGAAATGTCCTGTAGAAAAAATTTTGCTATTAAACTTAAGCTTCAAGGAGAAAAACTATTGAGTAAACTCAGAGATCAGCAATGAGTATTCAAAAAGATGAGTAGAATCGAATCATACTCATAATTTCTGATACTTATAGGCATTCATACTTATTTTATATTCATACTACTCATATCCAAAGTTTGAAGTACTCATCGTACTCATACATACTTAACAATACGTATGATGTTGTCGATTTCGACTCTCCATGACTCAATATTTACAAGAATCACAAAATAAGTATGATTCGCGTACGAACACTACAATACTCACTGGAAAGTTGTGTGTTTGCTCTGCTTGCTGCTCTGTCTTTTTGCTTATGTGTCCTTTTCTTTATCTGTTACGGCAAAAAATAACTAAGACTGTAAATTTTGATGAGTGATTCGAGTCACGCATACTCATTGCAACCTGTACTTATAAATTAACGTTGTAGTGAGTACGAATGAATCAGAGTAGTTAAATTTCAATATTGCTGAATCTCTTATATTCAAAATTTAATGAGTGCTTACGAGTAGCGAAAAAACGCTTCATTGCTGATGTCTGGAGTAAACCTAAATATTTAAAACAAAAATTATATTGCAAGCAGTAAAAAAATCATTTTTTGATATTCATTTCTTTTAAATTTACATATGAGTACAGTGATTGAAAAAATAAAAGGACCATTTCAAAATTGTTTTTAAAAGGAAAGAGTGTTATTCAATTATTATGATTGAAGCCTCTTATTAGTTAAATATATGGTCGTAATTCTCTTCATTTTAATAACCTCTTGGCATCTTTATAGTTTATAAAATTTACACGACTGTGATAAACTTTTCCACGGAAGTTTATTTCAAACAAGTTTCTAAATTTTATTCCCCAATACTTTATTTATTTTGAAGCTAAAAGAAATTGGGAAGACACTTTTTGGTAGTCAGCAGCCGAAATAGTTCGCTGACCCAGACAAATGGAACAACTCTATTTAAACTGAAATCATCAACAACCTTTGTTTTGTTGGACCATAACAAACTACAAGGTACAGCAAATTCCTTGGTACTCTTAGGGCCATTATTACAACTTACCGTTAACTAAAGGGAGGATTTTAACTGGCAAATAAATTGTTTTTCATTATTATAAGTGGATAATATGGTAGAAGTGAGCGTTAAGCTGAAGGGAGGTTCATCCTACCGGTAACTTTTAAAGTTAAGTTTATGTTTGAACTCGCCATATTATATATTATTTTCAATGTGGCAACTTCAAATATAAACAATATGAGCATATACAACAAAAATACGAATCCCGCCGTTGCCACTGTGTTTAAAAAAAATTGTTTAATTGAGCAGTGTTATCGACATTGCGCTGGCACTGCCATATTTTTGAAAAAGTTAACTTTAGGTTGTAATATCGAAAAGAAGTTAAAGGTGACATTAAAGTTCACTTTAGCTAAAGTTACCTTTAACTCAACATAACTTTAACGGGAAGTTGTAATAATGCACCTTTCTTAGCTTTTGGTTTACCAAGAAGAAGTGTTTTTTGATGACATCGACCTTTATGCCTAGCTTCCTCAAAGCTTCTATAATTCTACGACTATAAAGGAGCATTGTGTTTAGTTTTGATAACTTGATTGAGTTGTGATTATAATGTTTTTATATCGTTACACTCTTCTCAAACATATAATCACAGTTTCAGCTAAATAGCATGTTTAGATTGTTTGTAAGAGACATAAATAAGACAAATGTCTTGCGCGTTTAACAATTTTTTTCCATCGAAAAAATGGATCAAAGAAGTTGCATTAAAATTTGTGTAAAAAACTGAATCAAGTCTCAAAAACATTTGAAATGTTGACAGTGGCATAGTGGTGAGAGACTCTGAGTCGAGAGACAGTCTGTTTAGAAGTGGTACAAGCTGTTTGTCAAACTTTATATGGTATCCTTATAATATCTCCTCTAAGCCTATTGCTCTGAGAGTGCATCTTGGGATCAACAATGATAATTCCTTGCTATGCCTGGCATCTATTAATGTTCCACAAGTTCCAAGAGTGTGCTCTGATGATAGTCCTGATAGTCATAGAATGCACACATTGGAATTCTCCAATTTCTTCAGAGAGTCTCTTACTATCTTCTATTTATTTAAAAGAACCGAGTAATCCAATGACAGCCTGACTGCTATTTCCTGTCTTTTGTACCGCCTATCCAAATTGAGCTAGGCACATCCTTCTATGGCATAGACTTCCGTTTGGCAGATGATCGCGAGTTTCTCCATGGACTCGGAATACTTCATTTTTTCACCAAGTTAAGCGAACTTAAATCCAACTCAGCTTCCGGCGCTGCTGTAAGACAGATTTTCATTGTGTCTGTTATGCTCTGTACATTGTTCAAATTCATTTGCACTGTTTTCAACCATGGCCTCGCGACTAATAAGCCAACACACTACCTACAAGACTACGGCGACTTCAACGAAGTCAACGAACAAAGTTCAACGAACTTCTTGTAAATGGTACTATTACTCCCTGAATCATGTCATAGGGTCTCTTCAAATTTTCCAGTAGCTATGAGGACTAAATCATTTGTATAACCTTGGCAGTCGATGACCGCCTCGGATAGTTTTATCAGGAGAGCGTCCACAGTCAGGCTTCACATTAGTAGTGAAAGGAGACCACCCCGTGACCATCTACTAGTTGTGTGCACTCTTATTATCTCACTTCCAGCGTGTGTAAATGCTAAGAAGAATAATACTTTATATTGATTATTATTATTTAATTGCGGATTCACTACCATAGATGGGCACTTTGCAGTACATACCAGTAAAATTTCAGTAAAAACTGATTTTTATTGATTACTGAAAAAAAATCTCAAAATCTCAAAAAAATCAGTAAATTTTACTGATTACTGAAAAAATGCAGTAAATCAGTAAATTTTTACTGAATACTGAAAAAAAACAGTACCAATAAATTGAAATCCATTATGCATTACCAGTAAATTTTTATTAATTATAAAAAATTGTCAACATTTCTTATAAATGTTATTAGTAGAAATATTTATATATTTGTAAAAAAAAAAAATTAAAATAATGTCAAATATGAATTAAAAAAAAGATGTAGCCCACTGGGTTTGAACCGACGACCACCCGATTTCTGATCGCCATTGTACTCACAACACCACCGAAATATTTATTTAAGTGTGTTGTTTCTAATACTAATTTATTTTTTATTCGTGTGAAAAACAGTTCTAAAAATAAATATATAAATAAATAAATAGGCAAATTGACAAAAAGTAACTGTTCAATTTTTTTGTTTACATACATATTTATTTTTAGTTTCAGACTGTAAGTTGTTATTTATTAAAACATTGCTTATTATTAAAAACGACACCTCATGTTAAGCAATATTATCTTGCAGTGTTGACAACATTTTTATAGGTAAAGTGCTAGATTTTTTAAAAAAAAAATAATATTGTTACGTTTTTACCTTTTTAAAAACGTTTAAATATGAGTTCGTTAATTGCAAACCAAGTAAAAACAAATATGTGTCTTATTATAATTAAACTCTCTTTATTGTCCACACTTTCTTATGTGCCACTGTTCAAACTTAACCGATACAACAATAATTGCTGGTTCACTATTCACACACAACTATTGCTCGCAACCGATATCTTCAAACACGACTATTTAGTTCACACGCAACTTCACTCAGGACTGACTCAATTACAACTGACTCACTCGTCTGCTTTGTCTTGCCCTTTTATAGTCCAACACGAACAGTACATCGAACGTTCTTGAAGAAGAACGTTCGCCGTCTCGCATTCTCGCAATTTCTATGGTGACTGCGTTGTTTGTTGTTGCGTATGCTTACTTGTCTGTCCCTTTTTCTCTCATACTTGTTGTAGCTGGTTTATTTATAATCAGTTCGATGTATGCGTTAGTGTGTATTTGTGTCGTGTGTATCAGAGAACGGTTTGATTGGTTAATTTCAGATTTTGAATACAATCACAAAAAACGAATCTCATGTCGACAATATACATCAATTCCGTAAAGCAATACATGTCATCATTCACAAAACGGAGTGTAACGAAAAATGATGCTTGCATTGCATGTCTTGTACAAATGTAAACAAATACTCCCAAAAGCAACGAATACTTAACGATTGGTACGAATGGTTAACGATTGGTATGAATGGTTTCAATGCTGATTGCATAGCTTGTACATACTAACAAAAAGTTAACTCAACACATTTTCGCTGTTTTTATGGTTGGAATATACCTTTAAATGAAAATTTTTCTTTTTTTATAATAACTAGTTACAAAATTAAAATATTTTGGAAAAACATAAACCATGGCATTACACAAAGAAAAAAGCTTTTGTTTGTTTTAGATGTGTTTTTTTAACCTAACCAACTAAGTAAATATTTATTACATTATTAATAATAAAACAATTTAATTTTAATAAATTAAATTTTTTTTCATATTTCAATTATTAAAAAAAATATTTCAATTATGTAAAATAACACAAATTAATGAAACTTAAACATAAACGATGAGTATATTCGAGTCATACTTATAATTTCTTATCATCATTAGGTATTTCGGGTACCGCTGATATTTTCGGTGGATTCCTCTCAGCAGATTTCGGGCAAAAATTCTGAGAGCGAAACAAAGTATCTTATAATGTAACCCTTTGAAATATCAGCGGTACCTCAAATGTCTAATGATGACTCATTCGTCAAGTCGCCGCGACTTTTATCCCTTTTTCAAACGAATGACGTTGATATTTTTTTGCCGAAGTTCTTATAGATTTGTAGTATGAGTCATCATTAGACATTTCAGGTACCGCTGATATTTCAAAGGGTTACATTATAAGATACTTTGTTTCGCTCTCAGAGTTTTGCCCGAAATCTGCTGAGAAGAATCCACCGAAAAAATGTAAAATGTATTTTTTCGAACACTGGTAAGAATATGTGTTTTATTGTTGTATAAATGAAACTGTGTATATCGATTCATTCACTCAAAGCAACGAATACTGGACGAATGGTGTGAATGTTAACGAATACTGGACGAATGGTGTGAATGTTTTGAGTTTTTTCATGCGGCATTGAATTATTTCGTTGCTTGATGTATAAAGACATAACAAAAAGAGAATGTAAAATAGCAAACAGTAATAAGGAGTGAGTAGATAAACAGCAATGCACATTTTTATTATTGTCGAGTAAAAGCAATGCAAAAGCAATGAATCTGCGAATGGTCAGCAAATGTGAATGGTCTCTTTCCGTTCTCTGGTGTGTATTGTGTACGCATTGCCTCATGGTCTTTGTATGTATTTGTAGCTTTTGTTTATCGTTAATGTTAAACAATATTAGGTCGTTTCGATATGCAATATTGTTAACAATATTGTTACGCAATATGTTACGCATATAAATACAAAGACCATGAGGCAATGCGTACACAATACACACGACACAAATACGCACTAACGCATACATCGAACTGATTATAAGTAAACCAGCTACAACAAGTATGAGAGAAAAAGGGACAGACAAATAAGCAAACGCAACAACAAACAATGTAATCGCAAAAGAATTCTCGAGAATGCGAAACCCCGAACATTCCACTTCGAAAACCATCATGCGTGCGAAGTAAAAAGTCGTGGTTCGAACATATCCGTTGTGCGCAGTATAGCGAATAGTTGTGTATGAATAATAGTGAACCAGCAATTATTGTTGTATCGGTTAAGTTTGAACAGTGACACAAAAGTAGTGTGTATAATAAAGAGAGTTAAATTGCAATAAAACACATCGTTAGTATAATTTGCAAAGACGCTAAGTCCACTTTTTTCCAAAATTGAGATTTTAATGCAAAACGGTAACATTATACATAATACATATTTTACAACAAAAAAACATGTCATTATATAGTTTAAAGTTGTTGTAATTTTGTGGTTTGCAAAAACGCTAAGTCCACAAAACTACGAAAAATATTAATATTATTAATTAATTAATAATAATAATTAACATTATTAGTTATTAATATTATTATTATTTTGTAAAAACAATTGCGTTTAAACAGTTTAGAAATTTTAAAAACTGAAAAAGCTACAATGTTTTTTGTGTCTCCTGTAAAATTTGAAAAAAGGGACTTAACACATTTGCGAATGAGACTAACGACATATTTGTTTTTACTTGGTTTGCAATTAACGAACTCATATTTAAACGTTTTTAAAAAGGTAAAAACGTAACAATATTGATTTAAAAATGTATGCATAACGGTCGTCTAAGTAAGTAAACAACTCACATTTTTTTTAATATTTTTTCGACATAAAAAATTAATAGGTATGTATACTTGTTTATCTTTAAAATAAACAAGTAAACTTGAAAATTGGATCAAACCAAACATCAAATTTTTTCAAGTTGCAGCTTCATTTTATTGCTTTTGCTATAAAAGTGCTAAATTGGCTATCTAGACTACTTCTATGATACTATCATAACGATTGTAAGTGAAGTTTTTGTTGGGAATATAAAATGTTTCAAAATTTTAAATATTCTTAAACGTAAAATTCAGAAAAATAAACATATTTTAAATGAAAAAGGGTTTAAAACGCCCATAGCATTTATATTAAGTTACAATTGTATTAAAAACGCAAAAAAATAATTATTTAATGTATTACAATAAAATTACATTCGAATTACTTTCGACTAGATTTGTGTGCTCGATTTTAAAACGAGAATAATTATGCGAATTCGTACAAATTCAAATATTGTACAAATTCATTTAATTGTAAAAATTAATTTAAAATATTCGGAAATTACTCTGAACCCATTCTTTTGACCGCGTAACAAAAATGATTTGTAATATAAACAAACAATATAAACTGCCAGTAGAAAAAATTGTTTATACCATCACTGACAATGGTTCAAATTTTATCAAGGCTTTTAAAGAATTTGGAGTTGATTTGAGTAAATGATTACTTATTTAATAAATAATATAATATTGTTACGTTTTTACCTTTTTAAAAACGTTTAGAATATGAGTTCGTTAATTGCAAACCAAAGTAAAAACAAATATGTGTTTTATTTCAATTAAACTCTCTTTATTTATCACACTACTTTTATGTGCCACCGTTCACACTTAACCGATACAACAATAATTACTTGCTATTATTCACACACAACTATTGCTCGCAACCGATATCTTCAAACACGCAACTTCACTCAAGACTGACTCAATTACAACTGACTGGTTGCCTGCCTTGTCTTGCCCTTTTATATGCGAACCTCTTCAGTCTGATGATGGTTCTCGAAGTGGAAGGTTCGCGTTCTCGCCTTCTCGAGAATTCTTTTGCGACTACATTGTTTATTGTTGCTGGTTTATTTAGAAGATGTTCGATGTATTTGTTAATGTGTATTGTGTACATATTGCTTCTTGTTGTGTTCGCTTTTGTTGCGTTTGGGTTATCGATCTCTCTCATACACATACTGATGTTATTGTTGCTTTATGTATAGTTCGGTGCACATATATGTTAGTGTGTATTTGTGTCGTGTGTATTGTGTACGCATTGCCTCATGGTCTTTGTATGTATTTGTAGCTTTTGTTTATCGTTAATGTTAAACGATATTAGGTCGTTTCGATATGCGTAACACTGCCGCCCACTTAAGCCTGTTCGTCCCGAATAGGCTCATTATCTCTTCTCCCATATTTTGCCAGTCGCTCTATGTGTACGACCTTCATTTTTGTTCGGGGGCTGTTAGCTTTCTGTATCCTGTACACGACATCGTTTAACCGTTTAATTATTTTGTACGGTCCATCCCAGCTGGTTTGTAGCTTGGGAGATAGTCCCTTCTTCCGCTTTGGGTTGTAAAGTAGAACCAGTTGTCCCTCATGGAAGCCCTCCGTGTTTGCTGCACGATCATACCTGGCTTTCATTCTATCGCTGACCATTTTTATTCGTGTGCGCACAAATTGATGAAGTTCATTTAGGCTTTCTTCTTTTCCAGTGGCATCCCTCTCTGTGGTGGGCATAACTCCAAACTCCAAGTCACCGGGCAGTTTTATTTCAGTTCCAAAAATTACCTTGGCGGGCGATCTAGATGTTGAATCATGGACTGCAGATCGGTACGCCAGTAGAAACCTCGGAATGTGTTCGTCCCAGTCCTTCTGTTGCTCGCTCACTACTTTCCGCAAGTACTCTTCCAGGGTTCGATTAAACCGTTCTACCATTCCGTCAGACTGTGGGTGAAGCGGCGTCGTTCGAGTCTTCTTAATACCGTATACTTCACACATTTCCTTAAAAACAGCTGACTCGAAATTTCTTCCTTGATCGGAATGTAGCTCCATTGGAACCCCGTAGCGGCATACCCAGTTGTTCACAAAAACGCTTACTATTGTGCTCGCCTCTTGATTGGGTATGGCATACACTTCCGGCCATTTGCTGAAATAGTCCATCACCACGAGAACATATCGGTTTCCGGCATTGCTGACTGGAAAAGGGCCTGCTACGTCCATCGCTATCCGCTCGAAAGGTGCGCCTGAGTTATACTGTTGCATCTGACCTCGACTTCTTTTTACTGGACCTTTAGCTGCAATGCACTGAGTACAGTTTGCTATCCAGTCCGCCACTGCTTGCTGACATCCAACCCAATAAAAGCGTTGTTTTAGCTTTTCCAGCGTCTTTGTCACTCCAAGATGTTCTCCGCTGGCTCCATTATGGAACTCCTTTAACACATCTTTCATTTTGGAGGAAGGCACTACCAATAAGTTGGATGAGGACTTGCCATCAGCGCTTTCCCAAAGTCGATATAGGCACCCATTTATGATCTTTAAGCTGTCCCATAGTGCCCAATATGATTTTGTAAGAGGACCTTCTGCGGATATCTCATTTCTTGTTGGTCGTTTATCCTCCTCTTTCGCTGCTATTATCTTCGCCAATATTGGGTCACTCCTTTGTGCCTCGGACCAGTCTTCGTTGGCCTCAATCTGGATTCGCCGGACTCCAACGATGACTTCCTTCTTCTCAGCCTTCACACAATGTCTACGCTCCAAATTACGAGGTCGGCTCGAGAGAGCATCAGAATTTCTGTGTTCTACTCCACTTCGTTCTTCATTGCTATCCGCATGTTCTCTGCGCATTCTCTTGGAACTACTCGTTTCAACGTTGTGTACCCCAGAAGCCTTAGGTGTTTCAACGGCATGTCGTCTTGTTGGTGAGACCGGTCTTGATCTTTTTCGTGGCACCCTACAGTTTCTTTGGAAATGACCACCCTTTCCACAGTTGAAGCACTTAAGTTTAGCCTTTCGTCGGATTTCTTTCAAAGCTTGCTCCACCATCTCCTTAACTTTACTTAAAAGGCATTCATCTTCCTCCACTACTTCCATTCTTTGAACTTTGCTTACTTGTGGTCTGGAAATCATGTGAGCTGTCTCCTGGGCTAGTGCGAAGGCCACGGTCTCTGCAAAGGTTCTCTTTAGTGTAGAACATACCGCAAGTTTGATGTCAGGGTCCCGTATACCGTTAACAAACACCTCGGTTTTATAGTTATCTATCAACGGGTGATTCTCTTCTGGGTATGAAAGCTGCATCAATCTCTCGACCTCCATTGCAAAGGCTTGCAGTGACTCATTAGCCTTTTGCGTACGACACCTTAGCTCCATGCGATACAGTTGTCGTTTATGTTCGTCGCCGAATCTACGCTGTAACGCCACCATTAACTCGTTGTAGTTGTTTCTGCCGCTGGCTGGCATGGTCTCTAGTATCTCTGCTGCTACACCTTTTAACGCCAAAATCAGCTCCAAGGCCTTCTCTCCATCGTCCCATCCGTCTCTGCTGGCTACTGTCTCAAATTGGAATTTGAAGACGGATAGGGGTGAGCTTCCATCAAAGCAAGGTGGTTTTATCCTGCCGATACTTTCGGATACGACTCGCACTGGTTCCGGTCGCTGGCTCTGGAGGTTGTTGATCTTCTCCTCCATCATTACGAGTTTTCCGTCGACGGTCCTTTCCAAATCGTTCACTTTTGTGTCAACGGTCTTTTCCAAATGTGACACCCTTTCCTCAACACCAGTGATTCTCTTGCTGACTGACTCATGGATTTCCTGCAGCTTCTCTGTTGTTGCCGCAAATAGCTTTTGGTTTGCTGCTTGCATTTTCTGATTTTCGGCTCTAGAAGCTTCTTGGGCCTCAGCCAGAAGTTTTACCTCAGCAAATAGATTTTTGTTTTCTTCTTTTCGGGAAGCTTCTTGTTTATCAGCTAATACCTCCATTTTTTCCATCATAGCGGCTAGCAACGAATTTATGTCTATACCGCTAGGGGTTGCAGATGCCTGTGACTCTCGTTCCTCTTCATCCTCGAACTCGTAGGAATCGATGTCGATGCCCTGAAGCTGTAGCTGTTCTCTTAACCGCCTCTGCAGTTCATTCTTTGTGCCCGTTGTTGGCAGCTCCAGTTTACCCAACTCTCGTTTAAGCCGGTCCACTCTTAGTTCGGATAGTTTCATTTTATTTATTTATTTCTTATTATTTCTTTAATTTTTTTTTTTATTTATTTTCACTCTTGGATTTTTGCAATCCCACTTCTGACACCAATTGTTACGTTTTTACCTTTTTAAAAACGTTTAGAATATGAGTTCGTTAATTGCAAACCAAAGTAAAAACAAATATGTGTTTTATTTCAATTAAACTCTCTTTATTTATCACACTACTTTTATGTGCCACTGTTCACACTTAACCGATACAACAATAATTACTTGCTATTATTCACACACAACTATTGCTCGCAACCGATATCTTCAAACACGCAACTTCACTCAAGACTGACTCAATTACAACTGACTGGTTGCCTGCCTTGTCTTGCCCTTTTATATGCGAACCTCTTCAGTCTGATGATGGTTCTCGAAGTGGAAGGTTCGCGTTCTCGCCTTCTCGAGAATTCTTTTGCGACTACATTGTTTATTGTTGCTGGTTTATTTAGAAGATGTTCGATGTATTTGTTAATGTGTATTGTGTACATATTGCTTCTTGTTGTGTTCGCTTTTGTTGCGTTTGGGTTATCGATCTCTCTCATACACATACTGATGTTATTGTTGCTTTATGTATAGTTCGGTGCACATATATGTTAGTGTGTATTTGTGTCGTGTGTCTTGTGTACGCATTGCCTCATGGTCTTTGTATGTATTTGTAGCTTTTGTTTATCGTTAATGTTAAACGATATTAGGTCGTTTCGATATGCGTAACAATATTAATTTTGTTGATTTTCTTGAATTTAGGAGCTATTAATGAATTTGATAGTGATGAGGAGTCTGATTCAGGCTCCGAAATGGATGAGTAGATGGATGTTTCAGGCATTCAGTTTCACGCGGTGAACGCAAAACTTTCAAAGCATTTTCCATGTGCAAGTCACACTTTAAATCTTTTGGCTACAACGGATTTTAACAAAATTATGAATTCCGCATCTTCTGATGTAAAACCTGTTCATAAAAGATCTTTCAACAGGTAAAATTTACTTCATTGCAGGCTTTTTACGTCTATATCATTGTTTTCTCTTTAGATGCACACAGCTTTGGAATAAGTGCAATAGACCAAAGACTGCAGAGGTTATCAATGCAGTTTTAAGTGCAAACTTAATAACTAAATGTATAACAAGGTGGAACTCTCTGTACGATTCCGTTAAGAAGTTGTTAGATCACAAAACAAATTAGAGGGAATTGTGCTTTCGTTTAAAAATTCCTACAATTCTTTGTGATTAACTGGAATACTTGGAGGAATATATTAAACTTATGGGGCCTATAGCAGAGGCGGTGGATTTTCTTCAGGGAGAAAATACAATCTATTTTGTATACTTCGTCCCAACAATAGTCTCTTTAAGAATAAAACTTAGTAAAACTTTAAGTTTTTAGCCGAAGTATGCGCCAAAATACAAGAGGCTTTACTCAGAAGATTTGAGCAATTTTTTTTAATTCAGCCTGATGCTTGGGATGCTATTATTGCAGAAATAAAATTTAGATTTCTAAAAGCTCTTTTAGAAACTGCAACAGAACAATCAGAAGATGATGTGAAGAAAATGTTTAATAATTACGTAGTAAAATATGGCAAAGTACCCATTACTTTTCTTGATTTTGGTGAAGAAAGCGATGGAATAGTTTTTATACTTATTTTTTATTTAAATATTTGTTTTAATGTATTTGTAAATCTATTTACTTCTTTCAAACAGATGTTAGTGTACCGTGTGTTTCCAGTGAATCGGGAAATTATCTACAAGAAACCATTCTTTACCTGGCCGAACGAGACACGACGACCAAGTGCTTCAAGACTCACATTGCAATAAAAAATTTGTTTCTTAAATACAATACCCCATTGCCCTCGTCCGCCTCTGTAGAACGATTATTTTCATTCGCTGTAATTGTAAATCGTTCAAGAAGGCAGAAACTCAGCGATGCAAATTTTGAAATGTTGGTCTTAAAAAAAGCTAACGGTGGACACTAATAAAAATTTAGTGTATTTAAAAATTTTATTTTTTTTTAAGTATGTTCATTAAATTCCTATTAAGAGAGTGAAAATAAAAAATATGGAAAATTTCTATTTTAAATCATCAAAAAATATATAGTAAATGAAAACTTTATTAGTAAAAACTTGTAAAAAAAAGGTAAATGTATAATTTTTGATTAGTCGATATGTAAAATATTTTGATTTTAAATTGTTCTGACAATAATGTAAACAAAAGATAATTCAAAATAGAACTTGTAATAATTTGCAACGATAAAAAATTTTGACAATTTAAGTTTTTTGTTCTTCTTGCAAGTTTTTGAGTTGATGAATGCTTTTCCAGTAACAATTGTTAATAATTCAGCTTATTGAACAGAGCAAATTTTATTCGAATCCTTGAACTGTAGGCAATTTTTCCAGAAAATAATTCCACTAACATGTAATTAATAAATTTTACTGATACTGATTTTTTTCAGTAATCAGTAAAAATTTACTGACGTACTAAATTTTTTTTCAGTAACCAGTAAAATTTACTGCATACTGTTTTTTTTTTTCAGTAATCAATAAAATTTTACTGAATATTGATTTTTTTTTTTCAGTAATCAGTAAAATTTTACTGGTAATGCAATCTAAATTTCATTACCAGTAAACATTTACTGAAAAGCTTAATGCATTAGAATTATAATGCAGTATGCCCATGTATGTTCACTACTTGATTTCTAATGCCTTTACCGAACAAAGAAAATATGTCGGGTATATACGGACGAATCCTATTTGGGATACGCAAATTAGAAGTCATTAGTAACCAACGCGGCCGGTGTTCACAAAACAACTGATTTTTACTACAGAAACGACAAAAAGGCATGCAATCTGGTTAAATTTTACTGCTTAACAACAACATTAAAAGAGTATAATAATTTACCGTAATGTTGAGTAGATTTCAAGAGTACTGTAAACGAAGAGAAACATTTTCTTTACATACAGTAAATAACAGTGACATATTCAGTTTACTGAATTACTTAACATTGGCGACGCTCTCTTTTGCTCCTTATTTAACGGTTTTGAGCAATAAAATTATTTTTCCAAAGTCCTTTACTCTGTTAAAGTCTCACAAGCCGTTGTTTATGTTACAATAAGTTGTACGAATTGTCGGTTAATGTTAGGAACCAAATGTACTACATTTGTAGGTAAAAGTAGTTGTGAACAATTTGCTTTTAAGAATATTTTCAGGCAAATTTTTGTCAGAAGAGATGGAAATCTGTAGGCTTTAGATTGTCAAGGTAGGATTAACATTGTTTCAAAAAAATTTTGCCCTCAACTAAATTCTTGTGCTTTTCTTTTGCTAGACATAAATTTATTATTCGTTATAACAGCATGGATGATGAGAGTAAATCGGTTTACGTCAATTAAAGGTAAAAGTACAACATCTCGTTATATTTACATAAGCATCAACGTTAGCCTTATCGAAATATTTATTTTTATTATAACTGTTTGGGAAATTGTTGGTTTATGGCTTCTTGTGTTTTATAATTCATCAATTTTATAATTAATTTTGTAATTTTTTACATTTCAATATGTAAGGTGCATTCATAATGTGTAATGTATACTCACTATTTGTTGAGAATTTAGGGTCTCCTGTTTATCGTATTCGAAGTGTTTTAGTCACAAAAAATGTTGGTACCATCTGTGTGTGGGAAATAATGTTTGTAGCAATATTTCTTAGCTTATTTGTTAGGTAAAGTAGCATTTTTAACAATTGGACTTTGAATATTAAGTAAAAATAGGTACAGAAAGTAGTCGCCGTAGTCTAGTAGGTAGTGTGTTGGCTTATTAGACGTAAAAGCCCGGGTTCGTATCCCAGGTCAGGCATCACAACAAAATATGAAAAAAAAAATATTTCCTCGGCGACTGCCTCTCAGCAGATTTCTGGCAAAAACTCTGAGAGTAAATAAAATTGCCATGAAGAGCTTCTCAAAAATCTGTCGTTCGGAGTCGACTTTAAACTGTAGGTCCCGCCACTCATGTATAAAAGTATAAGTTGTGTGAGGAGCAAGGTCGAAATCCTGACTGACGGGTTGTAATGACCAATTATGTACGTAGGTACAGAAATGGTAATGACGGATGCTAAGAACGGTAAGTAGCAAAAAATTTAAAAAGTTACAATCTTCAAAATTTAATATTAGAAACTAGTTTTTGATTTAGAATTTCTTGCTAAGGTTCTTTCAATCTCTTGTTAACCAAAAAAGTTTGTGCGCAAAATATAATAAAACTAGAAAATGGAATATACCCTGACTATACGAGTATGTGCGTAACAAAGGAGATGCATATATCAGTAGATGTCTCCTTAAGCCGAATGTGTATGCGAATAAGCTACAACCCCTACAGCTGCCCTAAAAATCAAAGTTACCAGCCTGATTTATACGCCGGAGTTATGGAAAATTGAACATTTCAGATGCGTTCTAACACTTGAACGATGTTATATATCATTCGATAGGGTAGACGTTTTCTTTGCTAGGAATATTTCATTCTGAGCCTAAAAGCTCCTACTCTCAAGATCATTTCGTGACCAATCTGTATACCACAAACTACTTTCCTTTTTAAGAGAATATGCAGCTTCCACATTACTCCATCCAATTTCGTTACTAAGTCCCTTCGCGAAGCACTTCTCAAAATCATTGAATCTCCTGTTAGGAGCGAGTTGTTGACAGTGACGGCCTAGGCAACGTAGTAAAGAAATATGGAAAGATGACACGGCCAACCCAAAATCCAAACCAAACACTAAATTTTTCGGAATGCATTAGACGATCTGGGATCTCGTACAGAAATTTTGTTTGTTTACGTACTCACTGAAGATGATTTTTAATAAAAATTATATGATATTGTTACGAAAATGGAAATGGTGTTACATCGTTTAACATAAAAATGAAAGCTACAAAAACAATAGACTTGTTTACATGATCAACGAATAAACAAAAATATAGCAACAACATCAATATAAAAAAGGGGGATAAACAAGTTAACAAACAGGCAACAAAAACACGGCAAGGACAAACGTAAACAAAATACACAAACAACAATAACATAAACAACATGTTTACATTTATAGAGATTTCGAGAAGGCAAAGTCGTTCTCCTTCAAGATTACACATCAGACTGTTTACCCTGCGATATAAAAGGCAAAACAAAGTTGTTAAAATCCAAAATTAATATTAAATTTGTATAGAAAACAATAATAAAATAAAAACTCAAACCCAAAAATATGACTTCTATATCCATATCTGAATTTTTGTCTTTTAGTTTTTGCAATTTTTATTTCTTTATTTGTTTTTCTTTATTTCTTTTTTGTTTTGTTTACATAAAAACATATGACACGTTTTTACGATCTATAATTGCACTTACATTTTTACGTTCCGTACACGTTACATTACGTTACTGTTACATTACGTTACGGTCGCATAACTGAGGCTTAAAGGAAAGAAGCTTCAGACTTTAGACACAGACATTCTATAGTTCAAAAGGAAATGATGATGACTACCAACAAATTGATGAAGAATTCCAGAAGCCCACAAACACTACTTCGTTATACAAATATTAATTTATACGCAAAAATTCCATAGGTAGTAACTAGGGCCATAGATCGACTATGAATTTTCATCTCGGTTGTTGACTTGTTCCTACCTATGGATGCTATGATGGATTGCATTGAATGCTACGAGCAAGAGCAACATTCTTCCTAAAGTAAAGACGTGCGTCGCTGCAGACACCACATGTGACAGTAGAAGCATGCCTCAGGCAGCTTTGATTGCCATCCTTCAGTTGCAGCCGTTCGAATAATTTGTGAATAAAATAGAGGTCTTTTAGACTAAATAATGTAGGTTTACTGAGATCCTCCAGGGTGAATCACTCGGCAATGCTCAAGGAACTAACGTGACAGGACATGGTTATTATCGGAAAGACGCACTACGCTTTTACTATACAACGAATGTGATAATACCTAATAGGGAAGTCTGGATAGGTTTGGATAAACTCTTCGCTGGCTGGGATGTTTTGACTGAGGGTCTAAGATAGAGACGGGCATGGGACAAACGTCAGGAATTCATACAGATTTTCGGCGGAATATAACGCTTCTCAAGAGAAGGTCCTGCGGGTTGTTAAGACCACCAATTAGGAAGCACATAATAAAAATAAGCGAAAATACTTTGAGTGGAAATGTTTTTAGGTCACATCTGGTCTGGAATTGTAAAAGGCAGACAAGCGGTCTTATGTCAGATTATCCGATTGAATTATGCGGTATTTTTAGCAACAAATTTACCGACAAATTAGCTAGATCAGGATTTCGGAATAAATTTTCTCAATTTGTGAATAAATCTTATAATAACCAAAAAATATTCAAGTGTAAAAATCCAATAAGCTGACCGACCACGGACGAATTTTCTAGTCCCGTGCCTTTGACAACAATTTCGAAACAAAATAACCTCCGTCAAACGGACCATCTTTTGGCCGCATGTGGACAGTACTTTTTTGTAAAACTTCTTATAATTTTTTCTTAATTACCTCCGGGCAAAAATCTAAAAAATTAAATTATGAACTCAATATGTGTGTTGTACGTATATTTTATTTCTAATTTATTTGGCAATCCTTTTTTTTAATAACTGCCTTAAGTGTATTCATGTATTCACGAAACCAATACAACTTTTAAAAACATATGAAAAAAATGTGTATAAGTGTATCGGATTTTTACATGAAAATTATCAACAACAATCATACACTGCTGTATAATCGTCCAATAATACACTCAATACAACGGCTTGTATGAATTGACCATATGTAAGTATGCAATCTAGAAATCATCGGCGAGCATATGTAGCGGATTCATCTTTTTACTTGCCATCATTGACAACGAAGATGGCATTGCAATGCTTAACGGGGTATGCATATTTTTTAAAGCTCTTGGCGCATTCAACTCTTGAGAAAGTTCTAAATTCAGCATAACTTTATTATTTACGTAAATAATAAGAAAGTGGATTTAAAAAATATTAAAACTTCATCAGTAGTTTGAATTGTTGAATATTAGCTAACACCACCATTAGCGTACAAAACTAGCACGACGATTGTTGTTCGTCTATGGGAGATTTAATTGTAAAGGTTTCTTGAGCTGAAAATATTTTGATGGAGGCCATGATCTGTACAAACTGCAAACCGATATTGATACCGAACTCATAAAAATGCGTCGACTAAAGTAGATTGGACCACTTCAGCAAAGAAGAGAGTAACAACAACTCTGTTTGGCTAACTGGATTGATGAGAACTAATCGAGATATAATCTGCCAGAATTCCGAAAGTGATAAGTGCGCAATGATAACAATTACATTTTTTGGCCCTCAAAGTGTTTAGGATAATTCGTCAAAAAAATATAAAAATAAATGATGCAAAATGAAAAAATTATCGCCCTTGTTCTGGAAAACGCAGCGTTTTCAAATCGCTTACGATTTGAAAAACGCATTTCAGCATGTTCTGAGAACGAAGCGATTTGCTGGCGTTTTGCATTTTTTGAAGTTGCATTCGAACAATGAAAACATATGTTTTATCATAACAAAACATAAACAAATAAGGGTCATTATTACAACTTGCCGTTAACTAAAGGGAGGATTTTAACGGGCAGATAAATTGTATTTCATTATTATGAGTACCCAATAAGATAGAAGTGATCGTTAAGCTAAAGGGAAGATCATCCTACCTTTAACATTTAAAGGTCACTTTATGTTTGAACTTGCCATATCATATACTATTTTCGATATGGCAACATCAAATTTAAACAAAATGAGCATATACAACAAAAAAACGAAGTCCGCTGTTGCCACTGCATTAAAAAAAACTTGTTTAATTGAGCAGTTTTATCGACTTTGCTCCGGCACTGCCATATTTTAATTTTATTTTATCTGTAAGTTGTAATAACGAAAATTAGTTAAAGGTAACTTTACAGTTCCCTTTAGCTAAAGGTACCTTTAACTAAACCCAAGTTTAACGGCAAGTTGTAATAATGGCCCTAAAACAATTTAAAATGCCTACCGCGTATTTGCTTGCTATGTTAGCTTTAAAAAACCAAAAAGCAAAAGAAATATTAATTAAAAAACACTAAGGGACTTTTCCAATCCATTGGACAATCCAGATCATGCGTAATTTATATATAATTTACGTATTTTATTTGTGAGATGTCAGAAAAATTGTGGCAAATGCTTCTTTTCAGTTAGAGATGTTACTTATAAGCACTCACGAATAATTGGTAATTTTTAACACGTGTAGCCAGCTTAAGATAAAATCTTGAATGATTTTTTTGCTCTCATAAGAATTTTAAAGTACTTTATACAGGCTTTAAATTATTTTTTAACTTTTATTAAGGGTTTATTTTAACGATTTAATATAGATATGTGAATTTAATAAACTGCAAATATTAATATCAAAAGTTTAAAACGAAATAACCAAATAATTAGTTGTAAAATTAACACCACTAGCATTAAATTTTTTTCGAAGATCAATCTGATCAGCTGTTTGCATAAATCGCCAGTTGATAAGTAAACAAATGATACAGACAATACACAAACTCAAAGCAAATTTTTCTATTCAATATTTTTAATTTAAATCGTCAAAAAATGCTAAAAGTTTTCATTCAAATAAAAAGAAAACATATGTATTAAATTTAAATTGTGTATAATTTTATTGTTAATTTAAGGTACAGTTTAAATAAAAAAAACCAGATCGCTTCAGTTAGGCTTGCCAGACGTACTGTTTTCAGCAGTACGCGTACTTTTTTTTAGTTTTTGTACTTTTAACTGCATAACCCCTAAAGAAGTACGCAAATGTACTTTTTTTTGTTATCTGTACTTCTCTTTGTACTTTTTTTCAACCTTTTTTGTACTTTCACCATAATTTTATAGAGGTAAACATGTCCTGTTCAATCTCCACAGATGCTTCTAACAAAGGTAATATTAAATAAATAAATTTCGTATTGTTGTGAGATATTTTAATAAAGAAAATGGAGTCTGCACAAAACTTTTAAGTTTTTATAACTCTGACTCCGAAATATCAAGTGATATTTCAAATTCTTTATAAATATAAATTGGAGAGTCAAAAACTAAGTTTACAAAATATCACAAGCTTTTGCGCAGACAATGCCAACGTAAATTTTGGAAATAAAAAAAGTGTATTTGTTGAGCTTAAAAAAGCGAATTCGAATATAATAGGTATTGGATGCCTTTGTCACGTATTAAATAATGCGTTTAAAAATTCTTTAAAAATATTAAAATTTGATTTAGAAAATATTGTAATGAAAGTTTTTAATGAATTTTCGACATCAACAAAAAAAAAAAAAACTGCAAATCTGAAAGAAATGTTTGAATTTTGCGATTTGAAATGGTCTGAAATGCTCCGTCATGTACCAACTAGATGGCTTTCTGTAACCCTCGCTGTGGAGAGATTTGTTGTTTCCCTGTTTTATGCCAATTTTTCGAAAATGAAATTTCTGAAGCATACCTCGGTTTTGTCCATAATATAGGAAATACAATAATATCTGCTATTAAAAAGTTAGAAGATAATAATAGCCTTGTAATAATTGATATGTTTCAAATAATAAAACAGTTAAATGACAAATTTGAACAATAGCAGGATGAAAAATTCTATAGGTTTTTAGCCGAACGTATATTTAGCAGTTGCAATAAACTGCAATAGATTTGTCTTTTTAAAAAACGCGTAGCAGAGTTTTTATCGAATATAAATAAGTACTTTCAATTAGAAAATAATAAGTTTGAAAAACTTTCAATTTTCCGTCTTAATTCAAATATTTCCTTTCATGAATTTGTGGAAAATTTAGATCAACTTTTTGACGAATTTATATCATTAAAAACATTTGCTGAAAACATTGAAAAAGAAAAATCTGCAGAAGAAAAGTGGAAAGAATTCTTAAATAGTGGATCATTTCCTACTTTTGAAAACATTTGTTGCTTCGTCTTTTCAATTCCTCATTCTAATGCAGCCAGTGAACGAATTTTTAGTTTAATGTTTAATTTTTGGAGGAAGGAACGAAATAAACTTTTAATAGAAAATTTGGAAAGCGAGTTAATAATAAAAACAAACTTTGAATACAGTTGTACTGAGTTTTTCAATTTTTTAAAAACCGAAAAAGTTAAAAATGAATTTGTAAATCAAATACAAAAAAGTGATAAATATTTATAATTTATTTAAATGTATCAGTTAATTTTAAAGTCAATAATTTTCAAAAATTAATAATGTATACATATGTATGTATATGTATGTATGTACTTATATCAAAGTATACCATTAACATTATTTTTTGTTAAATTAATTTTGAAGTATTAAACAATGAAAATTTGTTTTTGAGTTTTTATTCACATAAATTAAAAATCCAATAATACTATCATAATATAATACATTGATTTTAGTCTAGTCTGAAATATATATAAATTCTATAGATTTAAAATCACAAAAACTGATTTAAATTAAATTTTAAGTTCATTTTTTTATATTAAATACAAATAGTTACGATCTCTTTTTTTATGTTCTTCATTTTTACTGTTTTTTTTTTTTTTTTTTTTTTTTTTTTCTCTTAAATTCTCATTTATTAATATTACAACTAGTTATTATAACTAACAAGTAATTTACTTCAAACAATTAAACATAAACTTTAATAATTAAATAAACATAAACTTTAACAATTAAATAGACATAAACTTTAATAATATATATTTATGATGATATCATATCATCAAGCCAAAAAAGAGCTTCTAATTAGGTCGGATGGCTTCCTTCTTTTAAGTCTGCGCTCCAAACCAATGGGATCAGCAAGAGATGATGCTTCTGTATTTACGTGGTCTCTGAGTCGGATGTTATGTTTTGTCGCAATGCTTTCAATCTCTTTTCTAACAGTATTTACTCCAAGGTCACGATGTAAATCACTTGTGCGTATATACCATGGTGCGTTTACGATGCATCTGAGTACTTTGTTCTGAAAACGTTGAATAATAGTTATATTTTTTTCGCTTGTGCAACCCCACAATTGTGCTCCATAAGTCCATATAGGTTTTAATATTTGATTATATATTAACAATTTATTTTCGACAGACAGTTTGGATTTCCTCCCTAATAGCCATTTTAGCTTCTTCCATTTAAGTTGTAGTTCAATAATTTTAATTTTAACATGCTCGTTCCAACGTAACTTCGCATCCAGTGTCATTCCAAGATATTTTGCCGTATTTGCGTACGGTATTTGTATACCATCCATAAATATAGGGATACCTAGAGTTGATTTATTTGTAAAGTCAACATGTGTTGACTTAGTACTGTTCAATTTTATGCACCATTTTCTAGTCCATTCTAAGACCGAGGTAAGTGCGTTTTGTAGCTTGTGTTTCGCCTCAATTTCAGTTCTGGCAACTGACAAAATTGCCGTGTCATCGGCAAATGTAGCCATAGTCGTTCCAGCAACTTCAGGTATATCACTGGTGTATAAAACATACAAAAGTGGACCCAGAATGCTTCCTTGTGGTACACCTGCTTGTATTTCCCTCAATTGGGAATATTCATTCTCATATTTAACGCGAAACAACCTATTCTTCAGGTACGATTTAAATAAAGTACAGTACGCCCTTGGCAACTGTGTGCTTAGTTTAGTGAGTAAACCCGTATGACTGACTTTGTCGAATGCTTGTGAAACGTCCAAGAATACAGCGGTACAAACATTTTTTTCCTCTAAAGCTCTTTCTATTACATCAGTAATGCGATGAACCTGGTCAATTGTTGAATGTGTATTTCTAAAACCAAATTGATGTTTTGGAACTAAATTCCTTTGTTCAATTATTCGTTTGATGCGAACTTGTAATATTCTCTCATATAATTTCGATAAGATGGGTAGAAGCGAAATAGGTCTATATGATTTAACTTCAGTTGGAGGTTTTCCAGGTTTTGGTATCATTACTACTTCGGCGACTTTCCAAAACGATGGTACATAAAGCAGTCTAAATGAAGCATTGAAAATTTGTGTTAGTTTTAGGATTATGTTATTCGGTAGATGTCTAAGAACTTCAGTTGTTATTAAATCGAATCCAGGACATTTCTTTAATTTTAGATTAAGATGGATTTGTTCAAAAACTTCAATTGGTGTTACTTCAGGTATTGCGTAATCATCTCGACCATTAAGACTACTGACTTCCTGCGTAATAGATGGTGGATCGGTATCAAGAGAGAACACACCAGCAAGATAGCTAGAAAACAATTCTGCCTTTTGGCTATTCGTTTTGGCCCAATTTCCGTCTGCCATGTGAATGGGAGGAATTTGTGTTGTGGGTCTATTTAAGTTTTTTGTTGATTTCCACAATGAGTAGTCTGATGTTTTTTCGTTACTCAACCTTTGCAAATAGTTATTGAAACGTGAGTTCTTATACTTTTTGATTTCTAAGCTAAGTTCGTATGTCATTCTATTAAGCCTTGCCTTGTCAGCTGGAAATCTAGATCGCTGCCATATCTTTCTCAACCTTCTTTTATTTTTAATCATCTCCCTTATATAAGCAGGGTATGAAACAACGTGTTGTCTATCAGGAGGGTTCGGGGTACTTTCCCACGCAGTACTTTGAATTAGGTTTGTAACAAACTCAACGTCTTCCTCAATTTCAGCAGTTGTTTCTGGTTCATTAGGGGGTATGTTCGAATTTTGCAGCACAGTCTGAAAATATTGCCAATCAGTAAATTTATTAGCCAAAAAAGGAGATTTTGTCCTAAGGATAGCCTTTTCATAAACAGTCATATATATTGGCGAATGGTCAGAATTAAGATCAAATCCATTTTCCAACTTGATACACGACTTTGATATCTTATTTATTATAAAGAAATCTATAAGATCAGGTGTTTTACTACTGTCTGTTGGCCAATACGTTGGGTTACCCGTTGACACAACTTCACATCCGGTTTCCAAAATTGCCTTATATAATTCCTTTCCCTTAGGAGTGTTCAAACGGGATCCCCAGTAAGTATTTTTAGCATTAAAGTCTCCACCCATGATGAACCTCGAATCATGTTTTGCAATAAGATTTTTATAATCAATTGACTTAATTGAGTGACGTGGAGGGCTGTATACTGACGTTATCAGCAGTTTCTGTGAGTTTGTTGTTACTCGAACCGTGGTTGCTTGAAATTCTTCAGTGCTTAGTTTTTCTTCTTCATAATGTCTTATGTTTTTCCTTATTATAACCGCATTTCCTCCTCTAGCTGTATTTTGGGGATGAATTGTATGATATACTTCATAATTTCTGAATCTTATAAAAGATTCTCTAGTAAAATGGGTTTCAGAGATAAGGCACACATCAATTTTTTCGTTATTCAGAACTACTTCTAGCTCTCTTTGATTCTTCATTAGGCCATTAGAATTCCATAACATAATTTTTAACTCCATTTAAATTTCAGTCTTGTTGCGTTATCTGTTCCAGAACATTTAAACGATATTCTATAATTTTGAAAAACTCTTCCTGTTTACTTAATTTACTTAAAATTTGTGACAACGCTCCGATACTTGTCGAAGCATTATTTCGATTTTTCAGAACAGATGCATAAGACAAGTGTTGATCTACTCTGTTCTGTTGACCAGTTTGTTTAAATGGATTGTTCAATGCTCTCAAGTTTTGTAGTTCTCTACTTTTATTTGCTTGTTGGTCGTTACCATCAATTAACCGATTCGAATTAAAATTTTCATACATTTCCCCACTGGGTGTAGTACGGGATTTCAAATTATTATTTCGCCGTTTTTGAAGCTCCTTAGCTACAATGCAACCCCGATATGTTGCTGGGTGTGGACCATCGCAATTGGAACATTTCGGTTGACTAATTTCGCGATTACATTCAAGGGTACTATGTTTTCCAGCACATTTGACACAACGCGGTTGTTTATTACAATAATTCTTCGTATGTCCAAACGATTGACAATTTCTACATTGTGGGACTAATCTTTGTTGCTTCACTGGTTCCACTTGTACAATTGTATTAAGAATATGTTTTATACCGTATATTTTTTTGACATCTTCTGTGGATTCAAATGATACTCTGAACATATTCAGAGGTTCTTTTGATTTCCATTGAAGTTTATTTACAGCATCAATGGCCTTAAGCCCCTGCGATCGCAAGTCGGCAACAATCGCATCAGATGTACTCGAATAATGCAAATTCTTGATCATAACTTTTATTGGTCTTGTCTGTTTGTTTTCAAAACTGTACCAATCAATTTTATCCGAATTTAATGACCTTGTAATGTTCCTATAATCATCTAAATGGAAAGTACTTATCTTATATGATCCCTTTGTTAACAGTTTTATCAGGAATTTGTTATTTATTTTCCTGCTCAAATAGCTATGAAACTCCTGGAAATTGTCCACATTTGAAACCACAATTGGAGGTGGTCTTAGTTCCATATTTTCTTTATCATTTTTAGGAGTGTTTCGAACTTTGTTGCCTTGAGGTGTACCACGACTTTCGAAAGATACAGTTGGACGTTGTGTTTTTGTTTGTTGATGTAAATTAACATCTCCATCTGTCCGTTTGATATTAACTTCAGAGCATTCAGGTGATGATTCAGCTTTCCTTTTTTTAGTTTGCTTTTTCTTCTTGTTCTTCTGAAGTATCCAATCTGTTTCTCTGATAAGTTCTTCTTCATCTGTTTCGAAGACTATATCATTTTGATTTGGGGCGGATTTTTCTGTACCTGAGTTAATATTCTCAGAATTATTTTCTAAAATTGTTCGCAGTTTTATGTTTTCCTCTTGCAATTGTATACAAACTTGTTCCAATTGCTTGACACGTTGAATTAACTCACTGTTGCTCTTTTCCAACTCTTTCACCTTGGTAATTCTGAAAGTGCTCAGGCTGTTGCGAGGTGTATCACCTTTATCCTGATCTGTCGTCTCCATTGCCTATTGGGTAATTTATGTTGTGGTGAATTAGCTGAACAATAAATGTTTAGCTAAGACAACCACCACCCAACTGAACGTACGTTTTAAATTGCAATTCACCAGGAACTGTTAATTGCCAGTATTTTGCTGGAGTAACACAGCTGATGTTTGTTTACTTACTGTTTGTTTTATTGTCCTATTCTTGCAATTTGAGTGCAAATTATAAATTATTAAAAAATTACAAAAAAATAATTAAATTTTCAAATTTCCGAACACAAATTGTGGGGATAAACACGCGCAAATCGTATTACCTCCAAGAGGCATCGAAACGCACACATTCAATATATAGTTTTTATGTTTCAAGTTAGGATTTACACCGTATTTCCACTGTTTTGCGATGATATCTACAGAGCACCACGAAAACACGTCCATACGATAGGTAAGCTTTTTCAATATTTTTATTTTTACTGTTGTGAACTATTTTTTGTTTATTGAATTAAATAAATATTGAAAATAAACAATTGTACTTATTTTTACTCAATTGTACTGCTTTTTTAACTTCGATGTACGTTTTTTGACGATTTCAAATCTGGCAAGCCTAGCTTCAGTATACACTTGCGATTTGAAAACGCCAAATTTCTAGCGATATCGTTTGTCAGAACACCTATATGGCGTTTTCAAATCGAAAACGCGAACATTAAGCGATATGCGTTTTTCAGAACATGGGCGTATATCTTTTCTTATAATTAATTTTATTTCGTATTAGTTTTAAGCTTACAAATGTTTCTTAAATGAATTTCACGTTACATGAAAATTTTAGAAACATTAACTAAAACTCAGTGAACAAGAAGGGATTTGATTTCAATTTATTCTGCATAGATTTGCTTGTGGTGAAACTTTATTTCTTTTTTTGGTTTTTAATTGCTTTTTATCATCATTATCTTTTCTGCTCCAGTTTTTCAAAATGAAATACATTTCCGTTTAAAACTTTTTTCTTGCGCGTAGCAGTTTTATTTTTTTCACACAGAAGAGAATTTAAAGCTCAGTGGAACGCGTTCTTAAATGAATCACTTTTTCAGCGTTTAGATGCAAAATAAAACTTGTTAGAAAATTTTTTGAAAATTGTTTAAAAAAATTTGTAAATTTTATGCAGTAAATTTTTTAATTTAATGATTTGACTCTATGATCATTATTTTATAAATATGTGAAGTCGCCGTGGTGTAGTAGGTAGTGCTTTGGCTTATTAGACGTTCAAACGGTTCAAACACCAGGTCAGACATCTCAAATAACACGAAATATGAAAAAATATTTCTTGGGCTACTTCCTCTCAGCAGATTTCTGAAAAAAGTAAATAAAATTGCCATGAAAAGTTTCGCAAAAATCTGTGGATCTAAGTCGATACTAAACTACAGATCCCACCACTCATTTATAAAATTAACACACACAACATAAGTGGGTATTAATACTGACTGAAGGGTTGTAATGGCCAATTATGTATGAATGTATATAATGTATGTAGGAAGTCCGAATTTTAATACTCTTGATAGATATTTGCATTAAAAGATCCAAGATCGATAGATATTAAGTCAAGACTGCACAAGCGCAATTTTGTGTCTCATATAAATTTCCAAGAAATTCGCCTGGAATGTATATGACATAGGAGGTGTGACCTAGAAACGTTTTACAGAAAAACTTATTCAATATCTACTCCTAATGCTCTGAACTGTAATTGCATATCAAAAAAAGGAGCTAGTAATCCCTCGAAATAACATAATAGTCCATATCTTCTGTTTATGTTTCGTCCCACTTCAATATCAATTCTTTTGCTGTATACATAGACGTTAAACTAAACATCGGTTTCATCCGAAAGAGAAATAGGGCATTTCGAACTTAGGTAGCTGATAACAGTCATTTTGTTAAAGCTTCATCTGTCAAATTAGTTGCTACTATTTCAGTCTATTGTGCAAATCACCAAATCATCTTCACTGGATGTACTCTGGAGTGATTGACAAATGACCATAATTTTCATCGAAAAATCATCTTCAGAGATAAGGCTCACGTGAACAATCCAAATTGACAAATTTAGAACGTTATTGATCCACATGAGATCCAAGAGCATCCAATGCACCCGGACAAAGTTACTGTTTGGTGTGGGTCTTGGGCTAGCAGTGTCATTGATCCATATTTATTTGAGACAGAAGATAGTTAGGCCATTAATGTTAACGGCGAGCATTATATATATATGATTATAGAATTCTTTTGGTCCACGGCACGTGCCACTCAGCCCATGCAATAATGGATAATCTGCGCGAGCAATTTGATGGCAAGGTCACCTCGGGTGGATGCGATTTGACGTGGCCACCGCAATCGTGCGATATGACCTCTTTGACTTTTTCTTGTAGGATTTTCTTAGGTCGCAGGTGGGTGCGACTAACCCATAAACAACACCGGTCCACAAAGCCAAAATAACCCATAATCATAAAAGAACGTTTTAATTTTTCGGATTTCTGAAAACGTATAAAAGTTTGCCGTTTTATGTAACAACCATCCCTATAGCGTTATAGTACCATCGCCATGCTTAACCATTTTTTGAGATAGAGCTCCACATTCCTCTTTCCTCAATACAAAAGTACGTTCGTCCAAATAAAAATCATATCTTTTAACTTACCTGAAATGATCACATTATATCAAAAGTTATTTGATATACTTTAGTAAGGAGGAAGAAAAATAAAAGTGCTCTATCTAACTACATAATACATACATAATTGGTCATTACAACCCTTCAGTCAGGATTATTGACCTAGTTTCTCACATCACTTATGTTGTGTGTGTTAATTTTATACATGAGCGGGACCTACGGTTTAAAGTCGACTCCGAACGACAGATTTTTTTGAGAAACTTTTCATGGCAATTTTATTTACTCTCAGAGTTTTTGCTAGAAATCTGCTGAGAGGAAATCGCCGAAGAAATACTTTTTGTATTTTGTTTTGATGTCTGGCCTGGGGCTCGAACCCTGGCTTTACGTCTAATAAGCCAACACACTACCTACTAGACTACGGCGACTTCAATCTAACTATTTGTCTGAAATAGTTAAGCATGTCCTCGGTAGTACAATATTGTGGGAATATGTGTAGGCGCCACATGGAGAAAATAATGAATAAGAGAAAGTATTTAAACTAGAGATGAGCGATATTTTCAAAACTGTGATTTAATTCACTGGTAACTACAGTGATTGAAATTGCCAAATAACAGTTACTAATAATGTTGTTCTTTCAAAATTGTTACATAGGTTAGAGGACGTGTACTTGTCCGTTAAGACAAGTACAATACCCGGAGGTCGAAATTGACCCATTGTACGAATTGTTACATACTCAAATTTATTTCATTTTATTTTGAGCGAGGCAGAATTACTATTAGATGATGCTGATTATTTACTTTTGTCTTTTACACATGAACTTTCTGTGAAACTTAATTGTCAAACTTCATATAAAAAAAAAATTACATTAAAAATAATAACATTGATGACACCACTTTGATTTTGTTTAGTAGTCTTTTCGTAGTATGTATCTAGTTGTCTCTTTCTTACCACTTAATAAAATACGTTATTGTCATTATTCTATTATTGGAATACTGTGATCACAATCACTGTTTTAAAGAACAGTGATTAACAAATCACGTTCAATGAGAACAACGTTCTTCAAAAATCACTGGATCGCTAATCTCTAATTTAAACATTCTAAAGGCCAAATTCACCAAAAGTTTGGAAAAATTTATTATTACTTCCAACAAGTCAATGAACCCAATCATACTGCAGCTAAGGTGAAAACGTCATTTGCTCCCCATAGGCTTAATACTCTTGTACAATGTTCCGATATTACTCCAATAAAGTAGTTAGAGTAGAATTGGAAGTTTATTTGGAAGCAGTGTTGCAAAATTGAAATTTTGAAATGGTACTGAACGCTAACTGAAAGAGTACTTTTTTGCATCAATTGGTACTTTTGCCAAAAAAAATATTTATTTGTACTTAATACACTTAATGTACTTAATACACATAAACCAAGACCAGCTGATTCGGAACGTAGAAGCCCCGTTTAGTCGAAGGAACGTAACGAAATGTCGAAGGAACGTAACGGAATGTACGTTTATTTTAGCATAAGAAGAGCATCTTAAATACTTACCGAAATTACATTAAGGTTTGGCGAGCGATCTCAATGCTTTTAGTATTCTGAAATCGAACGTACGTTGCGTGGCCGTTGGGATAATCGGGGCTAAAGACTATTTCTACCTTTAGCATTACGTTGAACATGTGGCTAACCCACTAACAGTTGAAAGCCGCAAACCGTAAAATATTAATAGTAAAAAAAGAGTTGCGGGGTACCGTGGTATTTTAGAAATGAAAAAGTACTGAAAATAGTACTAAAGTACTGAATTTTTCAACACTGTTTGGAAGAACGGTTACGTACTCAACAAACCTCAAACTCATGAGTAAATGGCGGCAAATATCAATATCCAAAAACAAAAAAAGAAGCAGGTATATTCAATGCCAAATAGGTTAGATGGAGTTCTTGAGCTTAAAAGATATCGTACTAAATATTGGATATAACATTTTAATATATTGGGCCTTTGAATTCTTCTTGCCAGTACCTACACTTTTGCGGTGCAAAAATATGGAGTCACCAGAAACATTACCTTATTTTTATTTTTGGTTTGTGAAAAACAATAAAAAAAATTTCATTTTATAATAAAATATAAATAAATCAATAAAATAAATATAAAAAAACATCAATTATTTTTGCATAATATTGCTTAAAATTCATGAAACTTCTAAAATATGTATATACCAAGACTTTTGCTGTCCACTGTACATAGAAGCTAAACCTCTGTTGTTTCACATGTTGGTCGTTCATTTAAATTGAGGTTATTACTTAAATAGATCGTTGTTTTTTTCCTTTCTATTAGTGGTTTATTGCAGATTGTTTTTTTTTATACACATGGACACTCAAATGACCATTTCAATAGAAAAACAAGGAAACATTTTGGGACATCATTCACGAACAAACAACACAAATGTAATTGTAAATGTTGTCATTGAAGTTTTGGCTAACATTGTGTATATAAAGCATCATAACGAACATAACAACATCAAGACCAATATCAAGCTGTATTTAAAATGTTTGGATTGATGGTCTGGTGGTGTCCTCAGATGGATGGTCATGTTTTTGATTAAGCCATTATTCATTTTGGTTTTAAAAAAGATGAATAGCGAAAGTAAACTCAATCAAAAACATCTCTTATTTAAAATGAGTGTTTTGTCCTTTTGCCAAATTAATTGTTTTTTGTGTATGTTTGAAGTTTATAAGAAAAAAATAAAAAAAAACATTTAAAATAAAAATACAATAATCCCCGGATATAACCCGCTTAGTACCACTGAACTTTAGGAAATCTTGATTTTTGCTTTAAAATGTACTGTCTCATCAAATGAACTTTAAGTTAAAAATTTTCAAAATTTTTGATGGATCATAGGTGTTTATTGAAAAATGTGTCCTTTTTCCGTTGGACCAACCACCGGAAATTGGCTAATGCTTACGCTAAGCGAAATAATAATATTTGCGGAAAACGGAAATATTAGACTACTTTTGGTAGTAGTTCAAACGTGCAAGGAACAAACAATCTCAGGTAAATAATCAAGATACAACAAAAATGTTGAAAATTTTATAAATGAAAGTTCATTTGCTGAGATAACATATACATATAATATGACTAAACTATTATAGCATTTAAATAATAACTACGGTAATTCTTGTCCAATTTTATTAAACGAAGTGTCAATCTCTTCACAATATAATGTTCTTTCAGAATGTTGCCTCTTATTTCATATTTTTTAATTAAATTTTGCAATTAAGAATGGCCAACCTTGAGAAAATAAGAAAAAAATAATATTTTCCAAGTTTACCCCATCAAAACTCATAACACATAAACAAAATGTTTATGTATACCATTTGAAAGGCTAATCTCACCCCTTTCTAAAAAACTTTGGATTTTCAAAATAGGTTCAAACATATTTGGGTAATCAATAATTTTGTGTGAAAAGAAAAACAAATCCGTTTTTGTCCAATAAAACAGGTTTGGAGGGTTCGAGAAAAATAAAAAAGAAGTATTTTCGAGTTCTACTCAACTAACTGAAGAACTTAGACTAGGTAGTTACTCGAGTGTATTTAATTTTTTGTATTTTGTCGCATAGTATTATTATAAACACATATCGTTAGTCTAATTCGCAAATGTGTTAAGTCCCTTTTTTAAAATTTTGCAGGAGACACAAAAAACATTGTAGCTTTTTCAGTTTTTAAAATTTGTAAACTGTTTTAACGCAATTATTTTTACAAAATAATAATAATATTAATAATTAATAATATTAATTATTATTACTAATTAATTAATAATATTAATATTTTCCGTAGTTTTGTGGACGTAGCGTTTTTGCAAACCATAAAATTACACTAACTTTAAACTATATAATGTAAAAATATATGTATGTATATATGTAATATGTATTATGTATAATGTTACCGTTTTGCATTAAAATCTCAATTTTGGAAAAAAGTGGACTTAGCGTCTTTGCGAATTATACTAACGATATTTAACTTTGGAAAGAATTTTACTTTATTTATATATTGTAAGTAGTTTTTGAAATATTGTGGAAATTGTCTTCGCGTGCTTTGTGTAAGGGAACTTATTTGAGCTAGTGTATTTATAAATAAAAAAATTATCTAACACTACTGTTATTTATTAAAAATGATAAACAAAAGCTCCAAAAATAAAAATAATGGACTTGTTTACAAGATCGATGAATAAACATAAATATAGCAACAACATCAGCATAAAAAAAATATAAGGGATAAAGATGTAAATAGGCAACAACAAAGTGCAGCGGACAAAGAAGTAAACAACCAACAACAAAATGCAGTATAAAAAAGAGAGCGGATAAACAGTAAACAAGTCACACAAACAACAATAATGAAAACAACTTGTTTAAATTTTTAGATATTTCCCGAAGGCAGTCATTCTCCTTCGAGAGTATTCATCACACTATGATCCAGCGACATAAAAGGCAAGACAGAGCAGGCAACGATGATTCAGTTAGAATTCAGTCAGTTGTTTGTGAAGACCACACGTGAGATTCAGTTAGAATTCATTCAGTCTTGTGTGAAGATCTCCGTATTGTTGCTTACAAAAAGGTTGTAAGCAGAGAGAGAATAACGAACAACGTTATTGAGAATAACGTTAACGTTATTGAGAATAACGTTAACGTTATTGCGTACGCGGAAGAGAATCGTGGTTTGAAGTTCTATCGAACGAGTGTGAAAGAAGAATAACAATTCAAATAAATTGTTATTGTTTATGTCAAATCATTAAAGGTGGCACACCAAACAGTGACTTTTTCTGGATGTAATGGCCTCTCTTCAATTACTTGAGGATTCTCAGAACCCCAAATACGACAATTTTGTTTATTAACATACCCACCGAGTGTGAAATGTGCTTCATCGCTGAAGAAAATTTTGTTCGATACGTGGCTGTGGCAGAATCACCATTTTTGTAGTAGGTTTTGATAATTTGTATGCGTTGTGTGATAGCAAAGAATATGGATATAAAGAATGCGCATCATGTAGAAGTAAAATTTCTTATGGCGGGTTGTAGGCGTACGACCCGCTCTCACCAAAATTTGTTTAAAATTACTACCCGCACAATTGTGCAGAGAGAACTCACACGCATTCTTGTGTTATTTGATTTAGTTGTCGATCAGACCGCGACAAGAACACATGTGTAGCGGATGCGTTATCATTTTATTTCAGAATAACACTCAAAAAATATTTTATGTTAAAAATGTTCTATGTCATTAGCTGGCCGTATTTAATTTTTTTATTTTTTCTTCTAATAAAAAATGGGTTTTTTTTATTTTTGTTTATCTAAAAAAACTAGGTATAATTTTTAAGCCAAAGATGGATAGCTTTATGTTCTTTTAATAAAAAAAATTGATTTTTTATTTTATCTTTATTTATCTAAAATTATTAAGATAGATAGCTTTACATATGTATGTTGATGAAATGAAAATCAAAGTATCGTATATTATTGACAGTTTTCTATGGCTGTAAATAAATAAATTCTGTCAACTTATTTTCTCTCTCTTGCTCACTAATCACAACCAGTGTTGCCGTTTAACTATTTTTAACCAAAATTTCCGGATTTGGTTATTTATTTTTCTTATAAAAAGAGCTTTTGTTTGTAGAAATGAATTAATTTGTAAGACTATAATTTTAGTTTGTTATTTTTTGTTTCTTTTCTTACTATGTTGTATTAATTATAATTTATATTTGAAAAAAAAAAAAATAAAAAAACTGTGAATTTAATTTTGGTTAATTTTTTCTTAGTTGGTAATTTTTTTCACAAATGTTGGTTGCAATATTTTTTTTCGTGGCAACACTTACCAGAATAAGTGATTTCAGAAAATTTAATAAAAAAGTGGTCAAACAACAAAAACGCACGATGAGAGCAACGCATTGTTACGCTCTTCGTTTCCTTTCCTTCTATCTTTCCCCCCGCGTCATGAAATATTTTTGAAAAATATTTCAAAATATGTTAAGATGCACATTCTTTATACTTTATTTTCTTTGGTGATAGTTAAGCGATCCATTTTCGTCAATGTCAGACATTCAACTGAAAAGAAAAAAATTGGTTTCACAACTTAGTTTGACAGATGTCGAATTCCAGTCCCATACTTTTGCAACCACGAAATGGATAGCCCTTTATTTGCACACTCTTTTGTACTTTGCACATTGTGCACTCCTTGCTTGCGCATTTGAAATTCTTTGCATAGCGTTGGCTCAGTGTATGTGCTTGTATCTATAAGCACCACACGTTGTGCAGTGTGCATTTTCCTTATTATTTGAGACTTTGCTCTGCTCTTTGTGAATATTGTGCGACACATTATGGATGCTCTTTTTTTACAAAAGGCACAGAGCAAGTGCAATTAAAAGTTGCACCTCACTTTGTGTAAAATGTAAAAAAAGCGCCATTGCACTGTGGCTTTATTTATTCTGGTTAAAACTTACATGCCATTTGCTGAAGAGTACATATTTGTGTCAATATAAGAAGTTACAATAAAAGCAACAATATTGTCGGTAATACAATTCATAATCTTTCCCTGAATGCTTTTATATATGATGTGTAAAAAAATTCTTCTATAATTGTTGAATACTGAAGCAAAACTTTTGGGAATAAAACTGTTTCTGTTTTATCCTTTTTTGACTTTAACTTTTAAAATTTTTTTAAATATATTGAATATAAACATTAATTTCAGTTTTAATTTTTCTTTATTTTAAATAGTTCTATAAGGAAAAGCCAATTGACATGTGAAAAAACGAAATACAATTTAAACAATTTAAATTACACTATGCGACAAAAAATTAAATACACCCGAGTAACTACTTAGTCTAAGTTAGGCAGTTAGTTAAGTAGAATTCAAAAATACTTTTTTTAATTTTTCTCGAACCCTCCAAACTTGTTTTTTTGAAAAAAAAAAAAACGGTTTTTTGATCTTTTTACACAAAATTATTGATTACCCAAATATGTTTGAACCTATTTTAAAAATTCAAAGTTTTTTAGAAAGGGGAGAGATTAGCCTTTCAAACGGTATACATAAACATTTTGTTCAAACTTATTCATATGTTACGTATTTTGATAGAGTAAAATTATTTTTTTCTTATTTTTCCAAGTTTAAAAAAGTTTGTAGTTACTCGGGTGTATTTTCACTGTCGCACCGTGTTATTATTTAAATATTAATTAAATCAAAACCGAAATATGTAAATAATGCCCTTTGTCTGTCCTTGAAGTTAGCTACAAATTATTTTGCAATTTTTATGAATTTTTTTTATAGCATGGAAAGAGGGTTGTAAATGATAATTTGATAGGGAAAAACTGTTTTAGCAACTTATTAGTGAATTATATATCAACAAAAATTAATATTTTTGTACTTTTAATTCAGAATATAATTTTAATTTTAAGTTCATATTTTTAATTTATTTGTTGAAATTCATATACTATGTAATTTCAATTGTTTCAATTTCAAAAGTGAGTTATAGCTCTAACTCCAAAGTTTGCTAACACTCCTTTAAATTCGAGATTTGAAAAAGGTCATAAGCTACAAAAATGGAGCAAAAATAGAGCAACTGCACACATACCTCGTTTTCAATGTCAACATATACTTCGTTTTGCCATCATTTAATGCCATACCCATCATGATAGATATCACTAAAGAGAGCAATAACATTTCGCTTGGGGCGCCTAATAATGGACACATTTATATACTGCCATTGTGATGTACTTCCGCCTTTCGCAGAACGAAGTTGAATAGGTCGCCTTGTCTGAAACTTTCTACGGTTATAAAAACTTCGCAGAAGTAAATTCCTACCTTGACGGAGCTGCAAGAGTTACTCAAAGTCACTGTGCTTACGTTATCCGCTTTGCAGGAATACCGAACTCAGTTACTGAGGTTCCTCATGGGGCTATCGAAGGCAGCGTTATATAGTTATAGTCGACAAAAAGATGGTGTGTATCGACTTGTTTATCATCGGTTTTTTCCAGGATTTGACGTAGTGTTAAGATCTGGTTGATGGTGGACTTGCCAGGTCTATAGCAACACTGATAAAGCCAAAGTAGTGCTTTGACGCTTGGCTTCAGTAGTTTACACAATACGCTCGCAATAATTTTGGATGCGATAAGGAGAAGATTTATACCTCTGTAGGCGGAACATATTGGGGGTATTCCTTTTTTAGGACAGGGCAGAGACACTGAGGTTTAAATCTTTGGACATACTTTTTCCTATAGCCATATTTTGTAAATAAGTTGGTGCATGCACCCTACCAGCTGATTAATTCCGGTCTTAAGCAATTCATCGGTCAGCCCATCAGAGCTTGCAGCGTTTTTATCCTTAAGTTGCATAATCTCTTTGACCTCTTAATTTTTTGCGATTCTTCTCTTTCATTATACAAAACAGCTTCTGTTAGTGGATATCCCATACGTTGAAAAATGCTTAACGATGCGCTTCTTTACAATTTTAAAACATATTAAATGTGATATTAGATTTTATTTTTTTTTTTATTTATTTGTCTATGGAAAATCCTTACAAACTTTTACATTTTATATCTTTTGAGTTTAATGGTAAAATTATAGCCTTTTTAATGGATTCCAAATTTTTGTTAAAATCTATATGAAAGATTATTAAAATCATTACAGATTTTACGAAATGGATCGGAGTCTGCATAGTTAGTTGTGTAATATTTTATATTTATGAAATTATATTATCTTGTTGGACGAACATTAAGTTTAAGTCTCTAATGCAACTGTTCCCTAAACAAATAATAAATAAAGTGTATAATAAAATAGAACAAAAGAAAGTGTTTTTTAATAAACTTTTTTACGCTTTACATCATCCTCCTCACAGTCCAGATCTTAACCCCAGAGAAGATTTGTGGGGAGTTTTGGAGAAAAAAAATCCGTCAGCATACAATCACTGGCAAGGAAATGATCAAAAACGTTATTACCGAGGAATGACAGAATATTGGTCAATAAATTACCAGTAAATTAGTATTATCAATGAAGAACCGTTTAAATGACGTTATTAAAGCCAAATTATATCACACCCGTTAATATCACACCACATTAATTAGTTTTAAGGTATAAATATTATTCCGTACGGATAACTTTTTGAGTTTGGTTTCTGAAGTATTTTTCAATTTTTGTTAGTTCAATAAAATTTATTTCTTTTTTAACCTTTATATGTTTGTATTCGAGTAATATGCCTGTTGCACTTTTTAAAAATCAACAACTCATTTTCATTGGGTATATATTTTCCAAACTACATTAAATTATATTTTCAAGCCTATAGTTCCTTCCAGACATACAGGAAGGTACTGTTCAAATTTCAAGAAAATCGGTCCAGCCGTTTAGCCGTCTATAGACTTCAAACAAACAAACCCACAAACAAATAAATACACATTCATTTATATATATATAGATTCAAAAAGATTATTGGGGGTGCTTTAGTTATGACCGATACTGTATGTATTCCGCTTTCGCAAATTGTATTTATGATTTTTAAATCACACAAGGCAATTTATTAAAATATAAGCAGCAGGTGGGATTTCAAGCAATAAATATAAATGTGTGTAGATTAATGGATATTTTACACGCACGGTTAACCCATTAAAAGCCAAATCAAAACGACAAAGAAAACTTTCAAAACCTTTTTGATTATTACTTTAGGTAAAGTCTAGATTATGTTCGTCGAAATAGTAACAGATATATGCTGTTTTCTTTACTACCCAATAAAAATTGGAGCTTACACGTAAGCAGGTTTGTAAGGGAGAGAAGCTATTTTCCCCCTTACAAACCTGCTTCCAGAAGGCATGATTTTTATATGGCGAATTCCCACTTGGAAGCATTACCTTTTGAAAAAAAGCGCGTTTTCACTCGTCACATTCAGGTGTGAGTAACAGCTATATGTAAGCGCTTCATTCATGTCTCTATGAAATTGCAACATTCTGAAAACGTGAATTCATTCCTGATATGAAGCATTACTTCATGCTTCTTAAGAATCTGTGAAATAATAACCTCCAATTGATTTTTGATTTTTTTTTTTATTCAAAATAAATTCAATGTTAAAAAATAAATTAATTCTAATAAGGAATTACGGATTTTATTCTGCTATACCAGGATCAATATTTTCTGAATCCGAATCCTCTTCACTGTTAAAAAGGGGTTATTAATTTTATTCTTTTTCTTCAAGCACTTTTTCTTGTAGTAGCGGTTTTTGTTTAATCTAAATGCTATGCGCAAATTGTGAAGGAATTTTGTTTTAGAGAGACCATCAACTTTTAGAGATTCTGTAATTATAAGAATGCTTATTTTATAATACGAATTTATTAAAGACATAATAAAATACTTACCATAAATAACATTTACAAATTTCGGGAAGTCTAATAGACGCTTTTTATCCTGCTTTCCATCCACATTAAAATCGAGCAACATCTTTATATCTAATAAATTAGAAAGATTTTTGTTTAATCTCCCCATGCTTAAAATACTTTTAATTGTTGCTGCCTGTAAATACAAATTAAAAATAATATTAATCGAAATTCTAAATTAATATATAACAAGATTTCTTACCATTGCAAAATTAGTTTTACCGTCTATAACATCTTCAATTTCTTTCAATTCGGCCTCTGATTGAACAGGAAATAAATTAGAATATTTTGTGGAAAAATCACCTGGTGTTATATAAAATTTTAGCATTGTTTTAATCTTTGATACCAATCCAACTATTATCTTATTTTGATTTAAAATAGTTTCTACGAAAAATATATACAATACAATAAAATATGTACAATTTATAATATTATTACTTAAAATACGTACCTTTTAAATCCTTACTCTTAGTCTTTTCCAACCACTTTTGACATATGTTAAATAAAAAACAAAACGCAACAACAACATTAAGTGAAAGAAAAAAACAAACACAAATCAAACAGACATTATATGCACAATAAGAATACCACGAACACAAAAACAAGAAAAAAAAAGCAAATAAGTACTTTCAAATATTCCGTAAAAAAATAATTGCTGTATACACACTTTAATAAATATTTAAAATTTAATTTCTTACATTTAATATGTACTAATTAATTTAATGTCACTTTTTTCTTCAATATTTATTTTATTTTCTATTTTACCGGAATAATAACACATTCTTTGCGCTTTTATTCATGTCTTGTCTGCTCAAATGCATGTCGATGACTGAGCATGTTTTATTACGTAATTTAAAATATTTTTTTTTTGGAAAAGACTGGGTAAATTTCCCGATTTCGAAGTCTTTGCAATACAACCCGCTTCCTCGTAAGGGATAGAAGTAAGCTCAACAATTATTTAAATGTTTCACTTACAACCTGCTTCTATGGAAGGGATAGTAGTAAGCTTTTAATTTTTTTTCGCTTACATTATTACAAAAATCCTTTCTTTCTGGTATTAGCTTATTTCGTGCTTCTTAGTAAGGCTTAATAGTAAGCGAATACAGCAGCAGTAAAGTCACTTTTTAGCTTCCTAAAACCTAAAAATTTTTTACTGGGTAGATACATGTAGGAGGCAAGCATTTAACTTAGCTAATATTGGTGCTTAAAGGTGCTAGAATTTATTGAAGAGTCGGTAGAGATGTTTAGAAAGATAAAGTCAACGAAGGCAAACGCACAGAGGCAAAGTCTCTTTTTAAAACAAACGGGTTTGAATTCATACAAAACTTTTGTTGGGAAATTACAATAAGAGGAGGTATGTGTCAGAGATTAATTTAGTGTACACATTTTATACTCTATACACACAAGCCTACACAACCCTGTAGGAAATCAAACTAATTTTAAAGTAAATTCAAACTGGTTTTTTAATAAGCACATCTAGTGATAATAAGCACACATTAAGTGACTTTTTTCCTTGTCGCCGACTCATTATTTTAACATAGGCATGTCATAGGCGGTAGTCAATTGGTCATCTCTGCATGACTTTTAAGTGAAGTACAAGTTACTTATTTTTCAACCAATTTGTAGTTAAATAAAATATAGTTAATTTAAATATTGGTTTATACTAAATTATGTAAACCACTTTTTTAAATCCAATTTTAAACAGTTTTATTTATATTATATTATATACATACATATATTTATATTTAGAAATAATTGTTATAATACAAAAAAAAAAAAAAAAAAATTAATTATGTAAATTAAAAGAAAATTCATGTACTTCATGACTTAAAATAAAAGTTGTAGTGAAAAGAAGTAAAATGAAAAATATAAGTATACATTCGAAAGTTTGTACTGAAAGAAAATTTTGTATAAAGTATTAAAATTATAAAGTTTTTTTTCCAACACAAACGTTATGAAAATGCTGTTTTAACAGCTAAGGCGTTGCGTAATTCTTTATCTGGGTTATCACAGAGAGGCCGAATCGCATCCAAGCGCTTTTTGCCATGAGTGTTATCAATATTTATAGCAAGAATCAATTGCAAAGATAAAATTGTCGTTAAAATTTTTCGCAGTTTCCCTTTCAGTGACAATTTCATGGGAAAAATGCACAAAAATTTGGAAAATGATAAAAGTAGAAAAGAATAAAAACTCACGTAAATTTGCTGATTTTCACCGATTATGATATCATTGAGCGCTTTCAGCTCCTCGAGGGTGTTTATTGGAAAAAAAAGTCTTAATTGCCACATTGTTTTTTTCCTGTCGAACAAGGCTTTCGGTCACTACTTTTTGGGTAGACAATGCTGCCATTATAGTCTCATTTTTAGTTTGAATTATCTCTTTGAGCTCCTTAATTTCGACTTAAAATATAAATATTTATCAGAAAATCGTGATATTTTGATAGACAAAATATATTTTGATCTTACCTGTTATGTCTGATAATTTCGCATTCATTTCAGAAAATTTGACATCAAATTGCTTCAAAACTTTATGTGAACATTGAAATAATTAATGTCCACATCTTCTTCACAATTTGTTTCACTAACAACTTCTACTACTTCCATTATTGCAGGATCACTTTTTTCACAATTTTCTTTTCTTAATTTCTGTACATATTTCTCTTTTACTATACATTTTTTATTTTGATTTTTAATGAACTATTTTAATGTAACAATATCACTTTTATTAATTTTATTATAAATTTACAATATTTAATTGGGTTTTTCCCCTTTTTTTAAATTAAGCACCACCTAAAATACCGTATTTGCTTTGATTGACATTTGATTTACTGACAAGCTTCCTTTGTTTTATTATTTTTTTTACATTTTCTTATTTTGCTTTTTTTCATTCTTACTTTTGTTTCTATGCAATATATTTGGTTGATATCTGCATGAGATTTAAACCAATTTGTAGTCATTTGCAAAATAGTTAATTTATAATTTGCGTTTTTATTAACCGACTATTTTATTTACTACAGGGAATGGACATCGAAAAAAATGACATTGAAAAATGTATGCATGCCTCACTTTATACACGAATATTTCTTGAGTGTAAACTTCTGTGCATTATATCTAAATTTATACATTGAAGACATTAAAAACATAGCATTAACGTTATAGACGTCTGCACATTTGAGTTGCCAGATGAATTGTTTTGTATATTTGAGCACCAATAAGCATAAAAATAACCCTCAACAGAGAAATACTTGCTTAAATTTTTTCGTGAAAATGAAAATGTCAACATTTTTCTTGATATTTATATTATTATCAAAAACAAAATAAAACTTGAAATTCCATCACAACTAAGAAGATTTTCATACATTAATAAACTAATAAACTTATGTCATATCATGTATCGCATACATACATATGATATGTCTTTGAGTGTAAAAGTTATAAAAAAAAAATACACATTGTATCCCCTAAATGTCCTAAAAAAGAAATAGTACAAAAGAAAACATTGATACTTTTGTCATATCAAAAGAATGCCATACCAATATCACTTTTATGTCTTTTAGTTCAAAAGTTACAAAAACTACAAATATGGCTACTCCCACTCGTGTGTTTGTTTGCTAAAGCATATACACAAGATATACACGAGTACAGTCATAGCCACACATTAGTATCAGATGTACATGACGAAGGAAAGGCAATGCGTTCAATGTATTAAAGGTGTACATTGTATTTAAGGTGTACACTAAAATTTCTTGTACATTGCTACGATCTCTGGTATGTGTCATTTATCAGACTATCTAGAAATAATCTAATGTTAGTAACCGGTGGACAGGGCACAGCAGATGCCGAGTACACTTGATCGGAATGAAGATCGTCTCGTTCGGCATTAATACATTCCAGTAAGAAACATCTGGGAACATATCAAGTGCTGGACAGGAAAAAACCTGTAGGCGAATAAGCCCCACCACATTTACTTACTATGAGTGAAAATTCAGTATGAATTTTATCAATTTCTCCCGTGCTCTAATTATAGTTCCAAAAAATGTTTAGAATCCGTTCGGCAGGTGTAAGTTTTCTTTGGGAACCCTATCATCTGTAAATTCTGCTCGAGCACAAGAATTATTATTAGTAGCCATTGTACAAATGCTGAATTTCCACTTTTGTTTCTATGGCTGGTGTAAATATTTGGGAGTAAGAAGCCCTCGATATTCTGGACATGAAAATTCAGTGTAATGTTCGATGGAACCAGGACAAGTGTCGAAAGACGGTTTCTTAAGACGGTGCATGAAATACTTCACTCCATCGGATCTTACAACTATTTACACCACTTATATCCGAACGAGAATGGAATACAACTCTAATAAATGGACCGGTGCCTCGAAGTCTACATACACTACTTCAGTGTCTACAAATACTATTCCCTCTTCTCCTTCCGATAACATATTTTCTTAGTTCCAACATTCCCTGAGTGTGTGTTGATCGTACAAAAAAAAAAATTAATAAAATTTATTCGTTCTATATTTGATTTATAACCATAAGTCTTTCCAGTAATTAATAATGCATATATTTTTTAATATGTAAATATACAATGCAAAGTGTTGCCAAATTGGTACGCCGACCGTAAATGTAAGTAAGTAAGATCGCAGCAATCACGTAAAGTTTACATTACGCACAACGTTGCGGTTTAATTTCAAATATTACTTTAAAAAATGTTCTTGTAAAATGCACTGTATTAAATATAAGAATTCTCATCTTTTCAATAAAAAAATTCCAAAAATATGTAAGAGTACTGACATGGTATAACATCATAACACTTGTTCAATAATAAATTAAAATTAAATTTTTTTCACCTTTTGAAAATATGAAATGAAAATATTATCTCGGGGACAGTTCATATCTCCAAACTGTGACTTTTAGGAATGGTGTTGATTGGTGTAGACCCAAGTTTGACTAATTTTTCGTTCTCTTCAACCAACAATAAGTAGAAAATTCTGTAAAATTTGCGCATTTAATAGGTCATTTGCTTAAATTCTAATATTTTTTTTACTGTTTCGCAGAATTGTTTTTAATCCAGCTATCCGTTCGATTTTCCTCCACAAGGAAGCATCTTTCATTTCTGCTCGTCCTCTTCCTGGATAAATTAAAAACGAGTGCGTAATTTAAGTTAAGTTCCTATCACATATTGAACTAATAATCTTATACTATGGTCAGACATGCACCTTTATTGAGTCAATATTCGGTTTATTGATTACAATATTTTAAGTGTTTAGACCTAACAATATACGCAGTTCAGCTGCTTATTCAATATTCATTTGACAGCTGGTAACAAAACAGCTGGTTGTTTCAACAACATTGTTTTTATTTTGTCCGTTCTTTTTTTGTTTTGTTTTTTTTGTTTGTCGTTGTTGATATTTGAGTTGTCAAATATCAATAGAAAGTGTCCGGAAAATTGTAATATGCTTACTGAACGTACTTATGACAGTGCTGTATTTAAAGTTTTAATCAATATTATAATAATTTATGAATTTATTGAGCAATAATTAATTGATATTTTATATGAAATGTTCAGATCAATAATGCCGTTTATTGCGATTTACTCAATATAAGTGCATGTCCGAACATAGTATTAGTCTAATATTTTCAGCAATTTACCGAAAACTTTTGTATTACGCACTTTAACATTCTACTTTTTTGAGTCAATAGGAATTTTTTTATAGTTTTGGTATTTAGGCCCACATCGATGTGAATTTTTATGTCCATTGAAACCGACAAAATGCGACAAAATAAAAAAATTAAATACACCCAGCTAATGACATAGTGTAAGTTGTGGGTTTTCTTGAACAGAACTCAAAAATATTTTTTTTATATTTCTTGAACCCTCCAAACATGTCTTATTTGACAAGAACTGTTTTTTTGGACTTTACGCACAAATTTATTGATTATCCAAGTATTTTTTAACCTATTTTCCAGAAATATAAAAAAAATATTTTTAAGTTCTACTCAACAAAACTCACAACCTACACTATGTCGTTAGCTGGGTGTATTTTGGCTGTCGCACCGTATTATTAATAACGTAAAATTCTTAAATTTTCCGAAACAAATTTAAAAAAATCGATATGTTTAAGTGTGGGAAGTTTGTCTGTACGGAAACTATTTTGAGTGAGTGTTTTGGATTGTTGAGTTTTTATATAAAAAATAAATTAAACTTTCTAAACAAAGTTTTCTGATTTAATGTCAAGTAGTTTATGTATGTCAAGTAGTTTATGTATATAAATGACTCCGCCTTCTGAACATAAAGTTTTAATACGAGTATACAATGCGACACATTCTTTTCTATTCAGTTACACCAATTGATTTTCTTCAGTACTTTTTGAGGTACATATGTGCCTGATAGACAATAAAAAAATTATATAAACAGCAAGTTCTTGTTTCATTGATACTTTTTTTTTAAATCCTAATTCCAATCAGATTTTTTCCAACTGTGTTTTCACAGTTGTTCATAAATTATTCCATTTTTTTAATATTAGTGCCGCTGTTATGGTCTCGGTTTTTCTATCAATGTTGTTGTTACTACAGTAATAGTCTCTAAATTCTGTATACTGAAGTATCTTTGCATAATTAAATTTTTTGTTAGTTTTCTGAGTTATTGTTCCATTTAGTTTTTATTGTTTATGTATTGTAGAGTGCAATAGGCTTCCATGAATGGAACTTATTAAAACATGTCTTACGTTACATACAACTATGTTTTGTTTAGCTTTTCTATCAGTCTTCGTTTGGAGTTTGTGTTGGTATAAGTTTTCGTAAGATTTTTATATATGTGTTCTGCACAAGTAATCGGAAGCTCATTAAATTTTAGAATGCTTGCTTTAGTACACGTGCTGTGAAACATATTTACATATAAATGAAATCTATATCGCTTAAAGCATATACTATCAACCAAAGCAGGAGAACAACTGAAAAAAAAACACATTGTATTAAAAAACTTCGTTAAAATTAGCAAGAAACTTCAATCTGTTTTGTTCGTAAACTTAAATTTTTTAAATTTTTACTTTTTTTTTACATTTTAATTAAATGTAGAAAATGCATAAGGTTTTTGTGCATACATAAAGCTGCGTTACATACATGGATATATTTCTTTTCATTTATTTACTGTATATTTAGTCCCATAAACCTTAACTATAAAGGGCTATCCGTTTCGTGGTTTCAAAAGTATGGGACTGGAATTCGACATCTGTCAAACTAAGTTGTGAAACCAATTTTTTTCTTTTCAGTTGAAAGTCTGACATTGACGAAAATGGATCCCTTAACTATCACACAACGCATAAAAATTATCAAAACCTACTACAAAAATGGTGATTCTGCCACAGCCACGTATCGTGCGTATCGGCAATTTTTCGAACAAAATTTTCTTCAGCGATGAAGCACATTTCACAGTCGGTGGGTATGTTAATAAACATAATTGTCGTATTTGGGGTTGTGAGAATCCTCAAGTAATTGAAGAGAGGCCGTTACATCCAGAAAAAGTCACTGTTTGGGGTGCTCTTTGGTCCGAAGCTGTGATTGGACCTTACTTCTTCGAAAACGACGATGAAACGAGTGTCACCGTCAATTCGTAGCGTTATAGTCATATGATAACTGACTTTTTTTGCCTGCTGTTGAAGAATACGACTTGGAGAATATGTGGTTTCAACAAAGCGGTGCCAAATGCCACACAACTCGAGCGAATATGGCTTTATTTCAAGAGACATTTCCTGGCCGCGTAATTTCTCGTCGTGGCGATATCAACTGGCCACCAAGATCATGCGATTTGACACTATTAGACTTTTTTTTGTGGGGCTACGCGAAAGACCGTGTTTATGCAGATAAACCTTCAACTCTTGAGCACTTAAAAACCAACATTCGTCAAGTTATGGCTGAGATACCGCCCAATATGTGTCAAAAAGTGGTCGAAAATTACCTCAAAAGAATCAATGCTTGCAACACTTCGCGTGGAGGTCATTTGAATGATGTAGTGTTTCACACGTAATGTCAACGTTCAAACTTATAAAAATAAAAAAGAAATATGTATTATGAAAAAAGTATTTTATATGTGTTTTATTTACGTTTACTTTTGAAACCACGAAATGGATAACCCGTAAATAAATATAATGAGCAGACACCAGGCATAGCTATGCCGTAATTTTTATTTGGAAGGAACGCTACTATGTTAAGGGTCAATGTTCTCGAGTGGTATGGAAGCTTTATCAGGTACTTCACTGCATACTGTTTAAATTGCAAAAAAAATAAATTATTGAACAATGAAGTTATTATGAATATCATGTATATGTAAATAAAATAATTTCAATTTAAATTATAGTCTAATTTACTCAACTTTTGTCAAAATTCACAAAAATTAAATTTTCAGCGTCCCTAGTGCATAGCTACATTATATACCCCTGTACCACCGAACGGTACTTACTTTTTTTATATAATGCATGCAGCGTTGCTATTTGCGAAGGTTTCCCTTTTTTCCTAGTTTTTTGAGATGCGAAAAACTTTTCATTACATTTGTGTTCTAAGAAAACAAGTTTTATTTCAACAAACTTTAACTTTTGATTTTTTTAATATATTCAATAATAATAACATGAAATATTTACATTTTTATATAAAAAATTGTGTATTTTATTAGTTCCGTCCCAAACTAGCAAAGAAACATCAACAGTGGGTGTAACATGACCATCGGGCTCCGGTGTTTCCTTTTAAAATTTTGATACTCGTGTAGAAAACAAGTTTTTTCTTGCAAAAAACGGTTTTTTTTTCTCAGAAATAAAAAGGATTTGAAAAATATTACTGGCAACGCTAGCTGCACGCAAGTCTGATATATTTTTGAGTGTTCTGACCATTGGTTCTTTAAAGTATCGTATTTCCTACAACTAAGTGCAAGAAAGACCTGCTTTTAGTACTTGTATCCCTAACAAGACAGTTTCAGTGTAAACAACTGCCTGCGAAGCGTGAATATCGACGATAAAAAATTATTCAGAAAAAAAAAATTAAAATTACGCATTTCAACTACTTTTACTGCAAAATATGCAGAAAAATTGCTATAGAAGCTCTTAATTTACTTTAATAATATTTTTTACTATTTGTGTTTATTTCTTCATTATGGACTTGTAAATACCGTTGGTGAATAACGAAAAAAGTGTGCGTTTTTAGAAAAACTTAACATTGTAAATTTCTAAGTAAAAATAACACAATTCCTATATTGGAAGAAATTCCAGAAGCCAGCGGTGAAGACACTGATATTAATAATATTGTTACGTTTTTACCTTTTTAAAAACGTTTACAACATGAGTTCGTTGATTGAAAACAAAATAAAAATAAATTGGTGTTTAGTTTCAATTATATTCTTTATTGTTCGTACAATTTTTGTGTGCCACTGTGTCCAACTTGATGTATACAACAATAATTTACTTGTTCGTTATTCTTCTTTACTTACACCCTTTGTATAAACAACAACACTTGTTCGTTACATCTGTATAGCGAAGATTTTCAAACCACGACTGTTCTCTTCACACGCATCGCGTCTTCACACAAGACTGACTGAATTCTTACTACTCGTTGCGTGCTTTGTCTTGCCTTTTTAAATGCCCACGTAAACAGTCTGATGAATGTTCTCGCAGTCGAATGTTCGTGGCTTCGCCTTCCCGAGAACTCTAGAGATTTCACTGTATTTTGTGTATTTTATTTGCATTCTTTGTTGTTGCGTTCTCGCTTACTCGTCTATCCTCTTTTTTTTCATACTCATGGTTTTTGTTTTTGTAGATTTTGCTTATCATTTTAATGTTAAACGATGTTACACCGTTTCCATTTTCGTAACAATATTGAAACTGAAGAAGGTGATGTGGAAGATTTTCAAACAATAATGAAGAACTTTATATGATTAATGATGACGAGAAAGAAAAGGAAAGTTGTATTCTTGTTGATGAGCAAGCTGTCTCTGAGGAAGTTTGAAGCGATGTTTTGCCAAGGACAACTCGTAAGAATAATTTTGAGTCTAACAGCCAGTGGAAGATGAAGGACAATAACACAACAATACAATAAATTTATTTCGATTCTCTTAAAATGCAATTCGAATATTTAGTATAATTTATTGATAATATTGTGGTAGACATTATTTTTCAGTCCAATTTGTACGCCACACAACAGAATAGCCCAACCGTATTTGTAAGTGCCAGGACTATATTTTCCTTCCGACAAAAAACCAAATTTTGCTTTTAATCTTAAATTATGTCAGAAACAAATATTCTATAAAAAATATTCTATAAAATCAGTACACCAAGAAGGCAGAAACTATTTTCACAATATTTCAAGAACTATATACCAAATTTAAATAAAATCAAATTGTTTTAAAAGTTCAATTTGTGCTTATTATAATTAGATATAAGAAAATTTGTTGCATAATTTAACCCTTTCAGGGTCAAAAATAATTTAGGTGGAGCTAAAAATCTGAAAATTTTAATTTAGGGTAATTCGAGTACGCTGAATCCGGGAAAAATAAAATTTTTTGTATTTGGTTGCTCCCAAGTGTGTTACAGAATATCGAATATATTCGACATAGAACTTCAAAGACACCTATATTGAATAAAACATCTGCCGTAATAATATTTGATTTTTTATGTTTATTCAGTTTATCTTTAGTATAAAAAAGGATAACAAATTCACGTTTGTATAGTGTGCAGTATTTGAAAAGAAATCATCTGTTAAATATTTATTAAAATATGAGAACGGTGTTCCAGCTGCACATACATCATCTGTGTCCAATAAAGGCTCAAAATAATGCCTCTATAATTTTCTGGTAGTAGAACTGTTCTCCAACTTATATTGCTTTTATGGGTATATTTTAAAGGAATTTCTGGTTCTGTTTTATTACTTGTCTCAGTATCTTGGTGATCTTTAGAGGTATCCTCGAGATATTCAGTGTCATCAATATTATCCTCTGAGACAGCTTGATGTTCGCGTGTCTGAATATCCATTGATCGTTACTGCGTTACGACAAATGTCACCTCATCATCAGCTCCAGTTGGCTCATCAAGATCTGAATCAGCTTCTAACAAGGTCATTATGTCATCAACAGTTAATTTTTCCATTTTCTATAAAAACAATTCGAACCCAAGAATTACTTAGTAATGTATAGTAATAGGAAAGAAACAACCTCTGAAGGTAAATGTCGAATATATTCGACATTCGAAAAACGATCACCAAGAGCACCAGCATTATTTTTTAATACAAATTGCTTTGAAAAACGTTTGTTCACACTTGTATCAATACCTACAATTTATTTCGATATAGTCCGATCTCTTAAAATATATTTTTTATACATTAAAACGAGATTATTTTTATGTACGTAGTGATTAATCTTTTAAAACAGGATTTAAAATAACAAAACAGATCAAATACCCTGATAAACAACAATTGTAAATACAATTAGTTTTTATCTTTTATTTAAAACAAAAAAATTAAAACTAACCGTATTTTATTATTAAAAGCTCATAGAAACAGAGTATGTTGTAATGTCGAATATATTCGACAAAACCACGGAAAGGGTTAAGCGAAGATTTCAAACCTTTTTATTTCTTTCAGTCTAAGAAGATTAAGTTAAGTATTAGTATCTGAAGATTTTACACTCTAATCATCTCTAATATTTACTGCTAGCAGTGAAAATTTAGAATTTAAATTTAATACTTTAACTAATTAATTAATGCTTACAAAAAGAAACGATAATAAAATAATATTTAATTTTCGTAATATTTCTATAGCAATAGTTTATTTCATGAAGAAAAAAATATTTTCTAATTTCTTACAAACTGCTCAACGTTGGTTAAAACAGCATAGCTGGCAGGCAAACGCCAAAAACGCCGCAATTAGCATAATTCAATGTGATAATCTCACATAAGGCAGCTTAGCAGCCTTTTACACTCCCAGACCAAATGTGACCTAAAAACATGCCCCTTCAAACCCTTTAGTGTTTCCTGATTATCCACATAAATTGTAGCTCGTGGTCTTAACGACCCCCAGAATCTTCGTCTGAAAAACCGTTAACCGTTTTCTCTTATTTATTACTTGTTAATCGCAAATTGTGCGTTTCGTTTTCTATTCTTTAGTTAAACAACGGAAAAGTTTTGTATTTTTCATTCTCTTTTACGATACTGAAAGATTTGAAAATTGTTGGATTTTATTTATGTATACATACATAATTGCGATAAAAAAAATGTTATTTATTAAGCTTCATTATTTTCTATTTATTTTTGTTGAAAAGTTTGCAATATTTGTACAAATTCAGCAGTTATGCCAGCAACGCTAGAATTGTTTTTAAACCAATGTTTTAGTGATATTACGTGAGGATTAAAAATGTAATAAAAAAATAACCTTTTTCCGTTTACGACAGAAATATCGAGTTGATATTAAATGCATACAGTATCAAGTTTGTTCTGTGCTTCAGTTTGCTACAATAACTGAATCTGTCTAATAACTAGAATTAATTTTTTTACTACTTATGAGTAAGTTGTCATTGAGTAATCATTGAAGCCTCTAGGTAATTTTGCTACAAATATTCCTTGCCTAACACCTGGTGTTTCTTCCTGGAATGCATTAATGTCCTACAGGCTACAAGAATGTGTGCCTCTCATCGTCACAGAGCCCACATGTTGGGTTCAATATAATCTGTGTTCTAAATGAGTGTACTCTAAGCCTAGAGCGCCTGTTAGAAGACCGGGTTGTTAAACCCAGACTTTTCCTGGATAGTCTGATGCATGACTCAGATCCCCAAAGTATTGACTACCTCAAACCCACTTGGATTAATAAGATCCTGGGACTTTCTTCGTCTCCCCGTCTTTAAGCATATCATTAATAGCATGATAATGTCCAGCATTTTGTACCTTCTATCCAAGTTGAACTGAGCTATTCTTCTGCTTGGATTCACAGTTGATTCATCGGTGTACCACAAATTTCTCCATTCATTTTTGTTACTAAGGTTAGGGACAACCTAACCATAGTCTCCAAAGCTTTTATCCCAACAGAGCTCTCAATTCTCTTTACCCATGTTATGCAAACACACGCTAGTCTGTCAATCTCCATTAGCTGCTCTCAGATTTGTTCTGTCTCTCACTATAGCTCTAACATACATACATGCAGTGCATATTTCATGGGTTGCACCTCCGGAAGTTCAATACAAGCATTGTGGATGCAATTAAGGCATGTCAATTTACTATCTAGTTTGATATCAAATTTTCTGTGATTTTCTTGTTATATTTTGGCAATTCACATAACCCTTGTATCGTTGTTGTATGAGAGTTTAACTTTTTAACTAAAGTTAAACTTAGAACCACTTTTTATTTAAAAAACACTGAACTTTTTAATGTATAGTTATGTTCGAATTTTATTTCAATTTGTTAATGATAATTAAGTTTATAACAATGATAATTTAATTTTGAATATTAAGACAAAACTTTAGTAAAAGTAAGTGATTTTAAAATATTATTTTAAGTAAGAGCAAACATTAAAATAATCAAAAAATGTGTAACAGTAATTACATATTTTCTTTTTTGTTCAATCTAATAACAAACGCATATTAAAGGCGTACTAACAAATGTATTAACATACGTACTAACATTTGTATTAATGCAATGTAAAAAAACCAGTATTTTACTAATTAGTAATGATATCAATTACGAAAAGAATATACAAAATAAATAACAACAACAACATGTTAATATGCGCGAAGTATTATGTACTGTTCACACTAGCATTGAAATCGAAAATAAACAAAATTAAATAAATGAAAGAAAAATTACGTAAATTATTAAATATAAAACACAAATATTATTTTATTAAAGTTGTTCACCAATAGTTGTATTGAGTGTATTGTTAGACGATTATATAACAGTGTTTGCTTGTTGTTGATAATTTTCGTTCAAAAATACGATACACTTATACACATTTTTTTCATATGTTTTTGAAAGTTGTATTAGTTTTGTGCTATCATTTTACGTATATACTAGCAATCAAGAAGAAGAATCAAAATAGAAAATATTTTCTATGTAACTAGAGTGAAAAATTAACATTACAGTAAGACCCCGCGGGGGATGCGTTCCGATAAGTTCCAGCGCTAAGCGAAACGGCGTTAAACGAGGCAACTTAACACGTACAAATGTAAATACATTGCGACTTCGGAAAAAACAGTTGGCGTCTTTATTCTGGACAGACTATAAAAGAGCGTTGAAGAAGTTACATAGTATACACCGTTGCTATATAGCGCACCGCTTTTGGTTGGTGTATGGCCGTTTCATTTGCACATATATACAACAGGTATCAATACAGTGTTCGATTTAGGGGAATACCAATACTACAGCGTAATATCGTAAAAGCAAATACGAACAATTTTGAATAACTTTTTCGAGTGCCTTAGCTTATACGAATATTTATTAATGTATGTATTCTTTTTTATAGAATAGTTTTCTTCAAATATCTTTTGATCTCTGAATAGTTTGCGGAGATTAAAATTGATTTTTTTGGTTCAACGTTATCATCCTTTACATATAAGCAACAGAACTTTTGAGCATAGGGAATAAAGTTTACGTTATTTTGTTTTTATTTATTCTCTAGTCAAAATTTTTTAAGTAGGATAAAGTTTTTCTTTCTTGTTTTTATTATATTTTTCCTAATCATATCCTTCATGTTAATACTCAGGCTTCATGATTTATTTAATTCTTATTAATTTAATTGGAGAATTATACAGTTTTATTCAGATGGTTCTTTACAAAATATTCACATATCCAATGGCATGTGTAGTGTATTTGTGTGTATTAAGTGGAAAATATATTTATAATTTTTAGATTTTGTTTTAACCATACATACATACATACAACCGTGGACATTAAATTAGCACAAAATCCATGTATAGTTCGATTCTGAATTTTTTCTCATTTGTATCCTAATTAGGCCAATTGTTTTGGTCTGCAATATTGCACGATGACATCTAGCTGTTGTTTAACAAAGAATATTACCGTTATCGTACGTATTTTTTGTTTTGATTGCTAATTTGTATCAGTAGCTAAATTTTAGCTGGACATTAAATTAGCACAACGTACCTAAAAGTGTTTTAGGTACAAGTTTTGTTCTGTATATTCTTTTAATTTTGTGGCATTTAAAATAATTTTTGGAAAAATGGAACGTCGAAAAGATTGCACGCCAGAGGAGAAGCGCATTATCGTTAACTTGTGGAATGATGGGAAAAAGCTGGTTGAATTTGCCGAAATTTCGAATTGCTCGCGAAAAATGATTTATAACGTGATCATTTCCTTCAGAGTAAACATAATAAAGTCGCAGAAAACAAAAACCGAAAGCCACGTGTCAAGAAAATAACCGAAGTCGTGAACCGTGCTATTGTCCGGAAGTCAAAGAAGAGAGCCAATATTTTGAACAAAATTAACTTCCAATTTAGGTTAAATTTATCGGATAGGTTCATCCGATGATGTCTTAATCATGGAGATCTCTTTGGACGCTCTTGCAGAAAGAAGCCACTTTCACCAAAAGAAAAATATAGTCAAGCGTTTAGCGTTTAGACTGTCCGGCGCAAAGATCTGACTTAACAACATTACAAAAATTTGGACGATTTGTAGATTGGAATACAGGACGCTTGGTACTCGATTTCCAAAGAACTTTGTCCATTAATGCAAATGCTTAATTACAAAACTTTTCTTTCGTTCGTATTTTAACATCATGGCCATTACAATTAATTTCAATATAATTTCTTTATATGTCTTGAACCTTTCATTTTAATTATCATTATTAAAATTTTAATATTTAAAACAAATTAATAAATTAAAAACTTACAGATAAATATGGGCGATTGCCATAAGAAAAAAATATATGTAACTACGATTCGAGGATATTTTGAGTGTATGCACATTTATGAAAAAGGAGTTAAATAAACTAAATGTCATTGAATACTAAAAATAATCTAAAACTAGTAGCGTCATCTACTGGTTATTTCAAATTCTTGATTCTAATCATGTTTAGGTTGCAAGGTATGAGAAATATGTGTAATCCTAATATCCTAATACATATATATTATAAATCTTTCTGTAAGTCTGTTTTTTTTTGTTTATTTGTTTGTTTGTTGGTTTGTTTGTTAGCTAATCACGCCTGAACGCCTGGACAGATTTTCTTGAAATTTGGGATATAGATCATTGCCGGTGCAGGTTATAGGCTATAAATCTTTTCAAAATTTTGACCAAAAGGGAAAAAAAATGGGACAAAGTGAGAAAAAATGGGCAAAAATTAGTACTTTATGCATAAATGCTGTATTTTATCTGTTTTATAGGTAATTTTTTACGATTTAGCTTGGTTAAGTTACCCAAATAGCTATTGGAGGTGTTCCGTTTCAAAAGTTGAACCAAAAGGGGTCCAAAAATGGGGAAAGGGGCGAAAAACGGGCAAATTGAGTGTATAGCCAATCACGCCTGAACGCCTGGACCGATTTTCTTGAAATTTGGGATATTGATCGAACTTTTGTCGGTGCAGGTTATAGGCAATAAATATTTTCAAAATTTTTACCCAAAGGGGGAAAAAATGGGTCAAAGGGGAGAAAAAATGGGCAAAAATTAGTACTTTATGCATAAATGCTGTATTTTATCTGTTTTAAAGGTATTTTTTTACGATTTAGCTTGGTTAAGTTACCCAAATAGCTATTGGAGGTGTTCCGTTTCAAAAGTTGAATCAAAAGGGGTCCAAAAATGGGGAAAGGGGCGAAAAACGGGCAAATTGAGTGCATTTATTTTTAGGAATTAGAGTATTCAAAAAACTGGGTTGTTTGTTAAACCGGTTTCCGAGTAATTTGAAAAATTGTATTTTTTAAGAAACCGGTTTTGAAACCGATAAACCGATTTTTTATTTATTGTTATTTTTAATGCAAAAATGACCCAATAATAATTTTTTTAATTTTTTAAACTAATCCAAACTACATAACCCACGCAACGCCGGGTACAATCTGCTTTCAGACATAAAAATGCTGACGCCTTTGCAATACTACAACCAAGAATGATACCGTCCAAAATAACAAGTAACAGAAAGAAAAAAAAAAAACAAAACAAAAAACTTTCGCGTCAACTTCAGTATTCCAAAACTATAGGAATCAAAAAATTTTACGGCTATTTGCAGCACATCTGCCAGTTATAAAAGGGATAGTAATAAAACCCCGATGGAATTGTTTTTGTTATATATAAAATTACTTAATTATAAGTAACTGTGTGTCACATTGTTGTCCCTATTACTTTCTATATACAGCAGATGGAATAAGTATAGGTAATTCAATATATTTAAACAATTTTATGAATTTTAAGCAAACGTTTGTATTAAAGAATTAAATTTTTTATACATACCTTATTAATTTATTTCTGTTTTATAATAAAACAAAACAAATTTTAATATGTTCCTCAAAATAATAGAAAAATCAAAAAACTTTCTGATGAATATATAATTTTGCACTGCAAAAGTGTAGATACCCCAATAAGAACAGAATAATATTCAAAGGATTAAGGTATAAGAATCGTATACCTAATATTTATTAGAATAACCATTAAGGTCAGGAATGCATCAGTTTTTTTGTGCGTTTCTATTAATATATGATGTCATTTATTCATAAGCAAGTTAACTGCTATTTGAGATTAAGTGTTTTTCTAAATGATCGCCAACATGTTCTCTTGGAGCCATATCAGAATTTGGGGAAGGAGTTTTAAGCCTGTGGTAACTTTGGTAGGTAAATCAAGTCATCACATTAGCAGCAATATCCTGTTGGATATAATAATCATTACGAATTCCATCCTTCCGCACTTTATCTGAAGTTCTGCTTTATAATGTTTAAATACAGCCCTTATTCACTGATTCCTGACACCTGGTTCCAACACGAATGCCCAGAGTATTATAGAACTTTAGTTTGTATTATTAGATTGTGTCTATTACAAATGTGTGACTACATACATATGTGGCCTTATAGAATTATTTATTAAAAATACATTTATGATATTATACGAGTATTATATTGCATTTGGGACAAATAACACGGTGCAACAGCTAATGACATAGTGTAGGTTGTGAGTTTTGTTGAGTAGAACTCAAAAATATTTTTTTTTTATATTTCTCGAATTTTTTGACCTTTTCACACAAATTATTGATTACCCAAATATTTTTAACCTATTTTCAAAATCCAAAGTTTTTTAAAACGGCATATATAAACATGTGGTTCAAGCTTATACGATATGAGTTTTGATCGGGTAAACTTGGAAAAAATAATTTCTTTTCATATTTTTTCAAGTTTGTCCATTCATAGTAGCTAACTTTAATTAAAAAACTATAAAATAAGAGTTTGACACTTCACTTGATAAAATCGGATAAACTACGGTAATAGTTATTATTTAAATATTATAACAGTCGTGTTATATTTTGTAACGACACGTTTCCGCTCGGGTGCTGGGGTAGTTCAGCGGCGTCCAGTGGTTACATAAATAAAAGTCATCTCCTTGAAGATTCTACACTATTTAGTTAGAATGATTAAAATAGCTTATGTACTAAACTACACTAAGATTACACTGATCGAGTAATTAAGCTTAATATTAATTAATAAGCCCTAAGCCGGCCAAACACGGTTCGTCGAGTAACAGCGTCAGTCACGTCAACCAAAGGGGAATGTCAAGGTCAAAATGAAACGGCATACGCTCTGGATGATTGTTGCCCTGAAACCTCTGGTATCTGTTCACTCTCAGTGCCGAAAGCGTCAGGGGGGTAGAGTCAGAACAACAGTCAACCGGTCTGTAGTTTCTACTGTCCCTTGTTATACCCCGGCACGGCCAGTCAAGTCAACCAAAGGGGGATGTCAGAGCGACTGTTTTATATTTAATAGAATAATTTTATTAAATAAAGAAAATGACTTTTACATTTGAGATGCTAAATGGCAGTGACTCTTTTATTTTCTGTCTTGTATTAATCTTTTGTAATATGATTGTTTTATCTCTAGATACAGGGTGATTCGTATAGTCATTATAGATCTTTATATACACTGTAAGACATTAGTTAGTTAATTCATGTTTAATCATAATAACTATACAACATCTCCCTTTACAAATAACAGTACAGAATAAAAAAAAAAAATAATTTTAAAAATAAAAGAAATTTCAACAATAAAAAGTAATAGAAAAAAAAACTTGATTTAAAATTCTACAAATCAAGTTTTTTCGGTTTCTTACTAATTCTACCCTTTCGTGTCACATACTGACCATCCTCGCAATCCCTTCCTAAATTCTCCTGAACTACTTGCCCATCTTCAGTATTCTGCTTTTGGCACTCAACTTCAAAGTTTTCACTATTCCCATAAGGTGTTGTAACATCACTTTCCATTTTATCCCCAGGGGACTTCCTAATATGTTCCAAATTTCTTCTAAAAAACGAACCATTCCCATCCAAAATCACATAAGATCTTGGTTCCCTACAAATCTCTATTATTTCACCATTCAACCAACAACCGGTAGGTGTCTTCTTAAATAAGATCCTATCACCCTCATTAACTGATTCATATTTTCTCGATCTTCTATTATAATATTCAGTACATTTGGCCAGTTTTGATGTAATTCTATTTTTGTATTCCTTATTGTTTACCAACTTTGGTTTAAGGTTTTCCACCATTATAGGAACTCTGGTACGTAAATTGCGAGACATCAATAATTCAGAAGGACTTGGAAGATTACCCTTAGGTTTTGACCTATAATGTAGTAAGGCAATATCTGAATTGCTTTTTAAGGATTTGATAAGCAATCGTTTTACAGTTTGGATTGTCCTTTCAGCTAGACCATTTGATCTGGCCAAATATGGGCTTGAGGTTACATGATCCATTCCCCAATCCTTCCAAAAATTTCAAATTCTTTAGCATTAAAAGGCGGTCCATTATCCGACATAAAAACATATGGTATACCATGTCTTGAAAATATTGACTTTAATCTACATATTACACGAGATGCACTGTAGCCACTACTCAGCAATTCAATCTCAACAAACTTTTAGTAATAATCAACCACTAGAAGATACATTCTCCCACGAAACTCAAAAAGATCGCACCGGACTTTATACCAGGGTATATCTACAATATCATGTGGCATAAGTTCTGGCCTAATGTTAGAATTCTGGTGTCTCAAACAAACTTCACAATTTGACGCAACATTATCGATGTCGTTGTATATATTCGGCCAATATACAGATTGTCTTGCCAAATTTTGGCACCTTTGAACACCCATGTGACCTTCATGGATTCTATTCAGAATTATCTTTCGAAGGCTCTTCGGAATAAGTATTTGATGATTTTTCATTAACACGCCCTTTAAAACACTAATTTCGTCCTTTATTTTATAATACGCTGCGACATCCTGTTCAATACCCCTTCGACTCTTAGGCCATCCCTCTTTCAAGTAAGTCATTGTCTTCAAAAATTTTTCGTCCTTTTTACTATGCTCCTTACCACACCTACTTCTGCGAATGGAACTTCCAAATAAGTATCAATAAAATCACAATGTAAACTTATTTCCCTATCCAGTTCAGACAATGTCGTATCACTCAACGGTGCCCTAGAAAGTGTATCTGCTATCTTCAAATCCCGTCCTGGCCTATATATTATAGAAATATCGTAACACTGCAAGCGCAGCATAAACCGTTGCAATCTAGGGGGAATTTTATGTAGAGCCCTGTTAAAATGACTAACTAATGGTTTGTGGTCAGTTTCCACAACTACCCTAGAATGGCCAGTAGCTCCTTTTCTATCTGAGCATCAGTTAAGGATACAGATGCATAAGCAGTAGGATTTTTTTCCATGCATTATTGTCGCACCCAATGCAAAATTTGAAGCATCAACGGACAATACAATGTCCTTCTTGTGGTCAAAATAGGTAAGGACTGGTGCTATTGTAATTTCCCTTTTTAAGTTGTCAAACTCTGCATCATGTACCTTACTTATCAAAAATGTGTCCCAAAAATTTTATCTCAGTTTTGAGAAAATGACACTTGGCCTTATTGAACTTCAGGCCGACCTTTCTTACCCTAAGAAGCACTTGCTCCAAAATCTTCATATGCTCCTCCTTGCTGGACGAAAAAATCAAAAAATCATCAATATAAACAATAACTCCTGGAATATCTCCAAATAGTTTTATAATCTCCGCGTGAAAATTTCAGGCGCCGCGTTAATGCCGAACGGTAGTCTTAAAAATCGAAAACGACCAAATGGTGTATTAAATGTACAAGGTTTGGAGGAGTTTTCACCCAATGGAACCATCCAGAAACCACTATTTTCATCTAGTGTTGAAAAATATACAGAACCATTTAGCTTTGCCTTGCATTCCTCAATACTGGGAAACGGATAGTGTGGTCTTAGAATTGCCTTATTTAAATTTCTTGGATCCAGACAAATCCTCAAATTACCATTTGGCTTTGTGACAAGAACAACCGAATTGACCCACTCTGTCGGTTCAACCTCAGGGACAATAACCTTCAAATTAATCATCCTGTCTAATTCCGTTTTTAACTTATCCATCAATTTAAACGGTATCTTGCGAGGAGCCTCGACAACTGGCCTAATATTATCCCTTAACATAAATTCGCACTTCCTCTGTAAGCATCCTAGCCCACTAAACACATCCGAATACTTTTCCATTACTCCATTTATTGAAATTTCATTAACTTCTCTGATCAAATTCATATTAACAGCAGTTTCAATACCTATAATATTCTTACACTGTATGTTAACAATAAAGAACTTAACTAAAAAGCATATATTCTTATAGTTAACTTCCAAATTAGCTGTCCCTAACACTGGAACCCTATCCCCGCTGAATGTGCGAATTCTAGTTTTAGATGGTATCAATATATTTTTAATATTTAGAAAATCTGCAGTCTCTGTTGACAATATATTTGCCTGTGCTCCTGTATCTATTTGGCAGACAATTTTTTTTTCATTTATTTTTACCTCCACATTCCATTCTTTTAATCCTCTGTCTTCTTTAGTAACAGCACCAACAAAAAGATCTTCGATTTCCATTCGCTCGTTGGTAACGGCCCCAACAAAAATATCTTCTTCCTCGTCTTCTTCATCCCCTTCATCAGCAGCCATTTGCTTAACTATTCTTTTCTTGAGAGAACACATTTTAGCAAAGTGGTTCATTTTGCCGCATTCATAACACCTCACCCCTTCTGCTGGACATTTAACATTGTGAGATTGTCCACACTTCATACATTTGATATAATTTTTGACGTTGTAGTTGTTACTGCCATTATAACTGTTGTTACTTGCTTTGTTATTAGCAACACTATGCTTTTGTTGGTGATACTGCGTTTTGAAGCTTTTTCTCGTGACGACATTTATAAAACCTTCAGCATTAACATCGTGCTGCAATATTGTAGAATTTTGTTTAGCCATAACCATGGTATTAGCAATAGAGACAGATTTTTCCAGAGTAATATCTGCTTCAGTCAGAAGTCTCTCACGGACGTTAGATAATTTAGGTGCCAACCCACATATGAAAATATCACGAATTAAAGCTTCCCGTAAGTCTTTAAACTCTCAGTTTAAACTCAGATTCTTTAGAATCGTAACAAATTCATCCACGGTTTGTTCTTCTTGCTGTTTGTAGGAAAAAAAATTATGTCTTTCCATTACAATGTTTATTCGAGGGATAAAAAATTCCGCCATTTTCTTTACTAAGTCCTCATATTTAACAGTGTCAATGTCAAAATCAAAAGAATTAAAGATTTCTAATGATTTACTCCCCATATAATGTAACATCAAAGCCACCTTCCTTTTATTAGTTTGTGACTCCAAGTCGGACGCCCGTAAAAATATTTTGAATTGGGTATGCCACATTTTCCATTCTTTGTCCAAGTTTGGTGCTTTCAAGTCCAATGGTTGCAATGTGGCTGCAAACACTTGATTACTTGTTGTTTGTTTTTTATTGTCTTGAAATATTTCTCTTTTAAATAACTTTTTCAACCTTTTTTTTATATTTTTTTAGAATGATAAATGAATATCATTAGCCACTTCTGACACCATGTTTTATATTTAATAGAATAATTTTATTAAATAAAAAAATGACTCTTACATTTGAGATGCTAAATGGCAGTGACTCTTTTATTTTCTGTCTTGTATTAATCTTTTGTAATATGATTGTTCTATCTCTAGAGACAGGGTGATTCGTATAGTCATTATAGATCTTTATATACACTGTAAGACATTAGTTAGTAAATTCATATTTAATCATAATAACTATACAAAACGACAAATCAAATGGCATACGCTCTGGATGATTGCCGCCCTGAAACCTCTGGTATCTGTCCAGCCACAGTACCGAAAGCGTCAGGGGGGTAGAGTCAGAACAACAGTCAGAAAGTCTGTAGTTTCTACTGTCCCTTGTTAATACCCCAGCACGGTCAGTCAAGTCAACCAAAGGGGAAAGTCAGAGCGACAAATCAAAGGGCATACGCTCTGGATGATTGCCGCCGTGAAACCTCTGGTATCTGTCCAGCCACAGTTGCCAACGTTTTACTGGCTGTAAACAATTCACAAGTGGGGAGAACCACACCACTTGTGATTTGCTTATGTTATTAGCGCAGTCGATATCACAGGATCGACCTGCCTTACCAGCAACTCGTCACCAACTGCCACAACCGCTGAAGTCATGCTCGCTTTTACTCACAAAAGTAACGAATAACAGATCAAACATGATCGAACATCAAACATGTTGTGTCCTTCTACACAACTTACCAAGAACTAATTAAATTCAGCAGAGAGTTCTTGTAGGTCAAATGTGAGTCGTACGACAACCGTTATCAAAAATAATAATGTTTCTAAAAATAGATCATAAGAGCTTAACAAAAATTAATTTAAATCTTTTAGGCACAGTGGGGCTTGTTATGAACTTATATTAAAATAATTACAATAATTTCATTTTAATAATAACTGCAGGTTAGGATTTAATATACATATAAATAATTAATTAAATAATTATAATTGACTTTTGTCGTCACAATTTATTATATGTCATCTTATCAAATGAATTTTCAGTTTAAAATTTTTGATGGATCTTGATTGTTTATTAGAAAATGTGTCAATTTTTTTCGTCTAAGCAAAGTGACAAATTTTCACAATTAATTAATTTTTCACTGTTCATTTTCTGAGATTCAATAGATATTCCTAACTGAAGAGTGCGACGGGCTACAGTTTTGTAAGAGAGTGAAAGACACTCTATAAATGTATTGCAGTTAAGCCTTTAGCAAATTTTTTTAATAATTGTTTAATAAAAACGCCATCACTAAATGGTCTGCCCTTGCTAACAATTTCCAAACTTATTAAGCTTGAAATTTTTATATTTTTAATTTAGGAACTAATTTTGGTTCGAAAATTTTCTCTCTTTCCAACCAACCTTTTAATTTTTATAAAAAATTTTTTTTGTCTATTTAAAAACTCTTTCCTTTCCTTGTCATTTAAATTATTAATATGAATATGATAACATACAAAACATACATAAGAACATTCCTTTGATGTTTTATAACATATAAGGCATTGAATATTATCAAAAGCATCTTTTAACATAAAATATTTGTGTTCTTGTCGAAGACTGATCGCCAACTAAGTCAAAGAGCACAAGAATGCATGTGGGTTCTCTCTGCACAATGACGTATGCGTGTTATTCAATTTCATTAATTTCGTATAACCAGACGTCGTGACGTTTGCGTATAACCAAAGAATATGGATATAAAGAATGCGCATTATGTAGAAGTAAAATTTCTTATGGCGGGTTGTAACATTGCGACCCGCTCTCACCATAATCTTTTTAACATTACGATCCGCTGTCACATAATATTTTTTAAAAAGCACAATTGTGCAGAGAGAACTCACACGCATTCTTGTGTTCTTTGATTTAGTTGTCGATCAGACTGCGACAAGAACACATGTGTAGCGGATGCGTTATCATTTTATTTCAGAATAACACTCAAAAAATATTTTATGTTAAAAATGTTCTATGTCATTAGCTGGCCGTATTTAATTTTTTTTTATTTTGTCGCATAGTACAATTTTTTAAATGATTTGGAACGCTCACTTTTTTCATTTAATAAAAAATGTGTTTTTTATCTTTTTTATTTTTGTTCATCTAAAAGAACTAGGTATAATTTTTAAGCCAAAGATGGATAGCTTTATGTTCTTTTAATAAAAAAATGGATTTTTTATTTTATCTTTTTTTATCTAAAATTAAAATGTTCTTTTCTTACTATGTTGTATTAATTGTAATTTATATTTGAAAAAATAAAATTAAAAAACTGTGAATTTAATTTTGGTTATATTTTTTCTTATTTGGTGACTTTTTTTACAAATGTTGGTTACAATATTTTTTTTCGTGGCAACACTGACCAGAATAAGTGATTTCAGAAAAATTAATGAATAAGTGGTCAAAGAACAAAAATGCACTATGAGAACAACGCATTGTTACGCTCTTGGTTTCTGTTTCCTTCCCTTCTATCTTTCCCCCCGCGTCAAGAAATATTTTTGAAAAATATTCCAAAATATGTTAAAATGCATATTCTTTATACTTTATTTTCTTTGGTATAACACAAAAATAAAATTTTATTTATTTTATTGCATACTTTTCAGAGTAATTATTTCAGTACTGTTAATATGGTGCGTATAAGTAATAATTATACATACATAATTGGTCATTGCAACCCTTCAGTCAGGATTATTGACCTAGTTTCTCCTAATTCCTAATTATACTAACGATATAATTCGCAAAGACGCTAAGTCCACTTTTTTCCAAAATTGAGATTTTAATGCAAGACGGTAACATTGTACATAATACATATTTTACAACAACAAAACATGTCATTATATAGTTTAAAGTTGTTGTAATTTTGTGGTTTGCAAAAACGCTAAGTCCACAAAACTACGAAATATATTAATATTATTAATTAATTAATAATAATAATAATAATTAACATTATTAAGTTATTAATATTAATATTATTATTATTTTGTAAAAATGATTGCTGTTTTGACTCAGCTCTTTTGCTGGTCGGTTATGAATTATCCGGGCAGAATCACCGGGATAATTAAATTGTTTATTGTTTTGTCCGGGCGGAATCACCGGGACAATTTTGCATATAACTCAAGCACTTAAACTTGGTTATAGTGATTTGAATAACACAAGCACTTAAACTTGGTTATTGCGGAGAAATTGAAAATGAAACAACTGTATAGTTAGCTTAAACAATTGTCAATCCTTTATTTTTTAATTAATCATAGTCTTAAATACTATTTTATTGCCAAATTGCAATAAATTGTAATATATATATAAATATATTTGTTTATTTATATTTTAACATATTAAAGTTTAATTAGTTGCTGAATTGCAATAAATTATTCTAGATATATTTATTAATAATATATGTATGTAATTTTGGACTTATGCATTTTGTCACACATGTAAAAAATTGAAGGAAACATGAAACCCCAGACAAATCTAAGGTAAATAAACTTGAAAGTGGCTCAAGGTTTATGTTAAATGTTTACGGTAAAGAATTTAAAGAAAGCAAAACTTGAAACTTAATCAGAATTTTCAAGGTTTTTCTTTTATCATAATTTGATTTAACGTTAAAATTAAAAATAAGGAAAAATGCATAAATCCAAACAAATAAAAAATTACATGAACTCAGCAATATAAGGCTGTTCAACTAATTTCGTACAAGCATATGTACGCAAGTATGTTTGTATATTTATACAAACGTACATGAGCACATATGAAAGAAATTCATTGTGAAGTTCTGAACATATACCCCGCCGTTGAGTCATGCTCAACAAATTTAAAATATGACAACCTTATATTGCTCTTCATATGTCTTAGAATTAAAGATTTAAACTACTGATACTTCAAATTCTGGTGTTGGAACATGTTGACGGACAGCTGGACGTGGAGTTTGTTGATTTAGTTCAATTCTATTGCAACGTGCTCTTTTCCAGGCGATCCTCAGACATATTATGATTACGAGAACGAGAGCAACATAGGCAATGGTCCCATAGTGATATTTGATGTGTTTAATTTGTGACGGAAGTTCAGCAGATACCGTTTGGTGTAATTTACTTTGAATTTCGGAGATATTTTTGATTTGGTCGAAATAGATCTTCTTGTGAAATCTTGCGATTTGAACTTCGGCTGGATAACTGATGTCGCTTGTATTGCTCATTGCAGTCTATGATGTTTGAAGAGATGTGGAGACAGTTTGATGGCCTTTGATGATGATTGAGTTGATCTTAATTGTACAATCCTACGAGATTTTTAGGAGACCAGATCCTTTCAAGGTTAGCTGTGATTTTTCCTGCCCGCATACGGCGTTTATTCGGGACGGCTGCTGCATAGTGTAAAGCCTTTGATTGGTGTATTCTAACTGTGTAAGCGACGTTCTATCAGCAACAGGAACAATGTTACAACTTGTTTGATTGTTAAAATTCAGAAGTGACAGCTCGCATAAGCATTTGTCAGCGTTTGCAGTGAATTTTGATTGAATTTGTGGGCATAGAAATTCATTTTCTCTTATTGTTGCACATGTGCTCCACTGTTTTTCTGCCAACACGAAATACTGATCTTTATGAGCATTTATAGCCAGGAAGTCGCCGCATGGTCTTATAGCGAGCATTGTGTCATTTATTTGAACAGGAATTGGGTGTGGTTTCAGAAGTTCGAATGTTTCAGGATCAGATAACGGAATTGATATGTGAAATATGACGTGGTCTTTTGTAACACCTCCCTTTACATTCATAATTTTGTACAGTTGTAGAATGTTATCTTTGCTTACTGGTAGTTCTAGAGATGTTTGGAGATGATTTCTTACTTGTACTAACTCGGCTTGAAGTTGAGACGGTGACAAAAGCATTGGGCTAATTTTTCCATGGTGTGAATCCGTTAATGCTGCTATGATTTCTGCTTGAATTCGGTGTAACCTTGCTGATGTTAAAGAAAGTTGAACTGATTGTAACATGAATATTCGAAACAGTCTTGCTTGATTTTGTTCTTTTTCATTTTCTTGTAATCTAGATGCAATTTCTGATAATTGATTATCCACACTGTTGAACTTCTGTTTCACATTTTCTTTATCTTGTTTAAGGACGTTTAGAGTTGCATCAACGATTGATGTTTGATTCATGAGGAGTTGTTTGAGATGGTTTTCATTGTCATTTACTGCGTTGATGGTGTTTGACATTTGTTCAGCATAATCCGAATCCAAAATACCAAACAGTGAGTTAGCGACATTGCCAACAACGTTAATAGCACCACGCTTAGCTCTTCTCTTTAGTAAGAGGTTTTTGTCTTTAAGACCTGCTAGACTAACGTCGACTGCCTGGAGAACGCTCGAACAAGTCGTCCTTTGAATTAGAAGGTTGCACAAGTTGTGTAATGCCGTTGTTTCGTTCATGAAGGTATTTATTTCTTGCCAATACGGTTTTAAGTTATAATAGGAAATGATGTTCCACTCTGACCGTGATACTCGTGTATTGCCAATACCTTCAAAGTGCAAGCCGATATTGGGTTCAAACTGTGTTACTTCGATTTTGTCTGTAAGCACGAGTGGGATCAATAGCAATATTGTGAGTAGAAGGGTCGTAATTGGGCTTGTCAAGGTCCGCTGTTTTTTAGCGAGTGGTCTTCCATCCAATGACTGTCTTGGTGATTGGTTTTCTGCTAACATCTCATGATTGTCGTTAGGTTCTGTGAGTTGTGGACATGATTGTTGTTCTTCTTCTTCGGGTTCGTCATTGAGCTTAGGGAGTGGAGCCAAGTATTGAATTGCTCGCTTAAAGACGCCTGAAGCTGTCTGGACATCCGCTACTCTTACCATCTCGTCGTGTCCTTTGTATGTTTTTATTACGCGCCCCAGAGGCCATTTCATTACTGGAACGTTATCTTCCTTTAAAATAACTATCGCCCCTGGTTTCAGATTTTTTGATTGTTCTCGCCATTTGTTTCGGTATTGTAGCTCATTAAGGTAGTCTCGTGACCACCTCTTCCAAAATTCGTGCTTAAGACGAGAAACTAATTTCCAACGTGTTTCCAATTTAAGATTTGTGGGCCTTGCTTGAGCATCAATTTGGGCTGTTAGTGGTTCCCCTATTAGAAAATGTCCCGGAGTCAATGCGCCTATGTCGTTTGCGTCATTTGACATGGGTGAAATGGGTCTGGAATTCAAGATTGCTTCAACTTCGACAACTATGGTTTCAAGTTCTTCGTAAGTTAGGGATGCATTCCCCAATGTCCTTATCAAAAGGTATTTTGCTGATTTAACAGCTGCTTCCCATAAACCACCAAAATGTGGTGCTTTTGGTGGAATGAAATTAAATTGTATACCCCTTTTGCTGCAAGCATTCGTAATAGCTTCCTTTGCATCTGATGCATGAATGATTGTGGAAAGTTCAGGTAATTTATTCTTGGCTCCTACGAAGTTTGTTGCATTGTCGCAGTATAAATTTTGGCAATGTCCACGCCGGGATATAAACCGTTTAAGTGCGCCTATAAAGGCTTCAGTTGTGAGATCGCTCACGAGTTCCAAGTGTACTGCTTTTGTAGCAAAGCAACAAAATACAGCAATGTAGGCCTTGTGTGGTCGTTTTCCCCTTAGCTTATAATGTACTGTAATTGGGCCACAGTAGTCGACTCCAGTATTGATGAATGCACGGGCTGGTGTGACACGTGTCGATGGTAGGTTTCCCATTATTTGGTGGAATAATTCTGGTTTGGCTTTGCTGCATGTCGTGCATCGCTGAACTGTGGCTCTTGCCATAATTTTTCCTTTTATTGGCCAGAAACGTTGTCGAACAATTCCTAATAGTGTATGCGACCCACAATGCTTGTAATCTTCATGAATCATTTGGAATATCAATTTGGAAATGGGATCGTTGTATGGAATAAGAAGTTGATGTTTTGAATCATATTCCAACAAAGAAGCGTCGAGCCGACCACCGACCCGTATTAATCCATTCTCATCCAAAAAGGGTGTTAGATTCCGAATAGTGCTTGTTACTTGTACTTGTTTGTATTTTCTCAGTTGTGTTATTTCTTCCTTAAATTCTGAGAGTTGCATTTGTGAAATAATAGGAATCAGTGCCTGGCTGAGTTCCGTTGTTGTTATTAATTTTGATGGTTTTCGCATCTGCTTTTGACACCTAGTGTGGGCAATGAAGCGTAGAACATATCCAACAATTCGCTGCAGACGATGAAATGAGTTTTTATGGTTGATTTGGTAAACAAAAGTGGGTTCTGTTGTTGTCATTGCTCGTGATTCAAGCAGCTTTGTTTTTCGTTCGAGATTTGTTGGTATGTTGGAACTTGGATTAAACTTTGGTGGCCACACTTTCTCTACCCCATGGAGAAACATTGGCCCATAAAACCACAGAGTGCATTCTTTAAGAGCCGCTGGAGACATTCCATGAGATAATATGTCTGCGGGGTTGCATTTTGAGCTTACGTGACGCCATTGTTCTGCTAGGGTTTCTTCTTGGATTGCTGAGATTCGATTTGCTACAAACGTATTGAATGAAGCTGAAGCTGAATTTATCCACGAGAGCACAATTTCGGAATCAGTCCATAACCATACTGGACTTGTAAATCGAAGGTCAGACCTGACTCTTGTGGCTAGTTGGGCTCCAAGCACGGCTGCACATAGTTCCAATCGTGGTATTGTTTGCCGTTTGAGTGGAGCTATGCGGGATTTAGCACAGAGTAAGTGTACCATGATGGTTCCGTCTTTGAAAACTGATCGGATGTAAGCAGCAGCTCCATAAGCCTTTTCGGATGCGTCTGTAAAAATATGGAGCTGTTGGGATTCTGGAACTCTTCCTTTGAAAATATGTCTTGATATTTGAAGATTTTTTAATATATTCAGGTCTGTGCGAAACGTGATCCATTTAGTATGTAGCGATTCAGGCAAAGAAGCATCCCAATCCAGTTTTAACTCCCACAATTCTTGAATAAACATTTTTGCCGTTACTATAATGGGAGATAGAATCCCCAATGGGTCGAATAATTTTGCAAGATCCGATGTGACTGTTCGCTTAGTTACTCTCTTAATGTTGCCCGTGTTGACCTTAATACCTAGTTTATCAGTTTTCGGCAGCCAAACAAGTCCTAATGTTTTGATGGTGTCGACTTCTGTGCTCTCAAAATCTAAGTATACCTCCAAGTTGCCTTGTGGAATATTGTGGAGTAATTGTGGATGGTTCGCACACCATTTGCGTAACACGAAGCCGCCCCTTTTCATAATCTCCACAAGTTGCTCTTGCAGTTGTATCGCTGTTGATAAGCTATTTGATCCGCCCAAGCCATCGTCTACATAGAAATTTTCTTTAATAAATTGTGAAGCAAGAGGATAGCGTATATTATTTTCTTCAGCCAGTTGATCAAGACATTTTGTTGCTAAATATGGAGCAGCTCTTGTGCCATATGTGACCGTGTTGAGTTGGTAGTATGAAATGGGCATTGTGGAATCCCTTCTCCAAATTATAAGCTGAAATTGACGATCTTCAGGAGCAACCAATATCTGCCTATACATTTTTTCAACGTCAGTGGTGAAAACGAATCTTGGCATTCGAAACCTTAGCAGTATGGAGAATAGTTCGCTTTGTACTGTTGGTCCCGTGAACATCAGGTCGTTTAAAGAGTAGCCTGAGGAGGTCTTAGCTGAAGCATCGAATACCACCCTGAGCTTAGTGGTTGAACTTTCTGGCCTTAGTACGCAATGATGTGGGATGTAGTAGTTTGGAGACATTATGGAGTCGGTTTCCAATTTTGTCATGTGTCCCATCGATTCATACTCATCCATAAATTCAGTGTATTTAGCTTTCAATTCCGGGTTCTTTTGCAAACGGCGTTCGAGAGCGAGAAATCGGTTGAGAGCCATTGCGTGTGAGTCGCCTAGGGTATTAGGGGTTTGATGAAATGGTATTCTGACAATAAAGCGGTCTTCATGGTTTTTAGTTGTATTTTGTACAAAGTGCTCTTCACATTGTCTGTCGACTATTGACAGTGGTTTTTTAGTTGTTTTAAATTCATCCAGTTCCCAAAGTCGAGCGATGGAAGTTTCAAGCCCCTCGTCTTCAGTACATATTCCACAGGATGCGTCTGTAAGCTGTTCTCTATTTATTTTTCCTGCTACAATCCAGCCAAGAACCGTGTTCTGCAGAATCGGAAGTTGTGGAGATAATTTTATTTGCCCAATTGCGAGCAGCTGGTGATAATGCTCGGCACCCAACAATATATCGATTTTATTAGATCGATTGAATGTTGGGTCAGCTAACGTAATATTTTTCGGTAGTGGCCACTCATCAATGTTGATAAATTGGGATGGTTGAGGTGCGATAATTCTAGGCAAAACAAGTGCCTCCAGGCGTGTTGAAAATCCATTAATTCGAGAATGCAAGGCTACATTGACTCGGTGTTGTGTTTTTGTGTTGGAGTCCCCTATTCCATTGATGCTTACTGATGACGTCTGTCTTGCAATATTAAGTCGTTTTACCAAACGATCCGTAATCAAATTGACTTGTGAACCAGAGTCAAGTAAGGCGCGACATTCAATCTCCATTGTATCAGTTTTGATTTTTACTACAGCTGTGCTGAGAAGAACGTATGAATTGGACACCTGACCATTTGATGCCGCTAAAGAGGATGCTTCTGGAGGGCAAGGTGTCGCTTCATTGAAATCGGGTTCAATTATTTTAGGTTTAAAAGTAGTGAATGATGATGTCTTCTTGGATACCTTTTCATTTGTTGATCTTTGGTTTGATGACTGAGTGTTATTCTCTAGATGAAGTAGCGAGTTGTGTTTTTTCTTGCACGTCATGCATGATCCTGATTTGCAAGTTTTGGCTGTGTGTTCTGATTTTAGACAGTTCACACACAGGTTTTGTTTCCGAATGAAACTGAAACGGTCTGGTGGAGACAGTTGTTGAAATTTCTGACACCGATACAGTTGGTGAAAGTCGTTTTTACAAAGTGAGCACGTGGCTGCTGCTTGTTTAGTTGAAGTAGTGGAAACATAGACCTTTGATGATCTTTCTTTCTGGTTTATGGCTTCCAGGGATGGAAAACGATTTTCAAGAAATGTTAATAAGTCTTTGATTTTTTGAAGCTCTTTTGGATTGGTAATGGTTCTCTCATATAGAACCAGAGTACCTCGATCCAATTTTTTCACAAGTATGTGAAACAGCATGGGATCCCATGAAGTGGTATCGATCCCGATGTTGTTTAGCGCATGTAGGCATTCTTGTGTTGTATCATGTAATTGTTTGATAGCAGCAGCTGATGGTCCAGCGTTTGGTTGATCCAACAGTTGTTGCATTAGTGTTGTTACAAGAACGCGTTGATTATTGTATCGTTCTTGCAATAGGCTCCATGCGGTTGCGTAGTTTTCGGCTGTGGCTGAAAGATGACTTACTAGTTTTTCAGCTTCGCCCCCTAAATTTGATTTCAGGTACCACATCTTTTGTACCGCAGGAATATGCTGGTTGTCTACTAGTTGTGTAAACAAGTCGTGAAAGGATCTCCATTTTAAATAATCCCCGTTAAATTTTTGGATTGTAACTTTTGGCAGCGGTAGCACGTTGTTCTGCATTGTTTCGAAACCTTGCACTGGTGTGCGGGAGCCTAGCTTAAAATTGTCAATGACTCGCTTCTCCAGGTTCTCGTAGGCCATCATGTCGTATCCTTCCTTCAGTGGGTCATCGCATGACTCCCATATTTTGAAGTGTAGCTCCTGGATTTCTCCCCACAGTTTTTCCTTCAGCTGCATATTGGTTGCCGTAGGGTCCGTGTCGAGTAGCCGTTTTAATGACGACATCATGACCTTGTGCCTTCTTATAGCAGCATTCGTTGAGGCACATGTCAAAGATGGTCTTGCAGATGGAGCAGTCGGCTTACTGGAGTGTTTTTGATCGGTATCCAGCGTTGGCGTTTTCGATGCCTCTTTTATGCCTGATTCAAATATTTCCCTGTATTTGGTGACGAGTTCCTCAATCTTTTGATAGTAGTTTTCGATGAAATATTTGTGATCTAACTGGGGCTTCTCAAGACATCGTATTTCATTATCGGTGTGTTCGAAGTCTGTCCAAGCGGTGTCTAATCTTTTGATCCTCTCTTCGTAGTAGTGGACAGTCTTTCTGGATGATGGATCCTTTTTAAAATTCCGAATGATGGACTCTATCAATTCTCCTGTTGCTCGCTGGGCAGTAGTAAGCTGTTCCATTGGGGAGGTTGTTCCACCAGTAGCCATGTTGTGTCCTGTTCTAGGAATTTGTTCCTGGGAAAAGAAGCTGACGATTCCTTGAATTTGATCACGTCGGGGTCACCAGAATGTTTTGACTCAGCTCTTTTGCTGGTCGGTTATGAATTATCCGGGCAGAATCACCGGGATAATTAAATTGTTTATTGTTTTGTCCGGGCGGAATCACCGGGACAATTTTGCATATAACTCAAGCACTTAAACTTGGTTATAGTGATTTGAATAACACAAGCACTTAAACTTGGTTATTGCGGAGAAATTGAGAATGAAACAACTGTATAGTTAGCTTAAACAATTGTCAATCCTTTATTTTTTAATTAATCATAGTCTTAAATACTATTTTATTGCCAAATTGCAATAAATTGTAAATATATATAAATATATTTGTTTATTTATATTTTAACATATTAAAGTTTAATTAGTTGCTGAATTGCAATAAATTATTCTAGATATATTTATTAATAATATATGTATGTAATTTTGGACTTATGCATTTTGTCACACATGTAAAAAATTGAAGGAAACATGAAACCCCAGACAAATCTAAGGTAAATAAACTTGAAAGTGGCTCAAGGTTTATGTTAAATGTTTACGGTAAAGAATTTAAAGAAAGCAAAACTTGAAACTTAATCAGAATTTTCAAGGTTTTTCTTTTATCATAATTTGATTTAACGTTAAAATTAAAAATAAGGAAAAATGCATAAATCCAAACAAATAAAAAATTACATGAACTCAGCAATATAAGGCTGTTCAACTAATTTCGTACAAGCATATGTACGCAAGTATGTTTGTATATTTATACAAACGTACATGAGCACATATGAAAGAAATTCATTGTGAAGTTCTGAACAATTGCGTTTAAACAGTTTACAAATTTTAAAAACTGAAAAAGCTACAATGTTTTTTGTGTCTCCTGTAAAATTTGAAAAAAGGGTCTTAACTAACGAATTATACTAACGATATATTTAATTCAATTGAATAGAAACTACACCGTTAATTTGGAATTAATGAGTTACACGCGAATATGCCAATTAAACTTAAACTTTGAGGTGAACAGTTTATCACACACTGTAACTTTCTCACCATACCAGGTAAAAAAATTATTAGAAGGATATATGGTAGTGTTATGTAGAATATTTTACAAAGTTTTTAATGCCGTAAGGTGCGCGTGACTATAAATTTTATTTATGGTTTTAGAATAACAACAATATTTATAAATATATGAGCAGCAGGTGGGATTTAAATTTCTTCACGAATTTTTAAACATGAAATGCTTAAATAGAAAACATCATGGGATACTTTTATTACGTAAAACGTATTTTATATTCATAATTTAGTTTCATAACTGAAAGCAAATATTGTATTCTTTAACTTTAATTTGTGTTCCCAACTCATGCTAATTCCTAATGAATCGCTAAGCAACACGTGTCATATATAAATATGCACTGTTGGTGGAAATAATAACAATACATACAATAAATGTCAATAGCCAATTTAGCCTAGCTAAATTATATTTATTTCTCTTCGTGCCTGTCGGGAACATAAATTATAAAAAAGTATGTTCTCATCGTTTTATAATTTTGATTGCTTTGTTTCAGTTTCATATACGAGTGTTTCGAGCTAAATAGGTAATTGGCCTACTAGAGTTGCTCATAGTATGATAACAGGTCTCTCAGTCGTTGTCAAGAAAAAATGACCGTTGTATTAAGAATAGCGGCGAAAACCTTTTATTGATTGAGGTCAATTTTTTTCTTTGCCTGACCTTCCCATGATGTTCATTTTTAATGTTTTCACAGGGGTTGAAATGTTTAACTGCGCTTTTTTTAATAAAACTCGCAGAGAATTTGGTTCTTAGGCAGTAGGTGTATACTAGAGGTGTGCACAAGACATATAAAATTGCACAGTATTGTATTTTTCCCAAGACCGAATATTGATTGTAGCTGCAAATATAAATAAGTGTGAAGCAAAGATAGAGTACAAAAAAACAACTGCACTCGTAAACCATTGTACAACAGTATAAAAGAGAGTTGTGTGAAGAGTGCAACAAAAAATATTGTACTCTTCATAGAGTCACAACATGCATTTTTAGTTGTTTGTTTTTGTTTTTTTAACAACAATGAATAAGAAAGCTCCGAATGTTTTGCTCTCGAGAACCGAACATCTTCGTCGACGCCACCATTGCCAGTAACTTTTTTAAACTTTTTATTTCGGGGAGAAACCTTTTTTATGAGTTTATGGCGAAAGCAAAGAATGTATAGAAACACTTATGTACACATATTTTTCAATATGGCAATACTGAAAATGTAGCTTCAGTAGTAAAATATGCTCTTACAACACAAAGCATAGTTCCGTTACTTCACAGACAAACGAGTGCTGTTGTATACATTGAATAAATGAGAAATACACATTTTAGTGCACTCGTAAAATCAAGAGCAACAGAAAAGAGTACAATACAGTATTGCATTCGGTGAAGGGTGAAGTCTTGTGCACACCTCTAGTGTATACGAATATTGCACAAACCGCAGCGGTTATATTCCAGACATAATGGCAACAAGAAGTCTTTCAAGCGAATAAAAAATATCGATGATATGTTTAAATATTTGTTTTGTTTAAATTTGGTGATAAAATTCGCTTAACGAAAGCAACGACTGAATATTGTTAACGGAAGTATGTAAAACGCAAAAGTGTTCACTCTTTTTTCTGGATATGTAACAACTGTGACACTTTTTGTGGCTTTATTCAGTGTTATCCACTGTCACTTGAACTTTGGCTAAAAGTATGAGACTTATTGTCCAAACAACTTATAATATGAGGCAGCCTGATTATGCCATCTTAGTTGAAAATTATGTCGCAGTGTGGTATTCAATAATCTTAATTTAATTGTTTATGTCGACATTAATTTTTTTTTTGTTTTTCGATTACTTTTCTTTCAAATATATACGTTCAACTCCAACTTTCCAACAGTTATTGCACACTGTCTTGAGTTTGGTCTGCCTTTGGTTTGTAAGTGTAATTTTTGGTCTTACTTTCAACAGTCTTTGGCGTTCAGTTGCTATTAATTAATGTTTTTGGGTCTTGTATTCTGGTGTTGCTTAAGTTTAGCGCTTTCATTTTTCCTGTTGTTTATGATGATGTTGTTGGTAAGACTTATTTAAATGTTAGCATTTCATTGTAAGCAAGCGACTGGTAATTAGCATATAATTATTCATATAATATTCAACACACGGCGTAGTGTTAAAGAGAAAATGAAGTGGAAAAAGCTAATATTTAATGATTAATAATAATACACAAATGTAAGTGAAGAAAAATTTATATCACGGGAAATGTAAGGATTTATAATTTCAAGCTGCGCATTTTCATGCAAAGTCGTAAAATTTATGTACAAATCTGTTACAACAACACAAAATTATTCTAAACTAGAAACGATAATTGCAATTTAGCCTTTAACACATGCTTCTAATGGCTGTCCAAGTTGATTAATTTAACTTTAAGTACACTAGAGCCCCGACTTGCTTCGATCCGATTTGTGTCGTTTCGATTTGCGACGCTTTATAAAAATTGGCAAAACTCTGCTCTCGTTGTTGCAATTTCAACTTGCGTCGATTATATTTAGCTATAGAAACCGAATTTGAAGGAATAGAAGAGGATGAAGAGGAGCTTGATAATGAAAATTTATTATCCATTAATATTCAGCATGCTTTAGAATATGATGTTATGATAAGTTATAATACATTAGAAGAAAAAAAATTAACAATCGCCAATATTTCCAAAGCTATGCAATTAATTTCCCATGCATTGGATATATATTCTGATAACGATCCTGTGAAAATCGTAGCGCGGGCGTAGCAGCATATGTTGACCAAGCCATTAGCTGCTACAGAGAAATATATCAGCAAAAAAAATCTCTAAAAATTCAACAAACCTTAGACGGTTTTATTAACAAAACTGTAAAACCACCTAATCAAATGGATATAAGTGTTGTTGATTTGTGTTTATTATCTGAAGATAGCACCACATAAACTAAACAAAGCACGATTTCTTGTTTAAACTAAATTTTTTTTATAAATGAATTTTATTGATTTTTTTTAATTTTTTTTGTTTTATTATTTCTTTATAATAATTAAAAAAGACATTTACTGCACTAAATAAAATAATGAAAAACGTTTTCATACTTCTTTTTTATCCGAAATATTAAGTTTTTTCTTCATTTTGAATTCTTGGTCCCAATAAATTAAATTTCAATGCATTTATATAGAAAAAGTTTATTCGATATGCGTCGTTTCGATTTGTGTCGCAATTCTTCGGTCCCCATTAACTACGCAAGTCGGGGCTCTAGTGTATGTCTTAATTTTTGGCAATTTCTTATAACAAGGAAAACAATTTTCCATTCGTTAACATTTCCTTATACTAAGCGTATATATTTTATGTAGACATTATTTTTTCGCGTGAGAAATTTTTTATTAATAAAAAATTCGGTTATAAACCTAATGTTCTTATTGCGATTCCTAAATAAAAGTTTTGATTGCTTTAAACCCAATTGGTTTCAAAAGAGTTTTCGCCTTTCTTTATCTTCCCTTTCGTTGAGCAAGCTTTTTTAAACATCCGCCCCCAGTCCACGGAGGAAAGCCTTGCTCGTGCTAAAAGATATGTGACCGAGCAGAGTGATACCTTATTTTGCTTACCTAGCCGTTTGAGGTTCTCTAGACGGTCCCTTATTAAGCTTGTATTTAGTAATGAAGGATATTAAAAGAAAATATCAATATTTTGTTTTTTATGTAAAGGGTCGTGAAGAAGCGTTTCGATTTTCCACAAAAGTCATCTGTTTTCTGTGTAGTGCTTCATTTTTAGGAACAAAATGGAAGAAAAACATAATGTATGCAATATTACTCAGGGGTAGAATAACTTTCTGCCTATTATTTGATAAACATCTTTGTCGTTTTTTTCGCCGAGTATAAGCTTACAAACCTGAATTCCTACTCCATAGAAAGGCTCTGGTCTCATCAGGGGCGAGGAAGCTACCCTACCCAGATATAGCTTTTACACACAAAAACTAACCAGCAAATAGCATTCGTTTTTGTACTTAGCTATATTCTTTACAGTTATTCAGGGATTAATACACTAGGCATAAAAAGTCTGCGTACATCAACTTAATAAATCTAATCTAAAAAATACTAAAAACTTATATTTTTTAAATATAAACAGGATGCATGCACACAAGGTAAAGTTCCCGACTGTGGTCAACGTGGCGACCTCCAGGACGATCCTTGTCTTGCTGTATTCCAATTGACACGGAGATGGCATACTAGCACCCGCTAGATGTTAACTAATACGTGCAGCGAAGTCCAATTTCCTGGACGTTAAATTTGGATTGTTCGCAGGACTTGGAACCCACCACGTAAAAATAAAATCCAATGAAAACCAATACACAAGCCTCTAGAATTATCCCCTCAAAAGTTGACGACCAAGGCAAACGTTTAAAGGACAATGATATACGTATAGGCACATGGAACGTCCGCACCCTTCACAGGGCAATATTTTATAATATCAGCCTTATTTGTGCTCACGCCCCGACGGAATAAAAGGACGTTGTGGTTAAAGATGTCTTCTACGCTAAGCACGAGGACGTATATGATAAGTGCCCGGCCCATGACGCCAAAATCGTCATCGGCGATTTTAATGTGAAGGTCGGGCGGAAAGGTATCTTTGGCCCCACTGTCGGACAGTTCAGCCTCCACGCGACCACAACCTTCAACGATATGATGCTAATCGATTTCCCTGCGGCGTGTAACATTGTAGTATGTAGCACCAAGTTTCAGCATCTCGACGTTCATAAGGCCACTTGAATGTCCCGCGATCAATCCAACCCGATTGATCACATTGTGATTGACGGAAGGCTCGTCTCCAGTGTACTAGATATGCGTACATTCAGAGGTCCAAAGATCGACTCGGACCACTACCTTGTCGTAGCCAAGTTTTGATTGCGTCGACACCGCTGAATTGTTTAAGACCGGATGTTATGAGTTGGTAGGGCGCATCAGCAGATTATTTACAAAATATTCCTTGTTGTATGTCTTTATCCTTTATATAATGTTGTCCTTGCTGCTTTTGCTTTTATTTGCTTTTTGCGTAATTAAAGAAACTCCCTTAAATTATTGAGGGTATAAAATAAAAAGTGTGGAGGAAAGACAAACGACAGATGAACAAAAAATAAATAAAAACAAACCTAAAATTAAATTGCATACTGATCACATTTTACAGTCACACATTACACATTCATTGCTATATTCAGGAGATCAAAACTGAAACACTTTCTTGAAACACTGGTAAACAAATTTTTTAAAAATTAAAACAACACATTATTCGAACAAACAATAACACTATGCGACAAAATAAAAAAATGAAATACACCCAGCTAATGATATAGTGTAGGTTGTGAGTTTTGTTGAGTAGAACTCAAAAATATTTTTTTCATATTTCTTGAACGCTCCAAACTTTTATTTGACAAAAACTGTTTTTTTGGACTTTCTAAACCGATGTCCAAAATTAAACCCCTATTAGAAAGGAGAGGGATGAGCCTTTAAAACGATATACATGTATATTTTATTTGACTTAATATGCTATGAGGTTTGATGAGATAAACTTGACAAATGCGAATTTTTTTCCTATTTTTTCAAGTTTGCCCGTTCATAGGTGCAAAGTTTAATGAAAAAATATGAAATAATTGAAAACATTTTGAAAGTGCATTATCTTGTGAAGAGATTGACACTTCGCTTGATCAAATCGGATATAAATTACCATAGTTATTATTTAAAGGGTCTAACAGTCGAGTTATATTTTTTATGTATGTCGTCTTATCAAAAATACCCCTTTCCAAAAAACTTTGAATTTTGAAGACAGGTTTAAAAATATATGGATAATCAATAATTTTGTGTGAAAAGATCAAAAATACCGTTTTTGTCAAATAAAACAAGTTTGGAAGGTTGGAGAAATATAGAAAAAATATTTTTGAGTTCTACTCAACAAAACTCACAACCTACACTATGTCATTAGCAGGGTGTATTTTGACTGTCGCACCGTGTAACGGATAAAATTTTAAAAATAATAAAAAAAACTTACTTACTATCTATCAAAATCTTATGCGACTGGCTATGCAACTTCATTATTTTGTACAAACAATTGATACGTCGGCTTGTTGAAGATCAAAATATTTTGATTTTCATTCAACCGACGGCCAATATGATGATACAATAAAATTTGTAAGTAAATTTGGTTCAAAAATTGAAACGCGTGAAGAAGACGACCAAGCGTTGATTCAACATGTTGTATAACTAATCGAAACGGGTCGCATTACATTTTCCTGTTGAGGCATGGCATAGTTAACATTCATGATAGCGAAAGGTTTACCGGATTTCTTAGAGCAGCAAAAATTATAATTGAAAGTTATCGCTTTTTTTTTGTATCTGACCGTCAGTTTACTGTGTATATAAAGCATTTTTTGAAATTTTATTCTATGAATTTAAAAGCCATCCAACCACCATCCCAATTTTTTGATTTTACTTTTAAGAAGTTTTGTGTCATCATCTTAATATATTGTACCGAAGAAGAGCGAAGAAAAAATGACACTTAAATTTAAAATTATTGGTGGAATTTGTTTTCTACCGCAACAAGCGTTCTTTCTGTATTTTATATTTATATTGCACCATCGACACTAGAGAATTGTTTTTTATGTCAGGACCCTTGTAGTTCGTCTAATTAATTTTTTTATTGGAGAATGTACCCGTAGTCGAGTAGGTAGTACATACGTAAAATGCATACATAATTGGTATTTACAACCCTTCAGTAAGGATTACAACTTAGTTTCTCACACCAATTATATTGTGTGTGTTAATTTTTATATATAAGTAGCGAGACCTACAGTTTAAAAGCGACCCCGAACAACAGATCTTTGTGAAACTTTTCATGTCAGTTCTCATATTTAATGTTTTGGAAAATGTTTACCTGTGTCTTGAACCACGGACTCATGTCTAATAAGCCGACAAGCTCGTAGAAATACGAAAAAATATTCATTAGAGCTCTTCTTCTGGTGAGTAAATAAAAGCGCAAGAAATTTCTGAAATCTGTCATCGCTCTGCTCATAGATAGAATTAACACACACAACATAGATGGTGTCAGATGGTTGTAATCATGACATAAGTATGTAAAGAATATTACCTAAAGGAACGGTTGCAGTATTTTTTAATTTTTATGCTATGGACTGAAATCTGCTGCAACTTCTAAACTATATCTTAATTAGTAGGTTTAAGTGTTCTCCTCATTGTAGAAACGTTGAGGTTTTGGTCGCATAGTTGAGGTGTTTCACGAAAACTTTAGAAAGTGTTTTTGATAGTCCTGTATGCTTGGCCTTGCTGTAACGATTCAGATTTTTTAAAATTTCAAGACTAACTTGATTTTTCCACTTGTCTTGAAATAACACGTGCTGAAAGATATACGGCTTTTTAAACGCATCTCTAAAAATTATATTACGTGGCACATTTTGTTTTTTCAGATCTTCAGTAAAAAGAAAAGTAACTGGAAGAAATAAAAGTGGAGCTGTTGCTTCTCTGGGCTCGCATTTAACTGATGGTACTATAATTATGTAAACGGCAGAAATATCAGTTTTTGCGATAGAGAAGTGCCAGACCTTGTAAAATGCATGAAAGGTGTTTAAAAGAGCTCAGTACAATATTGTTTTTTCTCAAAAGCATGTAAAATTTGTTATTCGGTGAATTTATTTAGTGCGATGCCGTAATGTTTCTCCAAAACCAAGTTGATAATAAGGAGTAATAGTGTTGGGATCGCCTTGCTGTATTCAATTGTCAAAATATATTCGTAAAATAGTTTAAATAGAATAGGCAAAAACCATATTGGCCGATATCATGTTGCTTGAGTAACATCCTTGTCCGGTTTGGTTATCATTATTATCTCTGAAATCTTCCACTATGCCGGAAATCTTTAACATTTAGGATGATGACATACTCAAAATAATTATCGTAAGGTTGAACTGTTTTGTGCCCATTCGCCAATTTTTAATCGAATAAGTGCATTACTGCCTATAATGGATGTAAGAAGTAAGGAAATGCGCTGTCCGATGTTATTATTATCAGAGCCAGTGTTTGCAAGTTAGAACATAAATTTATAAGTTTCTTTACTTCAACTATATATCTATCCTCACGTTTTGGGATGATGTTGTCTTTTTCTATTTTTTGTAAAAATTTCAATGGATTATCAATTATATTTTCTAAATGCCACCAAACAACAATATTACAGCCGTTATGGTTTACCGTCTTAAGAGTAGACTGATGATTGTACAATACGTTTATTGCTTTCTTTACAGTATGATGAGATTCATTTACATTTAATAAATGAGTTTTTGCCAATAACCACAGCGTAGAACTACTGCTCACTAGCTATAGGTTGGCGGCGGTAATGTTGTTACGAGATAAATTTGTTACCATGGTGTTAGGTGTCAAAATTTTGTAGAAGACATTTTAACACCACTTATGTTGTTTATGTTAATTTCACACATGAGTGGCGGCACCTACAGTTTAAAGTCGATTCCGAACGCCACATTTTTGAGAAACTTTTCATGGCAATTTTATTTACTCTCAGAATTTTTGTCAGAAATCTGCTGAGAGGAAGTCGTCGAAGAAATATTTTTCATATTTCGTTTTGTTGGATATGTCTGACATGGGGATTGTATAGTGGCCTCACGTCTAATAAGCCAACAAACTTCCTACTAGACTACGGCGACTTCAAGCAGAATAATGACCCTAAATACAAAGTGCACTAAGAAATAGTTCATGGATAACAATATCGATGTATTTGTCTAGCATGTATGTATGTACATATGTACTCTATATATTAAAATCAAAAATTAGATTAAAATGTGATAAGCTTTGGGAATTTATTACGGCAAAATTTTGCTAACCCTACACAGAAAGAAAAACGGCGTGCTAAAATCAACTTTTCTATTCTCAATTTAAGCCAAAAAACGTGCTTGAAAAATTAAGCCCGTTTTGGCTATTGTTTGCTTAAAACAAGCAAAAAACGGGATTGATGTGAAAAACTAAACCTTATATTACTAAAATCAACACTAAAAAGCTCAAATCTATCTAAAAAAGTGTAATTTTGACTTATTTGTTATTTGAGTTATGGAATTGTGGGTTTTAAGTTCAAAAGTAAAAATTTTAATAATTCGCATTTAGTTCATGTGTTTTATACAATATATATCCAACAAAATGTCGTATTTTTCGCAAGTTGCATTTCTTTGGTAGATGACTTGGATTATTCCGGTCGATGACTTGCATTTTTTTGTGTAGATGACTTGCATTTTTTTTCAAATCAATCGATTTTAGGATTAAATCAAGTACGAGTTCGAGCTTAAATCAAGTTCAAAATTCTTGAAACAAGCTCGTTTTTGAATAAATTTAGGTTTAAATCAAGTATAATTTAGGGCTTAAATCAAGTTCATTGTGCTCGAATAAAATACGATTTGACTCAATTCGATCCCATTTATAAGTTAATATAGCCTAAATCAACTTTATAATTCTTGAAACAAGTGCGCTTAAGGATTACTTCAACTTCTGATTCTCTTGAATCAAGTACGAATTCGATCTTAAATCAAGAAAAAATATGCTTAAACCAAATACATGATGAGATCACTTTGATCCCAAAAAGGCTTAAATCGCGCTAAAATCAACACTTTTGTACTTGGCTGATTCGGGCTTGATTCAACTCTTTTGTACTTGATTCAAGCCAAACCGTACTTACCGTACTATTGTGACCGATATGGATTGATTCAAGCCCGGATGGCTTGATTCTTTTTTTCAGTGTATGCTTAAACGATTTCTATCAATTTTGAACACCGGAGTCTCTACAAAATATTAACTACTCTAGAAGAAGATTGGAACTTGAATTCGAGAAAATATGTTATTTTATTATTATTTTTTATAATTATTTGGAAAGGTAAAGGGGATGGCCTTATTTCTTTTTCACAGGATGAAATTGTATTTTCGTTTTAATTTAATAAAAATTTTAAAATAAAAAATTAAACATTTATAAAATTGAAATGAAATTTATCAGGCATGTCACAGATTCCGATCGGAATGGTTTTGATTCCGTATATGCAATTCCGATCGATTTTGTTTTAGGTTCTTCAGATTCCGAACTATTATGTTCATTCCCAAAAATTATAAAATTGCTATTATTCAAATAAAGTATTACAACGTAGTGCATGACAAAAGAAGAAAAAAACATAATTGGTGAATAAAAAGCAGAACCAAAACAAAAGAAGAAAAAGACGCTGATACAAAAATTTTAATTGAAATAAAAAAAAAATTAAAAATTTTATATGAAAAATGCCCCTTTACCCCTTAAAAATATAAGATAATAATACAAAAAAATTTCAATAAATCTGTACTTACATTTTTATAAAACTGAATTAAATGCAACGTAAAAATATTTTTGTATTTTCTTTTGTCCATCGTTTGTGTTGCCACCGCTTAAATTTGTTCAACTTAATAAATTTTTGTTCTCAAAAATAAGTGGTTTGCTCAAAAAAATAACGTGGCAATACTTCGATGAAAAAATATATCACTTTGTTTTGTTTTTTTCAGCAAGTATACAAAATTTAATTTCTTAAGCATAAATATTAAGTAAATACTTAGAAAACCTATTAATAATAAAACATAACATTTTGTCTTTCAGTTTGACTAAGTTTTATTAATATTTTTCTTTAATAAATCATCAAAAATATCAAAACCACTTTGAAAATTTAAGTGGTTTTCATTCATTTTTCGTTTTTCGTTTTCTAAAGACTGGACTTTCGGAATTGAAACCACTTTCGATCGCAATTGCTTTCTGTGACATGGCTGTATATTATAAAGTGCAGTAATTTTCTCATATTTCTTACTTTTTGATCAAACCTCTAACCTCTTGGTGTCCGTATTAAATTTCACCTAACTATGTAATACATAGAATTATATGTACGATACTATTTTAAATGACTTAAAATGCTATCATTATATTGTAGTTTATAATTTATTTACTTAATAGTCTTAAAATAAATTGTAAATAAAATAAAATCACCAAAAAATTGTTTGTAGTATTTTTTTAAAAAACTAATTGATACTTTAAGATTTTTTTATGAGAAACATTTTTGCATACTTAATATAATTCATGCTCTAATAAAAAATTAATTTGTTGTTCCTAATTACATTTATAAAAATTTTTTTTATTTCTTTTTAATTCCACCAGTATTTGGTTAAACTGATGTTTGAAAGACCTTAACTTATTTAAATATCAATAGTTAGTAAATTACACTATGTAACAAAAACAAAAAATTAAATACACCCAGTTAACTACATGTTGTAAGATGTACAATTACATTTTTCGTTTTCCTTGGAAGCGTTTTTCAAGTGAAGAAACCTCTTTATGGAATTCTTCACCTTTTTATTGCTTAACTTAACTACGTTCTCTCAAAACATAGATTAAAATGTATTTGATATTTACGAATTTTAAGTTTGAAAACTGTTTTATTACATATTATTAAATATGCCTCTAACTTATGCGAACGGGACAGTCCTGGCTGTGACCATTGTAATCGGAGCAAGTGGCATAACTAAAATAATTCTTCAAAATAATTAAATTGGCAGATCTTAACAAAGTCATCTTATCATCACTGCACTTGAAATTAATTCACATGAAACAGTTTGTCAAAAGACCGGACAAATACGTCGTAATTGTTGCATATTTTAAAATAATTTTCCAAGCTGAATGACTTTAAAAACAAAGGAAGTATTCCAAACATTATTTTCATACATCAGAGGGTTTAAAGATAGTTTTAATATATTTTATTTTCTTGGACCACCAATTCGTAAAATCGTCGCGCGATTGAAATTTCACTGAGAAATTAAATAATGTGGAAAGTAGACATGGCTAAGTGTTATTTCTCTAGGCAAAGCCAGAGGACAACTACGTTAACTTAGTAAATGCGAGCTTTCTTTTGTCGATCATAATCCAATTTTTCCATTCACATATGGGACTTTATCCAGAGAACCTAGGTAAAGAATTCCATCAAGGGTAATAAGCGATTCTATGGAAAACTAAAGACATAAACATTATCTAACTTCCGCTAGTCTTAAAATATACACAGGCCCACAAAAGTATACCGTCTTAAAATCGAGGAAAGTTGTCAGACAATTATAAAGATTTTCAACGAAAACGATCAATGGTATCCATGATATCCCATTTTTTTGTACTCGCTCTGCATGGTATCGTTGCGAACGATGTTTGGTTACAACAGAATGATCCAACTTCCCACACATCTTAAGCCACAATCGATTTATTGCGTCAAAGGTTTGATGGTCGTTTAATTAGCCGAAATAGTGATGTCAATTGACCTCCAAGCAGCTGCGTATTGACACCGTTGGACTATTTTCTGTGGGTCGCCGTTAAATAAAAGTGTTATGCCAACAAATCAGAGACAATTAAGCATTTAAAGGCCAACATTCGTGATGTCATTGCCGAGATACGACCCCATACACTCGAAAAAGCGCACGAAATTTGATCGATCGAATGAGGTACTGTGAGGCCAGCAGCGGCAGCTATGTTAATGAAATAATATTCCACTTCTAACCGGAACAATTATATTTCACAACAAAAAAATATATGGCAAAATTCCAAACAGTTTTTGTTTTATTGCATTTTTAAATTTTAATTTTAATATGGACCACCCTTTATTATCCTATAATAATGGAATCAATTTTTATTTGAATTAAATATTTTACAGTAAATTTATGATTTGCAAGCCATTAAATGCTTGTGTAATTAAAGAAAATTTCAATTAAAAAATAACAATAATCGAAACTACAATTAATTGTAAAATTTGTACATAAAAAGTAAAATACTTAATCCATTTCTCTATTCATTGTCTGAAATTATGTTAAAATAGGTTGTTAAAAATGATTTGAAAAAAAAAATTATTTAAAATATTTAAAATTAATTAATTGGCAGTAAACTGAATCATTATAAATATTAAAAAAAGTTGTATTTAGGTATGTATGTACGAGTATATTGATATTTATTTTGCGCCTGCAGCAAAACAATTCATATCACGATTATTCTGTCGTATAAAAGTTATATATACAGTGACTCAAACAATTGACAGCTCACAAGGCTGATATAATGATATATTACAGTGTATTTCAAAAAGTAACAGATCGATTTGAGTCAATCTAATGTTTTCATGAAATGAGAAAAAGCTACAATTAACTCAACAAATGTACTGCAAAAGCAAATAAAACCTAAAAGCTCAAGAATTTGCTAAAACTCTGAGAGTAAATAAAATTGGCATGAAATGCAAAAGTCTGTAGAACGGAGTCCACGCCAATCATGTGTAAAATTAACACACACAACATAATTGTTTGAGAAGGTAAAGGGTCCGCCAAATAACTTTTTTTTTTGAAAATGCTTTAAAAAAACTACTGAATATTTTCTCAAATTTTTTTTTATTTGAAAGTACAATCCTTCCGGTTAATAATGGAAAATAATTTCATTCAAATGGCGGCCTCGGCTGGCCATGCAGTAGCCTACACGATCGGTACAATTTTTAAGCACATTATCGATTGTGTGCAGCTGTATTTCACCAATGGCTTCACCAATGGCTTCACGAATATTGTCTTTTAAAGCGTCAATTGTCTCTGGCGTGTCGGATCTTTGACGGCACCCCACAAATAATAGTCCAACGGTGTCAAATCGCAGCTCCGAGGTGGCCAAACGACATCAGCTCTGCGGCTGATAATGCGATCTTCAAAAACAGGGCGCAAAACATCGAGTGTAGCTTCGGCTGTTTGGCACGTAGCGCCGTCCTGTTGAAACCAAATGTTGCCAATATTCTCCTCTTCAATTTTTGTGAACAAAAATTCGTTCAACATGGCCCGATAATGATCGCCATTGACTGTAACGGCCACTCCTTTCTCATTTTCGAAGAAAAATGGCCCAATTATGCCTCTGGACCAAAATCCGCACCAAACAGTGACTCGTTTTGGGTGCGTCGGCCTTTCAATGTATGCGTGCGGGTTTTCTGTGCCCCAAATGCGACAATTTTGCTTGTTTACATACCCGCCAAGATCAAAATAAGCTTCATCTGAAAAGATGATTTTTTTGCCAAAATCGGCATCTTCTGTAAGTCGATCGCAGGCCCACTTAGCGAAGCGAAAACGCATTGGATGGTCAATTGGCTTCAACTTCTGAACCAATTGGACTTTGTATAGCGTCATACCAAAGTCTTTATGCAAAATTCGTAGCAATGATGTCTCCGAAATGTTCAATTGTTGAGAACGACGGTGAATTGATGTTGATGGCGCTTCACGCACATTTTCTGCCACAGCAAACGACAGCTAATAAGCAAAGTCTCCAAGATTCCACAATTGCAGAAGTTTGAAGTATTGGGACAAAAATCGTAAAAAATTTCCTATATGATATTCCTATTCTATGAAAAATCGTTCAGAAGAAGGTTTTGCTGCCAAAAGCCATTACTAAAAATAAATTTTGAAGAAATCAATTCAAATGTCCATTGCTGTACGAATAATTTTGCGAATAATTTTTGAGCTTTTTGTATAAAAAATAAATAAACTTTTTAAAAACTTTTATATCTAATTTTTAAACAAAGTTAGTAATTTTTAAAATATTTTTTTTCCGCTGACGAGGAGTAAATGTACCGAACCGCACCATACATAGGGGAAGTCATCACTTTCCCCGTGTGGGGCCCTCACCTAAATCTCCCCCCTCTTTTGGACTCTTTGTGCCCACTCCGGAACTGCTGTAGTATTACTTCGAAGTAGAGTCCCTCTGGCCATTTGGCCGCTTTATATCCACATCCGCGTCCGGATTGCGCAACAAAATCTGAGAAGGTGTTTAAGCATCCATTCTAATTTTCTCATCCAAGTCAAATTTCTTAGATTTCAGCAAGGCTTCAGTGTAACTGGCTTTGCTATTCCAATTTTCTTCGCTGTTCAGAAGTATATCGCAGAAGTTTTCGACAGTACAGATGCCGACTTTGGCCTCCAGATTCGTTATTTCTAAACTTCATCTCTCACAATGAAAGAAAGTGTGTTCCGCATCATCAATCGACTCATCGTCATAAATGCAATTTGGTCGTATTATCTTCCCCATTTTAAACAGATATTTACAAAAATAACCGTGTCCGGATAAGAGCTGTGTTAAATAGTAATTAAGCTCACCAAATTTCCTCTCAATTCAGCGGGTAATATCTGGGAGAAGTTTTGCCGTCCATCCACTACTTGTTTTAGTGTTCCATTTCTCTTGCTAGTGTTGTATGTTTCGCTTTCTGGCGTCGTTGACATTTACAGTCTCTCTGTGCACGTTTTTAGTCTCCCACATCCTCTTCCGCTCGCTTGCCTGTAGACCTATAGCTATTACACCACTGATTACTAGTACTGCTGTATGCCGATGCCGATGACACGTTAAGTGCAGCGGTTCGTTGTACAGATGATAAAATTTTCATTCTACAGTCGGCCTTTAATGCTTCTGCCCAGATCTAACTGCCGTAAAGCAGAATATAGTCCGATATTGTCAATCTGCGTCTGCTCTGTACAGGACCACCAATATTGGCCATAAGCTTACTAAATAAGGAGGTAACCTTAGCGCCTTTGTTACAGCGTGTTAGATCTGAGCTCAGAACGTCAGTTTAGGGCTATTTGTATAAAAAATAAATAAACTTTTTAATAATTTTTGTGTCTAATTTTTAAACAAAGTTAATAGTTTTTGAAATATTGTGCAAATTGAAATCACCTGCTTGCTGTACGGATAATTGTTTGAGACAGTGTATATATGGTACATATATACATACGTATATATACTTTTGTTTTCTTGTTATGGGATTTACGGGTAATTAATTATTATTACCGCACCAGTCGTTTCTAAAAAATGATAATGTTGTGCTTTAGTTTTTGTTTAATTTATAATTCATTTGTAATAAAAATTATTAACATGGCATTAAACATTATAATTAGTTCGTTAGTTGTTTTTGCTTATTATTCAGTAATATTCTTTTTTTCTTCATTTAATACAATAATTTCATTTTCTCTTTTGTTTATGTTTAAATTGTTGTCGCAAACAATGAAACGTAAACAATATTTAGTTGCGAATAATATTTGCCTGAAATATGCATATTTTAAATACTTCATTTGCTCTTTTTCACAATGTGTATGTTATATGATATTTATTATATTATGCGATCTCATCGCAAACTAGTCATAAATACATTAAATAGGCAGTATATTAGGTTAGGTAAGGTGGCGGACACCCACTTAGACTAGCACTTAGGCCCCTTGTAATACCACAATTAATTCTACGTGGAGATCAAACATTTCATAGGAGAAACCCATCCGAGTGTAAAATATATCTTGCTATTTCAGCAATCTTTATAAATATTGTTACGCAGATCGAAACGACATAATATCGTTTCACATAAAAACAATAAACAAAAGCTACTAGCTACACTAACACATATGTACATCGAACCTTACGTAAACCAACAATAACATCAGTATGAGTATGAGAGAGATGGATAACGCAAACGCAACATAAGCGAACGCAATGTGTACACAATACACAAATACATCGAACATCTTCCAAATCAACCAACAACAACAATCATGAGGGATAGACAAATAAGCAAGCGCAACAGCAAGCAATGCAGTCGCCATATAAATTGCGCGAATGCGAAACCGCGAACATTCTTCTTCAAGAACGTTCGATGTACTGTTCGTGTTGGACTATAAAAGGGCAAGAGAAAGCAGACGAGCGAGTCAGTAGTAATTCAGTCAGTCTTGTGTGAAGAGCGTTGCGTGTGAAGTAAACAGTTGCGGTTTGATGCTTACAAAAAGGTTGTAAGCAGAGAAATGTAACGAACAATCACATATTGTTATAGTTATTGTTATGTGTGTGAATAATAGCGAACAAGCAATTATTGTTGTATCGGTTAAGTGTGAACAGTGGCACAAAAGTAGTGCGAACAATAAAGAGAGTTTAATTAAAATAAGACACATATTTGTTTTTACTTGGTTTGCAATCAAAGCACTCATATTTAAACGTTTTTAAAAAGGTAAGAACGTAACAATATTATAAAGTTCGGTCAAAGAAGCCGAAAAATGAGAGGCCAGAAATCTCTGTCACTTTATGACAAGACAAACTCTTCTTTTTTCTCAAAACCACAGCTCCTGCAGAAGTTATTTACCAGAATGCCAAGTCTTTCGCCATGTCTACCAAAAGGATAATGACACGTAAAATCGCTATTGACCGATGTATTTCCATGCGATTTAAAGAAAATCAGTCCCCTTTTTACGTGTCCGGTAGAGTCTAGCAATAAAAGTCAAGGTTCCCATTGGAAACCCCCGAATATTTAGACCAGACGGTTTTATTTTGAATTTATTTTTGAATCTAAAATCAAATTTTCTATTCAGAAAGTTGTAAGGAATCATATAATCGACCCTAATACATCCACATATATCTTCCTAGGATAGTCCATTGTACAGATTGCGTCAGGATTTGACTGCATTGAGTACTACTGCCACCAACTCATTACCTCCGATCTTAAACAATACAGCGGGCAGGCCATCAGGACCTGTAGCTTTATTGTCCTTAAGGCGCATAATCGCAACTTTAATATCTTCGCGGCTAGACTGCGAAATCTCCACTCTTATTTACAAAATATGGCCACAGAAAAGTATGCCCAACGATTGAAACTTGAGTGTCCTCTGTCCTGTTCTGAAAAAGGGAGACCTTACGATATGCGCCCCATCGCACATAAGGTTCTTCTATATTGTGTGAACGAATGCAGTCACTCGTTTTTAAACCTTCAGTCCACTATTGACCAGATTTTCATACTACGACAAATCCTGACGACTACAAGCAGCCTTCGTTAGCCTCATAAGGTACACCTTCGAACATGATAAGGCTATGCAGAATGACGTTGAGCTCCTCCAAGAAAATCTCTGCATGGCGTAACATTTTGTCACCCAATATCTCTCTTGCCAACAATTTAAAAATTAATGGTTACTTGTGATGCATCTCAATTACTACCTTAACCGCTTTTAATTCGTACACCATACATTTTTGTTTGATATACTATTATTCAAAGTTCCATATTTTGGAAAATAATGATGACAACGCCATAAGAGTTACATTTTCTGAAAGATAAATTTATTCAATACACAAACTCCAAAGTTTTATATTATACGAGTAGCAGTCACGATATTATATAAATGAACATGAAAATATATATTCCGACTTGGATTGTGTGGTGGGGCCCATTTTCTACTTAATTTTTACGAGGGACTCACCTTACGACAAATATATGCGTTACAGCAACAATTGCAAATGATAGAACCATTTTGAATATTAGAAAAACACAGACCGGATAGGTTTCAAAGCTATACAAAATTAGAATGTATGTTACCAATGTTACCTCCACAAGTTATTGAATCAATTTGTGTTTGAACAAATAATGTTTCTTTAATGCTCAATATTCTGAAGTTAACCTTTTGACAATTCTTCACAACTGAGCTAAATTCACTAATACACTCTACCATAGAGATGAGCGATATTTTCAAACCTGTGATTTAATCACGGTAATTGATAATTCACTGGTAACTACAGTGATTGAAGTTGCCAAATAACAGGTACTAATAATGTCGTTCTTTCAAAATTGTTACATACTCAAATTTATTTCATTTTGTTTTGATTATTTACTTTTGTATTTTATACATGAACCATGACATAATCATTTAACAGGTGGGAGTATCTAAACAGCTGATAACATTTCGATTGTCAAAATTTTGTTGTTTTTTTTTGTGTTTTGTTTCGATAATCATTTTCTCATTTATAAACCCTCATTTGTACCGGATGTGTCCTTAACGATACACACTCTAGAAATTCTTCAGGATTACTATTTCAAAGTCAATTTTATTAAAATTTTTGCAAGAAGATTAATAATATTTATGCCTTTAACACTACATATATCTTTCAAACTACAACCTAGATTTACTATATTTATATTTATTTAGACGAGAGTGATGAATTGCCCAAAAAAAGATTTCGGTCTCTCCAACTAGGTGCCTAAACTATGACCAATAGCAAATAACGTTTTCATCTGCAATTTTTCTCGATGGCCATATAAAAACATGTTATTTACATAAAGTGGAAATGTTATTGACTGCATGGAATAATTTTATTTACATAAAGTGGAAATGTTATTGACTGCATGGAATAATTTTTTTTTTAATTTATAGTTGCCCCACTTTGGCGTAATTAAGCATGACATAAAAATCAAAAGAAATTTCAATATATAAAATTTATTTAGTTTTTTTAATTGCTTTTATTAATTTCCTATAGAGGTTTGAGGGTTAATCTTTTTGACATTCCGCGTGTACTTTAACAACTTTTTTTTATTTTTCTTCCTATTGTCATTCTTCAGTCAGCTGTTTCTGACAATCGAAGAAGTTTTTACAAAAACAAAATACCTGTTGTTTTTGCATTGTTGTACTTGTTGTAGACATAAGGTCACCTATTAATGAATACGCCTTGACATGAACTTTCTGTGAAACTTAATTGTCAAACTTCATATAAAAAAAAATTACATTAAAAAAAATAACATTGATGACACCACCAGTGTTGCCACGAAAAAAAAAATATTGTAACCAACATTTGTGAAAAAAATCACCAAATAAAAAAAAATATAACCAAAACTAAATTCGCAGTTTTTTATTTTATTTTTTTTTCAAATTTAAATTACAATTAATACAACAGAGTAAGAAAAGAAAAAAAAATAACAAAATAAAATTCTAGTCTTACTAATTAATACATTTCTACAAACAAAAGCTCTTTTTATAAGAAAAATAAATAACCAAAACCGGAAAAATCTACACATCTACACATTGAACAAAAAAATAACCAATTTTGGTTAGAAATAACCAAAAACGGCAACACTGGACACCAGTAATAAAATACGTTATTACTTCTTCTATTGCTAAATTATTTGCTGTAAAATTGTGTTAATTATGGAAAAAAAAGCTACAAATACTTTTTCTGTAGATTCAACAGGTTTTCTACACACATAGTGGCTTCCTCCGCTAATTTTTCAAATAACTTTCTAATAAATAATATTTTTTTTTAAATGTTTTTTTTTTGGATTCCATTATTGTTTATTGTTTACAATATTTATTTGTTTACATTTTTTGTGCTTTGACAGCTGGTGATGGCAAAAATACGATAAAATTTAGAGATTACATTAATTTTTAAGTAATTCACAGGGTAATAGAAATTGGATTACATACAATTTGTGTAATTCGCTCACAAAATTTTGTATGGCGGATTACGTAATTCAGCACATATTTGGATGTTGAATTACGAATCAGAGAGCGAATAACAAAAAATTGCTGCCGTGTGAACATAGCATTACCCATTGAGCACTATCGTAAGAAGTCGTTGAGGCATTAAACAAAAAATTTACCAGAAGGTTTTCACAGAATTTTTACGAAAACAAAAATTTTGTTTTTGTTTTGTTTCTTCAACTAAGGTTTTTAAGGCAGCCAATGGAATAATTTGACAAATAAGAACTTTTTCCAAATTTTTGTTTATTTTTGCTTGAGCGGATAATTTGAGACAATACTCGTATCCCAGCCAGCATTTTTGAAAATTATTAATCAAATTCGAGTCTTTTTTGAATCTTCTGCGCGATTAAAAAGCTGGAATATGCGCTCATTTTCTGATCATAAAAGACTCCGTTGTCGGGAGAAAAAAGTGACTACGACCGACTCTTCTTAAAAAGTCACTTATGAGTCATTTTCTATATTATTTTAGAGTAATTTTCGACCCTTTTTCTAGTAGCTTTATAATCATTTTCGAATCACTTTCTGATCATTTATTAGTCTTATTTACCTTCGTTTATGATTCTTTTTCGAGTCGTCTTTCAGTCACTTTCTGATCGTTTATTAGTCTTATTTACCTTCGTTTATGATCCTTTTTCGAGTCGTCTATCAGTCATCGTTTAATCGCATACGAGTCTTTTATGAGTCATTTAATTGCCATTTATGAGTCATGTTCGTATTAATTTGGACTCGTTTTTAGGTCATTTATGATTAAAATTTGAGTAATTTATTAGTCGTACTTATAATTGTATTTTACTCTCTTCAAGTGTTTTTATTAGGTTTTCTGAGTCCTACGTTTACACTACAGCGACTTCAAAAATCATGTTCGTATGAACGTTAAGTAAGAAAGAAAGAATATTAAGTTTATATTCGTGATGTATGTACATCGGACATCAAAGTTTATTTAAATTTTTTTTTCGTTAAAAATAGTTCTTAAAATTAGAAGTTCAATAAGGTAATATATTTATAATAATAATAGTATCTAATAAGATTAGAAGATAAGCGAAGTTCAATGAGATCCAGTTTTCCACGTGTTTTATAAACTTGTAAATTACATGAGTGTTTAAACATATAACAAAAAAAAATTAATATAAATAAAATAATTAATTTATTTTATAAACTTGTAAATTACATGAGTATTTAAACATATAACAAAAAAAAAATAATTTTTATAAAATAATTCATTTGCACTTTTTAGTTTCTAACACACAAGAATAAATTCATTAATAAGTTTTTGTACTATAAAATAAGGCTGTGAGTTAAAAACGAAGTCTAATCATTACGTTTTCTTTTGGTCAGTCTATCTTTAGCATGCACAAAATGCTTTTGCAGAATTATATTCATTTCTTTATCTGTGCTTTTATATTTAAGATGACAAATATCTGAAACAAAATATTTTATTTTTTTTTTAAATATTTATATTAAAAAATACGGTCTTACTTTTAATTGTTGATATTAGAAAACACTTTTCGGCACTAGGCTTAGAGCTGGTCCCCTTCCAGCTGAACAATGTGGCTAATTCATCCGAATAAACTTTTCGAACAGCAGCTCTAAGAAATTGTGGCGATCCCTCGCCGTCGGTTTTTCCAATAAATTCTTTATGTTTTGTCATTTTATATACTCACAAATTGTTTGAGTTCTTCCTCATTGTCCTGTACTAATCAATCAAAGTTGTTTAAATCATTTATATTATCAAATGGAAGTTTTTGGGTGTCATTGAGTTCATCTATTTCACTTCATTTTTTAAAGAATGTATCTCGTTACGCAAATCCATAATTAAATTTCTTACGCTTTCTGATTGGGGGACGTACTCATTTTGCACTGTAAATAAAATCTTCTGAGTAAAGATTTAAACTAATATTGATCAATGATTTACTTACATGTTGTATATTGTGTATTGTTTGGCGCGTATTGGAAGTCTTCTGACAGTGAGAAATTATTTGTGGACATTGTGTAGAATTGGTGTAAAATAATAGCTGTTGTCCGAAGGATTACGCAAACATAATATTTTTTTATTAATATTGTTAATGTTAAATTTAATTGTTTTGCCAAAGACGATGCCAGCCGACCAATATATGTTGAAATTTTTCGAATTGATTGAATGCAAAAAAACGTCAGATTAATTATTTCTTTGCCAACAAAACATAAAACATTTTCCTCTTTATTAATTTCTTCAATTTTAAAAATTTTATCCTGAATTAGGCAAAAGTTATCAGGTTCTCGTAAAGAAAAAAACAATCCGTTAAGAGTTACTCTTAAAGTTTTGGAGTTTTTGTATTTCTTTAAAAATGGTTGCTTTTGTTCTTCTTCCTTTTCCAAGTAAAAGCTGTTTTCTACCTGCCTTTTGTAAATTTGAGCTGCAACGCTTTTCCCCTTTTTTATTTTGCGTTTTATTGTTTGCAAATAATTCTCAAACTTGAAAGCGCTTATGTCGTCTAAATTCCCATAAAGTTTTGCATCTTCGTGAATATGTAACAACGCGTGAAATTTGTTTTGTTATATTTTTGGAATTAAAACACAGCTCTTTAGAAATTGTTTCACATTTCCATGATACTAAAGAATAACCTTCGCCTTTTTTCTTTACCCAGGCATTTAATAACGTTCGCATTATGCCTAAACATACAACGTGCATGTAATCTAGAGAGCACTGTGCAACAATATCTATGTTTAATTCCTCTAATGGTGAAGTTAACTGCTTCAAATAATGCTTGAGTTGCAAACGATTTCTGAAGGTGTCGTTGGTTCTTAGCGTACACTCACTTTCGGCCGGAAAAATAAGACGATGTTTGACTATTTGTCCTTTCTGTGTGCAGCGAGTACAGGAATAGTAGCTACTAGAGGTGTGCACAAGACATATAAAATTGCACAGTATTGCATTTTTCCCAAGACCGAATATTGATTGTAGCTGCAAATATAAATAAGTGTGAAGCAAAGATAGAGAACAAAAAAACAACTGCACTCGTAAACCATTGTACAACAGTATAAAAGATAGTTGTGTGAAGAGTGCAACAAAATTATTGTACCCTTCATAGTGTCACAACGTGCATTTGTTGTTGTTTGTTTTTGTTTTTTAACAACAATGAATAAGAAAGATCCGAATGTTTTGCTCTCGGAAACCGAACATCTTCGTCGACGCCACCATTACCAGTAACTTTTTTAAACTTTTTATTTCGAGGAAAAACCTTTTTTATGAGTTTATGGCGAAAGCAAAGAATGTATAGAAACACTTATGTACGCATATTTTTCAATATGGCAATACTGAAAATGTAGCTTCAGTAGTAAAATATGCTCTTACAACACAAAGCATAGTTCCGTTACTTCACAGACAAACGAGTGCTGTTGTATACATTGAATAAATAAGAAATACACATTTCAGTGCACTCGTAAAATCAAGAGCAACAGAAGAGAGTACAATAAAGTATTGCATTCGGTGAAGGGTAAACTAGCAGAATGTCTTGTGCACACCTCTAGTAACTACTATGCCCTTTAGTCCCTAAAACAAAGGATTTAGCTGGGGCATCCATAACAAAACAATGTACTTTAATATTAAAAAACTTATCAGCAAAAACCAATCCTTCTTGCATCAGAGCATTAAGTTCTACACTGAAAAAAATATCGTAGGTAATTTTAACTAAAAAATTTAGTAAACTTTCAACGAAAAATATATTCAAATCTATTTTTTATTCAAGTCTACATAAATTTTCTTTAAATCTACATACATTTCATTAAAAATATAGATTTTTATTTAAATTAACGAAATAAGATTTTTACTTAAAATTTAATTAAGTACAACCTGTTGATTTGAATAAAATGTTGTTAAAAACAATAAATGTTTTGTTAAATTAACTAAAATTTACCCAAAATTAAATAAATCTACTATAATAAAAATAACAAAAAACTTTAGTTAATTTTTAGTCATATTGAATAATTATTTTTTGTTAATTTAAATATAACTTAGTAGAATTGAAGAAAATTTGTTTAATTTATTATGGTACTGTGAAATTAAAGAAATTTCATCAATTTAACTCCTTTATTATAATAAAATTGAAGAAAGTTCGTTAATTCAACTCTTTTTGTTTTGAAATTAAAAAAAAAACAAAGTAGGCGCTGAAAAATTATTCTCAGAATGTAAGAAACAAAATAGGCGTTGGCAGAAATATTGTCTGAATTTTAGTTTAATAACAGCTACGGAAGTGTGTGTATTAAAAAGTTGTGTTTTTAGTTAAAAAAGTGTATATATTAAAAACTGCGTTTTTAGTTAAAAAAAAAAAGTGTGAGTGAGATTATTTATTAAAATTTAACAAAATATGAAGTAAAACAAAAATATTTTTTTCAATATGGTATAATAATATCTCCTATTGCTACTCATTTAAAAAGTTTCCGTTCTTATATTTCCAGTTATGAAGCAAAATCTTATTTAAACGATATTATTAATTATACCTCCGATCCATTTTACTTGTGCAAGATTGATTACTTAATGAATAAATGTTTAAAAAGGAAAGATTTTTTGGAAGACTGTGTTCAATTTTCTGTTGACAAACTATAAGACCTGTAATACATCTTGGTGATGCTGTTTAAGACGACGTTAACACTAAAGGAAGTTTATTGCCTATTAAGTTTCAGTTCAAAAAATGCTTTGAGAAAGACAATGTTCTTAGAAAAATATTTAATATTACCACCAGACTTAAACAGCCCACAAATTAATACATTAATTTCAAGTTTCAAATAATTTGTTTTAATTGTAAACTTACGTTTTTCATTACATATTTTTAAGATTTCAAACTTAAGTTTGTTTTTCCTAAAAGTACATATGTATGTATATATAATAATAATAAAACTTTTTTAACTTCATAATATTTATCTTTTAATATGTACTTAATAATAATAATATTCTATACATATGTATATATATTAATACATATAATATATATATTATATAATAAGAGTATGTATTTATTTATTAATAAATGAAATTGAAAGAAAGGTTTTAAATTTATTTTTACCACCAAGTTACAAAATGGTGAGTAATAATTCTTTAAAAAATTTTAAAATTAACGAAATTCATTAGTTAATTTTAAAATCAATTCGTCAATATAAATAAATATTAACGAAAAATTTTAATAAAATTAATTAAAAATTCTTTAATATAAATAAAAATTATTAGCAAATTCAAATAAAATTTCTTCAATAAGAATAAAGTTTTTTATTAAATTCAAATAAATTTTGTCATATCTACATCCCTCAAAATAACGAAAGCATTTTATTCATACTAAAGAAATTTCTTTACTAAGAATAAATGAAGAAATTTCTTCAATAAGAAGAAGAACACGTAGATATGAATACACATTTTTGTTAGCTGATATACATATAACGAAATTTCTTCAATTCTACACCCCTTTTTACAGTATTTACGGAAATTTTTGGTTCAGTGTATAATAAATTCTTTTAAAAAATCATTTGCGCTATTTGGTTTTGAAATTCCTTCAAACACACCAATAAGGAACACTTAGCTTGATCCAACAACACTTCCTAAAATCGGCCAAGCTTGTTTAGAGCTGCTTTTAAATAGCGGCAGGCCGTCAATCCCAAAATCACAAACAATATCCAACAATTTCCACCCTTTTCTTACCAAAAAATCGGTTAATGCGTTTTTTAAACCGTAATGGATATATGTTCCTTCACCAACCTTTCTCCCAACAATTGAAGTAGGCGTTTTTAAAAGTGTCCTAGCGTCTTTTGATACTTTTAGGTTGCCTTTAAGCAAAAATAATAAAAGTGCATTAATTGCAACAAAGCTTACTTGAAATTGAATTGCCCACTTAGCTAGTCCTTCACACAAATTAAAATTATTTTGTTCACTTTCACTTGAATTATAAAAACTGCCACCATCAACACTGCTTGCATTTGAACATTGACTTAAATCTACATTTTCTTGAACGTTTTCTTCTGTACTTTTTTCACACTTATGTTTTTTGGCCGAAATTAAATTTTCAGCCTCTTTTCTTGCAAATCTTTTTATTTGAATTTTTCCCAATCTTTTTGCTTGTTTAGCTGACATCGTCTTTTTTATTTTAATTTATTAACAATATCTCACTTTTAATTTATTTTTTATTTTATTTTTAACCTTTTATTAATAGGTGATGAAAGAAAACCTTTTAAACAAATTTAAAAAAAAAACCAAGAAAAATTTTCTATTAAAAAAAAGTTTACTTTATTTCTTAGCCATCTTTTACACAAATGAAAATTTATACAGAGAGGATGTAAAAAAAGAAAAGCAGTTTTTAATCATCTATCTGTTCAAAATATGATCATTAAATACGTAATTACAATCACTTTTCAAACATATGCATGATCTGTTTTTGATTATTCGTTTTACAATCTTCAGTATAATTATAATATAATAATAAATAACGGAAATAATAGTCACATTTTAAACGTCTAGATGATTAATTTCCGATTGCTATACAATTTTTTATTGTAAATTAAATCGAACTCATTTTACTCATTGACACGAATCATTTTTGAGTCCTTTTTTTAACGTGACTAATAAGTTTTTGATCACCAAAAGTACTCTAAAAAGACTTAGCAAGGTGATTTTTTTAAAAACAATCTTCCAATTGCTAGCTGGGATATAAATAAAAATTATTATGTTTATGTATTAATAGGAATTTTTTATTGTTTTGAAATTTGTTAAATTCATGATAATAATTCTAAAAGCAATAAGTTGTTAGGGGTTTATGTTATGTTACACGGTGCGACAGTGAAAATACACCCGAGTAACTACATAGTCTTTCCGGGTTTTGATTGGGTAAACTTGTAAAATATAATTTTTTCTTATTTTTTCAAGTTTGGCCATTCTTAATTGCAAAATTTAATTAAAAAATATGAAATAAGTGGAGACATTCTTAAAGTGCATTCTCTTGTCAATAGTTTGACACTTTGTTTGATGAAATTGGACAAAAATTACCGTAGTTATTAATTAAAGAGTATAGCAGCTGAGTCATATTTTTTATATACGTTGTCATATCAAATGAACTTTCATTTCAAAAATTATCAAAATTTTTGATGGATCTTGATTGTTTACCTGATAATTTTTGAACGACTGCCAAGTAGTCTAATATTTCCGTTTTTCGCTAATATTATTATTCCGCTTTGCGCAAACATTAGCCAACTTCCGGTGGTTGGTCCAACGGAAAAAGGACACTTTTTTCAATAACTACGTAAGATCCATCAAAAATTTTTAAAATTTTTAACTTAACGTTCATTTGATAAGACAACATATATAAAAAATATGACTCAGCTCTTATACTCTTTAAATAATAACTACTGTAAATTTTGTCCGATTTTATAGAACAAAGTGTCAATCTCTTCACAAAAGAATGCACTTTAAGAATATTACCACTTGTTTCATAGTTTTTAATTAAATTTTCCAATTAGGGATGGCCAAACTTGGAAAAATAAGAAAAAAAATATTTTCAAAGTTTACCCCATCAAATCTCATAACATATAAGTTTGAACAAAATATTTATGTATACCGTTTGAAAGGGTAATCTCTCCCCTTTCTAAAAGTCTTTGGATTTAGGGTCAAACATATTTGGGTAATCAATAATTTTGTGTGAAAAGATGAAAAAACCTTAAATAAGAAAAGTATTTTTGAATTCTACACTAGACTAGACTAGGTAGTTACTCGTGTATTTAATTTTTTGTATTTTGTCGCATAGTGTTATTATTACACTCTTTATTTTATTTTATTTTTATTTTAATTTTATTTTTTTTTTTTTTTCGTAGACCCATTATTCCAATGATGAGTGTTGAAAATTATCTTTAAAATTACAATTTTCCAAACAGCAAACAAACAATACCAACTTTTCTTAAACAGTCGAGAATTATAAGGATCCGTAATCACGCTATTTAAAGACTTTCTCATACTTGTTCTTGTCGTACGTAATCCACAATATCAATACATAATCCATTGCATTGCGTTTAATAATTAATTCATCTGAATTGACCCGTAGCCAAATTGATTTACTTTCCCATCATTCATTCAATAACGTCAAACTGTGTTGTAGTCATTGGATGATTAAATGCTTGGTTGCCCTTTCAGCTTTTAGTCATTGTTTTTATTTTCGTAATTCATCAACGTTTTTTTTTGCAATTCATCAACGTCATCATTATTTTCGACGTCTATAATTGCACTTCATATCACCAATAAAATTGGTTGGATGAATACGTGCTGGTAGTCATCGTTGCGACAGTAAATGTTATTCAATAGGTCAAATTTTTATAACCGTTTAATTCTTCCATTATGTCTTCGACACTTTTGTTCTTTTCGTCTCGTAAAAAAGCAAATATTGCCATTATTTTCAACCAATAAAGTATTGTAATCGTAATGACTAAATGTACTCTGCTGATCATTAAACACCCAGTGAACAAGTAATAGATGAAAAATTCACCAGAAAGAGAAAACAGTTCAAGTAACAATGGAATGAAATAATGCTATAAAAAGTATAAAGTACCAAAAGGATATAAAAAGAATGTAATTGGAAAATGTTGCCTTCGTATTAGAAGAAAAATAAAAATTTACTTGATGTGACACGATTTTTAAATTTTTATTGTGATTATCTTTTAGTACTTCACATGAAATAGAATATACATATTCCTCAGCCCAATTTTCATAGTATTTTTATTATAGATTTCCAGGTCCCGAGCAGTAAACATTATACCGCCACATTAATACGATTGTGCAATTTATAAAATATCTTAAATATCTGACAGCATTGACCAAAGTAATGTAGCTTATGTTATAACATATGGTAAAATTGCAGGGTGTAAATTTTTCTTAACAGCCTCGTAACGATTTATTGAAGTGTAACTTATCTTTCAATGTCAAAGAGATTATCAGTGAAAAAGTATTATTTTAACAAGGCCATCTACAGTGATGTGACAAATAAAAAGGACAGCAATGTGACACTTAAAACGGGTAGACATCGTCCAAGCATATGGTCAACAAGATTTTGGCATACCGAATCTGGTATATAATACCACATAGCCTGAATTAATTCCCAAAGATTATCACAATTTGTGGGACTCTTTATTCTGATTGTTGGTTTTGCTATATTCCACAAGTTTTCGATCGGATTTAGATATATTTAGAGAATGCGTACTAGAATGATAACGATGAACTTTGCAGTATATTTAGGGTCGTTATCTTGTTGAAGCACATAATGAAGTGTCATTATTTTTATCTGAAATAATGTAGCATAAATTGTCGAAGGATTAGAACATAATCCTTTTTTTTTCTGAATGTTCTGTACACGATATTGTGGCCTATCACCATAGTATGAAAATTAACTGGTTACAATAATACTGCCGCCACCACTGCTGCCGCCACCACTGCACTGCTTCACCGTTTTTAGGGTTAACTAACGATGGGGTTATTGGCTAAAATTAATTTAAATAATGCAGATCGAGATCTGCGTATCGTATACACTTAATCCTGTGAAATTTTATTCTACATTATGTCAAAGTAAAAGATATTTTCGAAATTGTTGCACTGGAGACTTTAATTACACGGTGCGACAGTCAAATACACCCAGCTAATGACATCGTGTACGTTGTGAGTTTTATTAAGTAGAACTCAAAAAATATTTATTTTATTTTTCTCGAACCCTCCATACTTGTTTGATTTGGCAAAATTGATTTTTCTTGATCTTTTCACACAAAATTATTGATTGCCCAAATATTTATTAACCTTCTTTCAAAAAGTTTTTTGAAAATGGAAGAGATGAGCCTTTAAAACGGTATATTATGAAATTTGATCTGGTAAACTGCAGGCAATATCAGCTCCTAGTATAAGCGTGTTTTTTTAAAAGATTGTGAAATACATTTTGAAGGATACATGCTTAAAAGCAGACATACCTTCATTTAAGATGATACTCAAATAAGAATTGTCAAGCACTTTTAACAATAAGATACCAGGACATTATTTATTATTGTCGTTGTACACTTTGTTTGTCGTAAAAAAAATTAAAAACTTTATTACATATTGTACCTATTGTACTTTTATTACATATTGTACCTAAATGGTCGATTGACAATATGGAACTATGGACAGCTATATAGAGAGCTAATACTGCTTGGCTTTTTTGCTTCTCGATTACATTTGCAATAAACATTAGTTTAGGTTGACGCAATTTCAAATCATTAAAAGATTTCGCGCTAGAATTAGCGCTTTTCAACTACTTAAAAGTCACATTTTTCGTCCTTAACGCTTTTTTATAAAAAAAAATGAATTTATTGTGTCAGATATGTATAAAAAGGTCGGATCGTGTCAATTAAGATCCGATATGTATAAAAAGGTCGGCTCGTGTCAATTAAGATCCGATATGTATAAAAAGGTCGGATCGTGTTAATTAAGATCCAACCTTTTTATACATATCTGACACAATAAATTCATTTCTTTATAAAAAAGCGTTAAGGACGAAAAATGTGACTTTTAGGTAGTTGAAAAGCGCTAATTCTAGCGCGGAAAGCACTAAGTTCTCAACGCTGTATATACAGTAGACAGCAAAAGTCTTAGTACTCCAATATACTTTGACAAAAAAAGTCTCCACAGGCTTAATACTCTTGCACAAAGTCCCGATATGACTTCAAGAGAGTATTTAGAAGATCATTTGAAAGAACGGTTACGTAATCGCTATACCTAAAACAAAAGTCATCCGAAAAACTTGCTCATGGTGCCACCAGAAAACACTAAACAAAACTTGTGCATTCAATTCTAAATGGGTTAAATGGAGTGCTTGATCTTAAGGGATATGCCACTAAACTATAAATTGTCATACAAACTATAAATTGTCATACAAACTATAAATTGTCATACAAACTCTTGGCTAAAATTCATGAAATTGCAAAAATGTATTGCCGCACTAAGACTTTTGCTGTCCACTGTATATGCTGCGGAACTCATGCTTAATTGCCTGATTAATATACTAAAATGAATAGAAGGTATACCAATCAGTTATTTAAATTGTATAGTAGGAGCATCCATGTCACTGTATCTATTCGTGCACCTGCTAATGCGTTGTGGAATGCTAAGGTAATTTTTAAGTTATAAAACATTTTTTTAAATCATCATTTTGGTTTGTAAAATTGTGCACTTGTAGAAAAGATGTTCAAAAGAGAAGAAATTTTATGTACACTCTTATAAACTTTAGTTCGAACAAAAAGAAGGTGCAACTCAACAAACAGAACAGAAATTAAAAAGAAAAGAAAAGGAAAACAAATTTTCAGTGTTTTTCTTTTGGCGGAAAAAACATAAAAAAAATATTTGAGATTTTTTGGTGCGAGTATCATTTCCTTTTCCGTAGTAGCTGATGTGTCAATAAAATCATGTTCAAAGTAAACATGAGCACATGGAAAAACAAACAAAGCAACAAAATTGAGGTTATATAACGTATAAATGCGGTTATAGAACGATAGACAAAAAGAAACTAGTTGGCAAATACTTTAAGTTTAAATATACCAGAACAAATAATTGAATATCTGAGAAAATGCATTCATATTAACATTAGTACAGTGTGATTTGATTAATGATGTTCTCTAATACGACGAAAGAAAGAAAATAGTTTCAACTGGCTCAAAATTGTTACAAATATACATACAAATTGGGAAGTATTCGAAGTTTAATTTCTAAATTAATTTTGCAAGACATTGTGAAAAATTTAGAAATAAAAAAATATTTTATAACCAATTTATGGGATGCTTAGTTGAAGTCCTTCAGTTACCATAATTTAAAGGTTCAAATTAATATACAATAGAATAATCGAAACAACATATTCACATGACGGTTACGATATCGCTTGGAACAATATTGATTGTACGCGAGTCAAAAATGGACTCGGATAACCAAGGCATTTTACAATTTTAATTTTATGAATATAAAAGTAAGCCAAGTGAGAGAAATCAATAATAATTCTGGTAGTGGTATCACAATTTATGCTCCATTCCCAACATTTATTTATTTGATAACTCTTTCAAATCTTTCTTTAAGACCACTATTTAGACGTATAGTTTTTGCATTTTTTGCATGTGAGAGTATATAGTGTATTCGCTTATTATCAGGGCAGACATCTCCAGCAAAACGAAATATTTAAATATATTTCTGCGGTGACTTCTTCTCAGCAGATTTCTGGCAAATACTTTGAGAGAAAACGAAATTTTCTCAAAAATCTGTCGTTCGGAGTCGATCTAAAACTGTTGGTCACTCCACTTATGGGTAAAATTAACACACACAACATAAGTTGTGTGAGAAGCTACATATGTCGTAATCCTGATTGGATGGTTGTAATGCCGAATTATGTATATTATGCATCATCGACCTACAGGGCTCGCTTTTGACAATGATGGCCTGGCCAACGTCGTACTCAAAGAAATGTGGAGTGATGGTTCTACAATTATGTTTGTTCACCATCCCAATTATCCAGAAGACAATGGTGATTTATAAAAACAGATTGAATAAATGACAACTAATTTGACAGATGTAGCGTGAACGCGACGACCGTTGTGAACTGTCAAACTTCTGAAGTCCCCACAGGAAAATCCTATATTTGAAACGACCAATATGGTAATAAAATTATCTTATATTCACTCTAGTTTATGAATGAACATATAAATTCCTTATAAATTGTGAAGAAAGTTAAAAATTTTTAATTAAAATAAAAATAAATATCCTCACAATGTTTTTATTAATGTTTGCCCTTCAAGTTACTAACTGTGTTTTCTAATTAATAATTTTTTTTTTAATTTCTGCGTTTCGCAGTGTAGCAATGAAGAAGCAAGTGTGTGTTGTAGTATTATCTGGAATGTGGCAGTTGCTGTAAAGTTTCATCTGAAATGGGGTTGAGAGAAAAATCAGTGGGAAAGGAGATTTATTGAAAGAAAACTATTTTTAAAGAATTAGGTTAGAGGACGTGTACTTGTCAACTGTGACAAGTACAGTACCCGGAGGTCGAACTGACCCATTGTACAAAGAATTTCTTTTAAGTTTCTTTTGAAAAGCGTTTGTCACCTCTATAAATTATCCAGAAGACGAAAAATTAAAGATTTATTTGAAAACTATAGAAAACGCAATTAAAACTTCATACACATAAATTTTAAAGCATAAGAAATGAAGTCAAGTTTTTTTTTTAGTATGGCAAACACACGCTGCCGCTGAAAAATCTCTTTCGCAATATACACTTGTGGGTAAAATGGTTTCAAAACAGCTATATGCAGATGTAAATGTTCACCTCTATCAAATCATGATACAAACCAATCTATTTCTTTACAAAATTGAGTGTATCTAAATCATCAGCTCTATTAACTGATTTTATTCTGATTAACTTTTAAACAACGGAAGTTGGGTTCTCGTTCTATTCGATGTCGAGTGATATAGAATATTCATTTAATTATTGCAAGATACACTTGAAAAACAACGTGGGTGTTATTTAATGTAAGACTAAATAAGAAACAATGCAGTAAACTAAATTTATTTGTTACTTTGTAAAGTATATACAGTGGCTCCCAGCTTATTTCAACCAGCACCTTTAACAAAAATAAAGCTCGTATAATTTCGAAACGAAACAAGATATTAAAAAAATTTGAATAAGAGTTTATAGAATATGTATAAAAATTAAGAAAAAAAAAGTTTTATTCAGTCTCAAATGTAAACTTACAAACTAAAAACCAAAAATATAGGAACCCAATTCGTCACAGCTTATTTCAACCACTTACTATAAACAAACAATTAAATTATTAATTAACTAATAGTTTTAATTTCAAAATTTAGTATGACCTCCTATTTGCTTAATTACAGCTTTCAGCCTTTTTTGCATTGATTCCACTTTCTAGTGGTTTGGGGAGTTATTTTTGCCCATTCCTTTTTCAGAGCTGCTATAAGGTCACTCTTGTTCGAAATCTGGTGTTGGCGGACGTTTTGATCACAAATTTCCCATAAATTTGTTAGTGAATAAAACTTTTTGGTTTAATTTTTAAACATATTCTATAAACTCTTAATATTTTTTTTTTAAAGGTGCTGGTTGAAATAAGTTGGGAGCCACTGTACATACATTGTTACGAAAATGGAAACGGTGTACTATCGTTTAACATTAAAACGATAAACAAAAGCTACACAAACAAATACAACGAACTTTTTACAAGTAAACCAACAACATCAGTATGAGAAAAAAGGGGATAGAGAAGTAAGTTGCGTTCGCTTACAAGCAATGTGAACAAAATACACAAACAACAATAAAGTCGCGATAGAGTTCTCGAGAAAGCGAAAACACGAATGTTCGTCAGACTGTTTACGTGGGCATATGAAAAGCAAGACAAAGCAGGCAAGCAGTACTAAGAATTCAGTCAGTCTTGTGTGAAGGCGCGTTGCGTGTAAAGCTGTAGTTACGTAACATACCGTAGCGAACGTTCTCTTTTTAGAATATGGAGAACAATGTAAACGCTAACCAAAACGTTCTTTCCCGTTAGCAAAACGGAACGATCTGTATAAAACAGAATTCTCTCCCGTTTTTAAGTGATATTTGAACATGAGTGATGATGAGCAGTGTTGCCAAGAAAAAAAAAAATATTGTAACCAACATTTGTGAAAAAATTATTAAATAAGAAAAAATATAACTAAAATTAAATTCGCAGTTTTTTATTTCATTTTGTTCAAATTTATACTATAATTAAGAAAAAAAGAAACAGAAAACAACAAAATTAAATTTTAGTCTTACTAATTAATTCATTTTAACAAACAAAACAAAAGCTCTTTTTATAAGAAAAATAATAACCAAACCCGGAAAAATCTACACATTGAACAAAAAAATAACGAAAAACGGTAACACTGATGATGAGTGCAAATGTCTGTATCAGAGATCAGCAATGAATCGTTTTTCCGCTACTCATAAGCACTCATGCAATTTTGAGTATGAGTGAATCAACAGAATTGAAATTCAACTACTTTGATTCATTCGTACTCGCTACAGCATTGAATTATAAGTATAGGTTACAATGAGTATGAGTACAACGTTGACATCAAACTCACAACATTCGAAATGTGTTTGATTCATGCGCCTACTCATTCTGATTCATAAATTTAGAAAAATACTTATAATACTTATAAGTGATTCGAGTGGCTCGAATCATTCATCAAAATTTACAGCCTTTATTATTGTTGCATATACAAACAAAGAAGAAAGGAAAGACAAAGACAACAAGCAAAGCATACACACAATCTTCTTGTGAGTATAGTAGTGTTCGTACGCGAAACATACTGTTACGCATATCGAAACGACCTAATATCGTTTAACATTAACGATAAACAAAAGCTACAAATACATACAAAGACCATGAGGCAATGCGTACACAATACACACGACACAAATACACACTAACACATATGTGCACCGAACCATATATAAAGCAACAATAACATCAGTATGTGTATGAGAGAGATCGATAACCCAAACGCAACATAGGCGAACACAACAAGAAGCAATGTGTACACAATACACATTAACAAATACATCGAACATCTTCTAAATAAACAATGTAGTCGCAAAAGAATTCTCGAGAAGGCGAGAACGCGAACCTTCCACTTCGAGAACCATCATCAGACTGAAGAGGTTCGCATATAAAAGGGCAAGACAAGGCAGGCAACCAGTCAGTTGTAATTGAGTCAGTCTTGAGTGAAGTTGCGTGTGAACTAAATATTCGTGTTTGAAGATATCGGTTGCGAGCAATAGTTGTGTGTGAATAATAGCAAGTAATTATTGTTGTATCGGTTAAGTGTGAACAGTGGCATATAAGAAAGTGTGGACAATAAGGAGAGTTTAATTAAAATAAAACACTTATTTGTTTTTACTTGGTTTTCAATTAACGAACTCATATTTAAACGTTTTTAAAAAGGTAAAAACGTAACAATTGGTGTCAGAAGTGGGATTGCAAAATCCAAAAGTGAAAATAAATAATAATTAAAAAAAAAATAAATAAATAAAATGAAACTCTCCGAATTAAGAGTGGACCGGCTTAAGCGAGAGCTGGGTAAACTAAGAGCAGCCAACAGCGGGCACTAAGAATGAGCTGCAGAGGCGGTTAAGGGAACAACTGCAAATTCAGGGCATCGACATCGAATCCTACGAGTTCGAGGATGAAGAGGAACTAGAGTTAAAGGCCCCTGAAACGCCCAGCGGTATCGACATAAATTCGTTGCTAGCCGCTATGATGGAGAAAATGCAAGTAGCCAGTCAGAAACAAAGTGAACAAATGATGGAGAAAATGCAAGTAGCCAATCAGAAACAAAGTGAACAAATGATGGAGAAAATGCAAGTAGCAAACCAGAAACAAAATGAACAAATGATGAAACAAATGCATGCTGCAAACCAAAAGCTATTTGAAGCAACGACAGAGAAGCTGCAGGAAATACGTGAGTCATTCAGCAAAAGAATTACCAGTGTCGAGGTAAAAGTGTCAGATTTGGACGGAAAACTCGTGATGATGGAGGAAAAGATCAACAACCTCCAGAGCCAGCGACCGGAACCAGTGCGTGTTGTATCTGAAAGTACAAGCGGGATAAAAACACCTTGCTTTGATGGAAGCTCACCCCTATCCGTGTTCAAATTCCAATTTGAGACAGTAGCCAGCAGAAACGGATGGGACGATGGGGAGAAAGCTCTGGAACTAATTTTGGCTCTAAAAGGCGTCGCAGCTGAGATCCTAGAAACTATGCCAGCCAGCTGCAGGAACAACTACAACGAGTTAATGGTGGCATTACAGCGGAAATTCGGCGATGAGCACAAACGAGAACTGTACCGCATGGAGTTGAGATGCCGAGCGCAAAAGGCAAACGAGTCATTACAAGCCTTTGCAATGGAGGTCGAGAGGTTGGTGCAGCTTACATACCCCGGAGAAAACCACCCGCTGATAGACAACATTAAGACCGAGGCCTTTGTGAGTGGTATACGCGACCCTGACATTAAACTGGCGGTATGTTCTACGCAGTAGACAACATTTGCAGAGACCGTAGCTTTCGCACTAGCCCAGGAGACCGCTCGCACGATTTCTAGACCACAAATAATTAAAGTGCGAAAAATGGAAGTCGTGGAGGAGGAGGAATGCCTGTTAAATAAACTTAAAGAGATGTTGAAGCAAGTTTCGGGAGAAAACGGACAGAAGGCTAAACTTAAATGCTTCAACTGTGGAAAGGCTGGGCATTTCCAAAGAAACTGTAAAGCTCCACGGAAAAGATCAAGATCCGCCTCACCATCAAGGAATAATAAGCGGGTGAACAACCAACCATCTTCACAAGAGTCCCCGTTAAACTAAAACGAGCTGGCACTGAGGGGCAAGTGCTGGCTCCCACAGGCGAGGGCCCCACAATCTCGATATCAGTGATGCAGCAGAACAACAACAATCTTACGGCGTGCGGGTACATAAACGGCAGACGTCACACCCTCACTATAGACACCGGGGCAACGCAATCCATCATCAGACCAGATGTAGTGAAGGGAAAGTGTGAGGCACTGAGCAATGTAAGACTTCGGACAGCTACTGGAGAGTCTGCCACCGTCCACGGAAAAACAGAGGCGAAGGTGACGATAGCCAACATCAGCGTAAGCCACGTCTTTATTGTTGCCGATATTGTCGACGAGGTTATCATTGGTGCCGATTTTATGATAGCTCATGGCATAAATTTGAATATGGGGCAACAGATAATGAGTTGGCGAAATGTGGAGATACCTCTTGACGTCGGATATAAGCATCAAGTGCACGCCAGAAGGATAGTTGCAGTCGAACCACTCAAATTACCACCTCAGAGTGAGTCATTGATGTGGGCGCGTATGGAGGGAGATTGTGAGGAAAACCGCTTGTGGGTTGTTGAACCAGCAGAAATTCAGACGGACTTGTTATCAGCAAAGGCCCTCGTCAAATCCAACGAACAGAGAATAGTCCCGGTGAGAGTGATAAATCTATCAGTCCATGAAAAAGTCATCAGTAAAAACTCAGAGGTGGGCCAATGTGTTCCAGTAGAGGCGATAATGAACAGCGAACAATCGCCGCAAACTGCCGAAATGTCAGCCAAAGATCAAAAGGAGTTTGGTGAAAATGTGGAAAAATGGGTAGCAGGCTTAGCAGCTCCAGAGAGAAATAAAGCCAAAAAGCTGCTAAAGAGGTATGCTTTCGCTTTCGCCACGAACAATAGAAGACAAGGAAGAACAGCCATGGTCAAGAATGAAATTGATACGGGCGAAGCGAGACCAATAAAACAGGCACCCAGAAGCATACCCCTGGCGAAGCGTAATGAGGTTAAAGAGCTAGTCGATGAAATGAGGAGGAGTGGTGTAATCGAACCATCATCGGGTCCGTGGAGCTCACCTGTAGTCTTAGTAAAGAAGAAAGATGGCAGTACAAGATTCTGCGTAGATTACGGGAAGCTGAATGATGTCACCAAAAAGGACAGTTACCCACTACCGAGAATTGACGACACACTCGACACGCTAGCTGGAACGAAGTGGTTCTCCACATTGGATCTTCAAAGCGGATATTGGCAGGTGGAGATTGCAGAGAAGGACAAAGAGAAAACTGCATTCAGTGCGAACGGCGGCTTATGGCAGTTTAAAGTTATGCCATTTGGACTCTGTAATGCTCCGGCCACATTCGAGCGGCTTATGGAACGTGTACTCAAAGGACTTCACTGGAAGACTTGCCTGGTGTACCTCGACGACATTATAGTGATGGGCAGAACTTTCGACGAACACCTCAAAAACCTGGGAGAAGTTCTGCAGCGAATAACAACGGCTGGACTAAAATTAAGCGTAAAGAAATGTGCATTGTTCCAAAAACAGGTGAAATATTTGGGGCATCTTGTTACAGCAGATGGAATATCTACGAATGAAGATAAAATACGAGCAGTAAAGGACTGGCCTCGGCCCCAGAATCTTCATGAACTACGCAGCTTTTTGGGACTATGCACATACTACAGACGCTTTGTGCCTAACTTTGCTAGCGTGGCTACAAGCTTGCATGAACTCACCAAGAAATCGAAAGCGTATAAATGGGGTGAGTCACAAGAAAAGGCGTTCCAGACACTAAAAGATCTATTGTGTGCTGCACCAGTTTTGGCGTATCCAGTTCCAGGAGAAAAATTCATTTTGGACAGTGATGCTAACGGATATGGTATTGGTGGTGTACTTTCCCAAGTGATCAATGGGACGGAGAAAGTAGTAGGCTACTATAGTCGCACACTGTCGAAGCCGGAACGGAATTATTGTGTGACCCGACGTGAACTACTTGCAGTGCTGGAGTGCATAAAACATTATCACAAGTACCTGTATGGCCAACATTTCCTGCTAAGGACTGACCATTCCGCACTGAGATGGCTGCTGCAATTCAAGAACCCTGAAGGACAGTTAGCACGTTGGATTGAGCGCCTCCAGACTTACGACTTCAGCATTGAACACCGAAGAGGCATCAAACATGGGAATGCCGATGCTCTTTCACGCCGACCTTGTAATTTGGAGTGTAAACATTGCGTGAAAGCTGAGAAAAAGGAATCCATCGTCGATATCCGGCTAACGCGGATTGAAGACAACGAAGACTGGTCCCAAGCACAAAGGAGTGACCCAATATTGGCGAAGATAATAGCAGCGAAAGAGGAGGATAAACGACCAACAAGAAATGAGATATCCGCAGAAGGTCCTCTTACAAAATCATATTGGGCACTATGGGACAGCTTAAAGATCATAAATGGGTGCCTATATCGACTTTGGGAGAGCGCTGATGGCAAGACCTCATCCAACTTATTGGTAGTGCCTTCCTCCAAAATGAAAGATGTGTTAAAGGAGTCCCATAATGGAGCCAGCGGAGGACATCTTGGAGTGACAAAGACGCTGGAAAAGCTAAACCAACGCTTTTATTGGGTTGGATGTCAGCAAGCAGTGGCGGACTGGATAGCAAACTGTACCCAGTGCATTGCAGCTAAAGGTCCAGTAAGAAGAAGTCGAGGTCAGATGCAACAGTATAACTCAGGCGCACCTTTCGAGCGGATAGCGATGGACGTAGCAGGCCCTTTTCCAGTCAGCAATGCCGGAAACCGATATGTTCTCGTGGTGATGGACTATTTCAGCAAATGGCCGGAAGTGTATGCCATACCCAATCAAGAGGCGAGCACAATAGTAGGCGTTTTTGTGAACAACTGGGTATGCCGCTACGGGGTTGCAATGGAGCTACATTCCGATCAAGGAAGAAATTTCGAGTCAGCTGTATTCAAGGAAATGTGTGAAGTATACGGTATTAAGAAGACTCGAACGACGCCGCTTCACCCACAGTCTGACGGAATGGTAGAACGGTTTAATCGAACCCTGGAAGAGTACTTGCGGAAAGTAGTGAGCGAGCAACAGAAGGACTGGGGCGAACACATTCCGAGGTTTCTACTGGCGTACCGATCTGCAGTCCATGATTCAACATCTAGATCGCCCGCCAAGGTAATTTTTGGAACTGAAATAAAACTGCCCGGTGACTTGGAGTTTGGAGTTAAGCCCACCACAGAGAGGGATGCCACTGGAAAAGAAGAAAGCCTAAATGAACTTCATCAATTTGTGCGCACCCGAATAAAAATGGTCAGCGATAGAATGAAAGCCAGGTATGATCGTGCAGCAAACACGGAGGGCTTCCATGAGGGACAACTGGTTCTACTTTACAACCCAAAGCGGAAGAAGGGACTATCTCCCAAGCTACAAACTAGCTGGGATGGACCGTACAAAATAATTAAACGGTTAAACGATGTCGTGTACAGGATACAGAAAGCTAACAGCCCCCGAACAAAAATGAAGGTCGTACACATAGAGCGACTGGCAAAATATGGGAGAAGAGATAATGAGCCTATTCGGGACGAACAGGCTTAAGTGGGCGGCAGTGTTACGCATATCGAAACGACCTAATATCGTTTAACATTAACGATAAACAAAAGCTACAAATACGTACAAAGACCATGAGGCAATGCGTACACAATACACACGACACAAATACACACTAAGACATATGTGCACCGAACCATACATAAAGCAACAATAACATCAGTATGTGTATGAGAGAGATCGATAACCCAAACGCAACATAAGCGAACACAACAAGAAGCAATGTGTACACAATACACATTAACAAATACATCGAACATCTTCTAAATAAACCAGCAACAATAAACAATGTAGTCGCAAAAGAATTCTCGAGAAGGCGATAACGCGAACCTTCCACTTCGAGAACCATCATCAGACTGAAGAGGTTCGCATATAAAAGGGCAAGACAAGGCAGGCAACCAGTCAGTTGTAATTGAGTCAGTCTTGAGTGAAGTTGCGTGTGAACTAAATATTCGTGTTTGAAGATATCGGTTGCGGGCAATAGTTGTGTGTGAATAATAGCAAGTAATTATTGTTGTATCGGTTAAGTGTGAACAGTGGCATATAAGAAAGTGTGGACAATAAAGAGAGTTTAATTAAAATAAAACACTTATTTGTTTTTACTTGGTTTGCAATTAACGAACTCATATTTAAACGTTTTTAAAAAGGTAAAAACGTAACAATACTTATTTTGTGCTTCGTGTAAATGTTAAGTAGAGACGAATCGAAGTCAATAACATCATGCGTTTTGTTAAGTATGAATATGACGAGTACTTCCAACTTTGAGTATGAGTATCATATTAAAATAAGTATGAATGCGTATAAGTATCAGAAATAATAAGTATGACTCGAATCTACTCATCGTTTTGAATACTCGTTGCTGATCTCTGGTCTGTATACCAATTTTTTAAACATTGTGTTGTGTTCGTTTGTGTGTTGCTTTGTGTTTTGTTTTTATTTACATTCTTCGTTGACATATGTCCCGTTTTTAACGTTTCTATAACTACACAAATGTTCTTAAGGCTACGTACGTTACGATTTTACGTTTCTTAAACATGCATAACCACCCCTTAAAGAGCACAGACGTGGTTTGAAGATCGCCGTTGAAAAGATCTGCGTTGTAAGCAAAGGAGAATAGAGAACAAGCAATTATTGTTGTATTCGTCAAGTTGTAAATGGTGGCGCGCAAAAGTAGTGCGAACAGTAAAGAGTTTAATTGAAACTAAACACATATTTGTTTTTATTTTGTTTGCAATCAACGAACTCATATTTTAAACGTTTTTAAAAAGGTAAAAACGTAACAATATAAATTTATAATCCCGAAAATCCCGAGACAAGTTTTAAGAAATCTCGAAAATCCCGGGATTTCCTGATGGGCATACCTAATGAGTATGTACACACACACGTTCTAGCAAAATTGCATTATTTATCATTCGTCATTTATAGATAGTTGTATACACAGCAACCATATATCAAGGGTTTGTCCCAAAGGGTTGGAAGTTCCAAAAGGGTTGGAATATCCAATATCCGTCTTACCTTAAAAATATTTCCTTTTTTTATTTTCGTAGAAGCTCATAAAAAATTCAATCTGACATATCTTAATTGAAGATAATCCGCGTATCTTACGCCGAAAAAGCGCTTGTTGGTATGAGTTAGTAATGGGATATAATATTCGTGGAATCAGATATAGCGGTTCATGTGCCAAGAGCTCGTTTCAAGGAAATAAGTGTGAACCTAAGTTTCTCTTAAAATGAGGAAGTACAATGTCACGTTGTCCAAAGTGCACTTAGTATACCCCATATACACAATGTGTATATGTACTTAAAGCCAGAGAGAAAATATTACCGTATTTTAAAAATGAGACTAAAAATCTGTCAATAGATATTTGTTAAAAGATCCGCAAATTGGGGTCACGATGAAAAAGTAAGTTTATTGTAATTTTCTTTCAATGGTTGTATCAAAATGTATTTGTTTTCAGGACATACTTTCAAATCTAGTTTTGAATAAACTAGATATTATCGAAAATGCCAAAATCGATACAAACACTAATAGGAAGAAAAAAGAAGCTTGGAACACAACCCTCGACCTATTCAACAAAGTATCCAAAACTAACAGAAGTTTGGAGCAAATATAAAATCAGTGGAAATCCGTAGAAATTGTATCTCCCATACGAAATATATCTGACAACATCAAAATGGGAAATTCATTGGACAAATCAACCAATGAGAATCAAGCAACCCATTAAAATTTCGAATAGTGAAGATGATAACTCTCTGGTAATATCGAGAAATATCTTATGAATCTCAGAAGCCAAAAATACTTACAGAAAAAATAATGAGAAGTGTGATGAAAATTCAAAAAGAATAGAATTATTAGATATAAGTATAAAGCAAAAGGATTTGGAAATGAAATATGCAAAACAAGAATTTGAAGAAAAAAAAGCTTTTAGAACTAAATATCTCACAAATGAGAGAAGAACATCAACTAAAAATAGAAAAATTTAAAATTGAAATAGAGAATTTGAAGAAAAGTGGTTATTTTAATTAAATAGGCTATTTATATTTTTCGGGTTATTCATCATATATTTGGGGTTATTCATCAACCAATAAAATTTAAAACTTGCCACAAAAAATTTTTATATATGTTTCACTTTTATTTACAAATTTACTTTGGCACAAAACAGCTGTTGTTTAAAGACTTAGCAAGTCTTTGATCGTTCGTTAGCATGCGTTTACCGAATGGATAAGAAATACATTTTAAATAACTCGTATGTTAAATCCATGCTAAATTTTGGTTATAAATACAGCTGCAAGTGGTCGTGATATTTTTGACCAACAATGTAAAAAATTTAAAGAAGCATCCAATACAATAAAGTATGGAAGAATGCGTACACAACTATTCAATATAAAAAAACAAAAATTTCCTAAATCTGACTTTCAATGACGTCATTGACGTATTTAAAAATGAAGAAGTTGTTCAAAAATTTGCCATGTCCAGATATGGCAGTGAACAAAAATTTTATATTGATACAATAATTACTGAGAATTTCTCATACACTCTTTTTGTTTCGCCAACAATTTCAAAAGCTATACAACCAATGAGCTCGTCTGAGCCACGTAATTACGTGATGGATGCAACTTTTAATGTGGTTCCAACATCGAAGGATTTTAAGCAATTGCTTATTATTCATTTCGTTCACGGCGAACATGTAAGTTATAATAATATTGTTAAATTTATTTATCAATATGACTAGAAACAAATTTATTAAAATAAATAACTTTTTTCTGCTTTCAGAAATTTCAATTTATATATGTGTTGATGTCCAAGAAAACAGAAGAAGCATATACGCACATGTTGCATTATTCAAAATTAGATTTTCAACCAAACAGAGTCAAAACTGATTATGAAAAAGAACCGATCCGAACAATCAACGCCGTAGAAAGGTTTCTTACCCTGCTTAATATGAAGCTTCCAAAACATGGCAATTTTTATAGATTTCTTGATTGTTTATGCGATTTAGATGCGGCTAAGTCAAGTGATTTTTTAAAATCCGTTTCAGAATGCACATCTTTATACAGTTACCTTGAAAAGCGAAACAAGTTCATTTTCAGCTACTGAGGGAGAAGAAAATAATACTGTATGCTTTACTCGGACAGTTCTCTAAAATGATGCACAGTGTGATTGAGGAAAATTTCATTAATACAATTGACTGCAATGACGACGAATCAGATGCAAATAGCATTGGAGAAGACAGCACTGACACAAAAGTAAAATCCTTTTTTTAAGATTCAAAGTCTTATATGTTCTTAAAACACATTTTGATTGCTTTAATAGTCAAGTAACTAATTTAGATGATGTGGAAAGAGAACAACTTTTTTATAGACATAAAGCAATATTTTGAAAATATTAAAAGGTTGGTTATTAGTAGGAAAGGAAATTTTTTGAACCAAAAGTCGTACCCAGCAAATATCTAAAAAACATTACCTAATTATTAAATCAAAGATGTATAACTTTATGTACATATGTTGATCAAATGAAAATCAAAATAGGGTATATTACTAACATTTTCCTATGACTGTAAGCTCTCAACTTATTTTCTCTCTCTTACTCACTAATACACAACCATAGCTGCCAGATAGATAAAGCATCAAATCGTCGTAAATTAGAAAAAAAATCGTCAAAATCGTTAAAGACGTTCATTGAAATCGTAAAAAAATCGTCAGAAAAAATAAGTAAATAAATTAAAAGGTTTTTAAAAAAAATTCTGTGTGATGTTCGCTGGAACCGACTCATTTTTTAGTTCCTTGGCTTCTTAAGACGGTGCAAGAAATATTTCACTTCATTTGATCTTCTTCCTATTTACACCACTTACATCCGACCAATAATAGAATACAACTCTCATGTATGGGCCGGTGCCTCAACGTCTATTTTGAGACTTCTCGTTCGCGTACTGGAGAGGGTAGGGTACCCAACTTCATTGATTTATTAGGGCATCGTTGTAATGTGGCTTGTGTTTCACTGTTCTATTGGCACTACAACGGAGTTGGTTCGAGCGAAATAAAGGACTTGTTCCCGAGAATCATATAACACTCGTGCTTCTCGGCGAGCGTCTCCGTTTGTGGTCGTGGATTGCACAATGCGTTACAGACAATATTCGTTCTTCTTTCGTCATAAAAGGTTTCAAATCAAGTGTCCACAAACATTCCTCCTTCTTTCCTCCTTCCCATAACATATTTTCCTAGTTCCAACACAATGCACTGCATGAATAGCGGCTATTCGCTGTTGGTCGAAAAAAAAAATGTAATGGCAATTGACTTTGGTTTTCCTAGAGTGATATTAGAATCTATATTCGAAACTTTCCAAATGGTCTGCAACGGCAAATGGTAAATTAAGCTCAACCACGAGTGCGAATCTCATTTCAAAATTCTTAGTATTGCCTATTATATGCTGGGTAATGTTTTTTTTTTTTTTAATTTCTTAACTTATTGGCGATTTTATTTATGTTATTTAGTATTTTTTTGTTCGTAAATAATTTACAAATATAATACATACTTTACTTCTTGTTATTATTAAACTAAATTTGCAAAAGTAAAAATTACAAAGCAAATACAAAGATTAAAGTGGCTTTAATGTAATTTAAAGTAAAGAAAATTACGTAAATTTTTAATCTCTAAAAATCGTCACAATAAGGGCATAAATCGTCAAATCGTCAATATGATAGTTTTGGAGCACAAAATCGTCAAAATGACGATAAATCGTCAAATCTGGCAGCTATGTACACAACCCAAAAATTTTTGGTAACCCCTGATGTAATACATACCAAAACCAGAGCATTTAATACTAAAAATTCATGTGACGTATGAGTGTTATTCTATTTCGTTAATTTTGTACACGACAATCAATCAATTCTTTATTTATTTTATTGCATACTTTTCAGAGTAATTATTTAAAAACTGGTAACGTGGTACGTATAAGTAATATATTTTTTACTCAATTAAATATAAAGAATTTGCAATTAATGATGTACATACTAAGGGGTGATTTTTTAAGAGCTATAGGAAAATTTTACAAAAAAAAACACATGAAATTCAGAAAAATGCATGAAATCTTTATTTGAATCGATAGTACGGTCCATATAATTTAATGTTTGAAGATTATTTCATGCAAATGTTGACCGCGACTGCGCCTCAAATGGTCCATCCGCTTAGTCCAATTTTGGCATACTCTTTCCAACATTTCGGCCGGTATCTCACGAATAAATGCTTCAATGTTGTCTTCCAATGCGTCAATTGAAGCGGGCTTGTCTGTATAGACCTGGGCTTTAACATAGCCCCACAAAAAATAGGCGAAATAAAAATAATAAATGAAATAAAATGTTCACCGAACTCGCTTCTCAATAAGTCCATTGTTACGAGTGCTGTGTGGCATGTGGCACCGTCTTGTTGAAACCACATGTCATGCAAATCAAGCTCTTGCATTTTGGGCAAAAAAAAGTTGGATTTCATCTCACGGTAGCGGTCACCATTCACAGTTACGTTACGATTCGCAGCATATTTGAAGAAGTACGGTCCAATGATGCCAAATTCAATGATTTGCAAGCGTTGTTCGTTTGTAAGACGATTCATGGTTAAATTATAGACCAAACTGAAGATGTTTGACAGTGAAACAAAACACGAAACGTGCGTGAGCTATTTAAACCAGTGTTGCCAAAAAGGTAATAGCTAAAAAATCACCCTTTAATATGCCAATTCCACTGGATTTTTTTATTTTTATCAAAACATACAGCATATAAGGTCTAACATGTGACTTGGAACCAAATTTTTGGACCGCTAGTGCTGTTATTATTTGTCGTTAGATCAACGTCTAGAACGTCTGCTTTCCCGAATAATTTTTAAAGGCAAAATAAATCCTTAGAAGATTTATAGATTTCTTTCGTGGCTTTTACTTGCTTTGGTTCCTTCGCTGCTGCCCCTTTTTTCCACCATATTTGTTTTAGATTAAGTAGTTATAAGAGCACCTATTTTGGTTACTTTTCGTTTGTAAGGGCAATGTAGGATATGAATTCCTACAGTAATTATTCCTTTTCAAGTTTAATGCCTTTTACAGAAATATAGATCTGTTGCCGCTATAGTGGTTCTAGATTGTTTATTTTAATTTTAATTCAGTTTCTTGTTATTATAATTGTTACTCTGTTGATTCTAGGGCAGCTAAGAGAATTTGTGTATTGATTTGAATAGTGAATTAGATTTTCATAATATCCACATTCTTTGCAGTATTCGAATAATAATTTGTATGTGGAATCTTAATTTTAAAATGTATTTATATTAGCATAATGTTTTTAACATTTGATTTGCCTTTTATTTCATTTTTCTTAGCCAGAGGCTTGATTTATTAATCAAACGTTTACCCAAGAACATGATTTCACTACTGCAAAGTAAGTGTGCAAGTAAGTACGAAATAGCGGCAGTCTAGTAGGTAGAGTGTTAACTTATTAGACGTGGGCCCGTGGTTCAACCCATGGTTTAGCCATTTCAAACAAAATGAAATACAAAAAATATTTCTTCCCCTCAACAGTCTTCTGGCAAAAACTCTGAGAGTAAATAAAATTCGTATGAAAAGTTTTCCCAAAAATTTGCCGTTCGGAGTCGATTTATTGTTGATGATGATTTTTCGAATAAAATTAGAGCTAGTTGCCAACTGCTTCATCGAGCACAATTTTTATCTTTAATTCCTGAGGCAATTGAATTTCGTTCGGGTGCACGCCGAAGCCACAAAATTTGAAATTTGAAATATAGTGAAGGGAACTATATAATATACAGTGGTTAAAACGTATAATTGGACACTAGGTATGAAATTATTCAAAAACCGATTTTTCCACTTCAATGGAAATATTTCAAATAATTTTGATGCGAATTTAAAGATAATTAAAAAACTTTTAAACAGTGTACAATACTTAGCATTTCTTATTTAAAAACATTTTTAAAACGAAAAAGGAAAACAATTTTAATTATTAATTGAACAGTCAAATAAATGACTATGTTTTAACACTTCGAACTAAAACCTTTTCCTTTTTATTAGTGCTTCCAAACGACGAGGCATCTACTGTACGAGATTGTCATAAAATTCCGTAGTTGTATTGTTCCACTCTCGCCTAATTCCTTCTTTCAACTGCTCCACTATGCTGGTACTAGATTTATAAAGTTTACGCGCAAGTTTTTCCCAAACATGCTCAGTAATATTGAGATCAGGGTGCGGGTGTTTGGAGTAGTTTTAAACAATTATGGATAAGCTACAGTTTCGCAATGGTTTCATATCGTTGTTCTGGTAGAAAAAAAATGTGTCCAATATACTTAACTCATCAGCACTTTGCTTCATATTTTGTTCTAAAATGCCCAAATATTAAAATGAATCCATTTTACATAACATACCGTACTCCTGCACTGGAAACATATGCCCACGCCAGTACCGACACTCCTCCTTGCTAGAAAATAACCTCAGTATTGTTAGGCTTACTCCAAACATACTGTTTTCCATCTGATCCATGCATGTTGAATTTCTCATTTGTAGGGACTACCTGTACAGTGCCTACATAGTATCTACATTGGTACTCTTTGAGAGTGAATTTTAGTGGTTACATAGCGTTTGAGTCTCCATTAACTCGAATGTGCGATTCGAGGAATATCATCGTCTTTAGCTGTAGTTTACAGTCTTTTCAATAAAACATATTTAAGAAAACTGTTAAAGTTATCGTTCGTTTAAAGACTTCTACATTTACCTTGACTGTTATTGTTTTTTCATCTCCAATAACAACTTATTTACTGTGTTCGTTACAATATATTAAGTTATTGATATAAAACTGTTCTTCAGCGTAAAATCCTTTAACTGTAGTGGTACTAAAATTATGAGAAGCACTTTGTAAATTTGAGAACTTTTGAGAATTTGACCCCAGATTTGATTTGACATCAATTTAAAAAATTGTTGTTTAGATCCTCCTCTTTTATAATTGTTTTGTGTGTAATTGGCAAATTGTGTATTTCAATCCTATGCAAGTAACGTCAACAAACTTTTTTCTTTTAGAATCTTTAATTTACATTTTCTGATTTTCACTTTTATGTTTCATTCATTTTTTTATTTTAATGAAAAACACATACAAAAAATTTGTTTGGAATTCAATTTACAAATATTCGATAACAGAAGGCAAACAGACATGTAATGAAAAGTTTATCGATATTTACCAGGAGGTTACTCTACTTCATGATTTTATTTTATTTTGGTCACTGATTCACATTCAAAACTCATTCTAAAATTTAGCAAATCTGATTAGTGTAGATGTGTGTATCATTGCGAAGTGATTCAAATAAGGTAGAAAATTGAGTCATTGAGTCGCTTTATGACCTTATAAAATCATATCAAAATAAAATACTAAAGTGAAATCGAAATCAACAAAAAGGAGCTGTTTTATGTAAAATTACAAATATTCAAACCAAACGAAAAAAAGAATTTCTTTTACGATATTTATTTCTTAATATGGCAATAAAATATTTTAATAGTATTTCATTCAAATGAATGTAATTTAAAAACTTTTATGAATCTTTTATTATATAGTGTGAACCAGATTTCTAGTGTCACTCCTATTTCTTGGACATATCTTAAAACATAACTTTACTCGATTAGGTTGCTTTTGAAGATTTATTTATCCTTTTATGTGCTTTTAGAAAATATCATTTTTATAAAATTAATTATTGTTGTTTCACATTTGTTTCGTAATTCAGTGTTTCATAATTGTAAGGTGAATGTATTTATTTATGAAAATTAAAAAAAATTAAATTAAATATAGTATTGCCTGGGTTTAAGTATGTACTCTTAAAAAATGCTCGCAGGCCGAGATCTGCACCAGGACAGATTAGCAGAAGAAGAATTTGCGAAGGTGAACATTGGTGTACTGTAGGTTTTCCATCAGGAATAAATTATATGAGTTCGCTGTATGTTCTGGATGGGACTGAGTTAGGGTTGCCAGATTCCGATTCACAAAAAGCTGGACATTGGGTTTTAAAAAGCTGGACAAAACAAAAAAAGCTGGACATAAAAAATACTGAGAAATACTGCCTTCATATTTGATTATAATGTCTGTTTGGCACAATTTACACTCTGCCGTGTAATTATCTTTTTTTCATATCCAATTAGCATATTTTCCATCTATCGCAGAAAGTTGTGAGTTGTCTTTTTGATGGACCAGCTTCTTCATCAATATCCATTTCAAGATTTTCTGCAAATAATTTTTATTATTTTCATGTACAAAAAAATAAAAGCTGTACGTAAAGAAATTGACTATCGCTCCCAATAATATTTATTATGACATCAGCTGTTCAAGTGTTGAGACATGTTGTCAGTGATGATAGAAGAGGAAAATCATAACTTAGTTGTATAACAACTGTACAATCAATGTTGGCTAACATGATTTGACAAAGATAACATGAAAATTATTGACCAAGTTAAATTCTATTTAGCTGGACAAATTAAATTTTAGCTTGAAACTGGACAAGTATCAGCCTCTGCCTTAAGGACAATGAAATCAAAATTAGCATTGTATGGAATTATACTGCACTGTAAAATTTTTTACTATTAAATCTGGCGTATAGCTTTAATGGTGAATATTGGCTTTAAATGGCTCCAGAAATCGAGAAACGTTTAATCGCACGAATGAAGAAGCTAGAAAACACAATAAATTTTGGAAAGATAAATGTCACAAAACGGGTGCATATATACGAATTTTTTTTTTCAGTAAATTTAAAATATGGGATACAATTTTTCGTGTTAAAAGCGGAATGCATATATTGAAATAGTTTCAGTAGATTTTAAGCAAAAATCAAGATGGTCTAAGTTTCAGTGCTAACGAGCGTAGAATTATTATATCTGGGGAATACTGCATTATATTTTTAATAGTACTGATTTAGTTTTTAGTGCATAGTTTGCGATATTCTGGAGCCTATACTGATTGTATTGTACAAAGTATGTGCTAAATTTAATTTTATTGGGTAAATGTAAGTACAGACTTGGAAACATTAAAAAAATATTTGTTCTTATATTTATTTCAAATTGTGTCAAATAAATGTTTTAGTTTTTGTTCAAACTGTTTTATAATTTTTATTGGATTGTTTGATCCAAACAAATATTGTTAAATAAATAATTATCACTAGCCCACTTATACACTCCCTGTTCATATGTTTTTCCGCTTGCAAACCTGAATTATGGTCCGGTAGCCGGAGATAAAGTCTGGTGTCTGGTCTATTTCAATAGAAGATCAGTCCTATCCTGTTTAGAGCCATCCCTCCCGCAACAACACATTATGGCATCTGTGCTGTGAATCCGTTTGAACAAAAAGAGGATCTTCTATTGACAAATTAGGCATCCTTCTGATCTGAATAGTGTGTTTAAATCAGCATCGATTTGTGTAAATCCGAGAATATCTAAAGCTTTAATTAAGCTAAGTAAATTCTACAACACAACTTACTCCAATTCAATTAATAATGCTACCTATTGAGACCGTACATAATGTCAAGAATCTAGGACTTTAACAGCCTTAACTACACTAACCATGTGAATGGTATTTGTGGTAAAAACTTACCATATAGCGGGATCTTTGGCTAAGACAATACTTCAATACTTTATGCAGTTTAATATTCGTATACTACTTGGAAAAACATACCTCATAGCCATATTACTGTACGGATGTGAAGTCTTTTCTAGTTGTAGTCTAGTTTATAGTTTGAATACTTATACAAAATTTATAACACGTCATTTGAAAATATATTATTAATTATTAAAATGCCGTACGCTTATATATCCACATAAGAGCATCTATTTTAAACAATCTATTACCTGTATAAAAGATTAGTCTTTACAAGGTCTAACAGAGGCCTATAACTCAACAGCATTAGAAACCGTAAGCAAATTTCTGATAGTCTTTTTTATATTAATGCAATTCGTCTCTGGAATGGGGTACCGAACGACTTGCAATTGTTAAAGGCCGTGACTGACTATCCCACAAAGCTGTGCGACTATGTCAAAAAAGAATTTTTGTTGGATTTCTGTCCTTTATACATACATAATTGGTCATTACAATCCTACAGTCAGGATTATGGACCTAGTTTCTTACACCACTTATGTTGTGTGGGTTAATTTTATACATACATGGCTGGCGAGACCTACAGTTTAAAATCGAATCCGAACGGCAGTTTTTTGAGAAACTTTTCATGGCAATTTTATTTACTCTCAGAGTTTTTGCCAGAAATCTGCTGAGAGGAAGTCACCGAAGAAATATTTTTTTCATATTTTCGTTTTGATGTCTGACCTGGGGTTTGAACCGTGGTCTTACGTCTAATAAGCCAACACACTACCTACTAGACTACGACGACTATCAAAAAATTAGGATGTTCAATTTCTTTCCAAATAATACGTGTTAAGAAGGCACTGTCCTCAGTGCCACCAAACAATATAAAAATATTAAAATCCAATAAAGATCGGCTGTGACGGTGGAAGAAGTAATGAATTTCAATAACAAAAAAAAGAAAAGGTATTTATTTAAATTAGGAGAGTATAAGGGGAAGGCTTAGATTTACGTGATTATTTTAATTCATTATTACGTGATTTTTTAAACTAAAGTCAATCTTTTTGGGTTCTTTATCTTATACGAATATCTAAACCTACCCAGATTCCTTACCAAAAATATGTAAACTGTGGTATTATTATGTGTAAATCGCTCGTGGTATAAGTATTTACAACTATAAAGGTGTATGTTTCCTACATAAATCCCTTTAATTTGTATATTTTAATTCTCTAAATTTTAGGTGCATATTTATGTGTATGGGTGCAAGCAATCTAAGAATGGATCTGACCTTATGTCTCGGATTGAAAAGTTTTATGATCCAGTTTCAGTCATGGATTGGTGGCGTGTCACATATTACAACTAGCATTTGGTTGACAATAGTTCAAAATATCCTGCACTGTTTACCAAGAAACTGATTGGAATCTGTTATAAAACTATTTAAGCATTCTGTGTTCCAAAATCAGCTGTAAACTTTTGAGCAAAATTCTGCGTTATCTCATAAAACAAAACGCCGCAAACCAGATTTCGAAACAATTTACCAACATTCATCTCCTCTACTAAATATATTTTTACAGTAAACATTATTTCTTAGGGTCATAAAATCAAACATTATAACAAATGATTGAAAAGATAATAAATCTAACATACAAGTACCACATTTATTACATATACACTGTTTTTCCCCTCATTTAAATACGTATATAAATATTAAGCATTTAGTTCCTTTATTTAAGAATTATTAATAAAAAAAACAACATACGTTAGTTAAAATTCTTTTGAATTCTTGGAGGAATAAAAAGGAGAAGTAAAAACTTAATAGCAGTTGAATAATATAAAAATTCCAACGAAACAATTTTTCACATTCTTTAATGATGGGGACGAACTGATATGTTCAGAAAGTCAACATCTTAATTGTTTACAAATCCAAAATTCTAAAAGAACAACCAAGACATGGAAAGAAAACATCCAGTTTTACCCTGAAAAAATTGTTAGAAAAACAAATTAAATACGTATTCTTAAATTCACTTATTATATATGAAACTGTAAAACTTTTACGGCCACAAGTGCGGAAATTTGAAAATAAAAGAATTCATGTATGTAAAGATTTTTTTTATGTACATTTATTCAATTTTTAGGTATTCATTACATTATGTATAAAGCCAATGTCCAATGGACATTTTGGGGCCAGTTGGCAAGGTTTTCTTAAACAATATTGTTAATTAATATGTGTTACAAGTCATTTATAAAAATAAAAATATAGAGAGAAAAGATATATAAAAATAAATAAAAATTTTGTGTATATATCCGTTAACTTATGTATAAACTTACAATAGAAGCATTTCTAAATTTTCATATAAATATTCTTTAATTTTTTGCTTGAATCTTGAAATATGTTGTGTAGTTTTTATGTCTCGCGGTAGAATATTATACACTCAAACTACCTATATGTCCCACATGCAGCTTCGTTTTTTCTAAGCGCCATCGAGCTATTCTTAAATTCATTGCATTCCTTGTATTAAACACATATTGGTTTCTAGGAAACGTGATGGTATGATGACCAACATTATGTTAAGATTTAAAGACATATGTATGTACAGTACAAGCTATTTGTATAAAGCATATACAGGAAAAACATTTGCTGATATATCTCTATATAAATATAATGTTGAAAAGTTGAGCGGCAGATTGAAAACACTTTTTAAGACTTTATTTTGAGATCTTTGAAGAGACTGCAAACTATTGTTTTTTCCAACCATATACGATAGCCAAGTAGTTTAGGTGGCTTTGAATTATTGCTTGGTAAATTATTAGTTTGGTATTAGTACTGAACTTATTTTTAAATTTATATAATAAACCTGTAGAGCATACAATTTTAGAACTTTTATGTGTATATCCCATGACAAATTACTTTGTAAGTACATAACATAATTGGTCATTACAACTCTTCAGTCAGGATTATTGACCTAGTTTCTTATACCACTTATGTTGTGTGTGTTAATTTTATACATAAGTGGCGGGAACTACAGTTTAAAGTCGACTTCGAACGACAGATTTTTTGAGAAACTTTTCATGGCAATTTTATTTACTCTCAGAGTTTTTGACAGAAATCTGCTGAGAGGAAATCGCCGAAGATATACTTTTTGTATTTTGTTTTGATGTCTGGCCTGGGGCTCGAACCCTGGCTTTACGTCTAATAAGCCAACACACTACCTACTAGACTACGGCGACTTTAGAATAATCGCTAACATTAAAAACAATTAGAAATATAAATGTGTAGTATTAATGTTGTTGTTCTCACTGGAGGTCAACAATTACTTAATTAAATTTTATGTATCAAATTTGCTTATTATAGTTAAAAAAAAAAAATTTCAAATTCTAAGAATTTTCCAAGTAAGCATGTGGTTGTTGGGCGTATTATTTGGCAAAAAATTTTTTATAAAATAAATCGAAACAAATTTTCTAATTCAACATAACTTTGTACATCTTTATTTATTGTAATTCAAAAATTTCATAATCATTCGTTAATTGGAAACATTATGATTTTCAAAGAATATACTCAAAATTATGTACATACGTCAAAACTTTAATATTTTAATTATTTAAGTATGCTACAAAGTTGTATTTGCGCAAGCAAAATTTACTCGACGTAAATTTAAATATTTTTAACATACTAAGTATATGTGATTCGTTTTAAAACTTTTCCTTAAATTTTCGAATGGAATGTGAGTTACAAATTAAACAAACAAGCTCATACGAACCCCCATGCACATTCCGATGTAAATTTCATAATCACATAAAAAAAAATTATAATTTTGCTTTTATCTTCTGTTATCCCTTTTTGTATTTCGTTGTTTTTGTTTTTCTTTCATTCATATTACAAGTCTGCAAACACATTTAGGTTTTTTTCTTCCATTCAAGTTTATGTATATGAACGAATATCACTTACTATATACCAGTAAAAAGAAGGTGTGTTACATTCTCTGCACATTCGCAGGTTTTCCGCATAATAACTTTTGCATGCCATGCAGAAAATGTTTTGGGTTTAAAGCCAAACACCGCAAAGGAATTCAGAAAAATTCAATGAAAGAGAGTAATAAATATGAAGATTTATATACACGAAAACCCAGGGAAATGTTATGGGAATTGAAGAAAAAGTTATTTTATATACAACAATTGATACAATACTGGTTAAATTTTATTCAATTGCTGGTGTATTATTTTTATAAGTTTATTCAGAAAAATATAACACGACTGTTATATTATTAAATAATAACTGCGGTAATTTTGTCCGATTTGATCAAACGAAATGTCAATCTCTTCACAAGATAATGCACTTTGGGAATGTCATCACTTATTTTATATTTTTTAATTAAATTTTGTAATTAAGATTAGCAAAACTTGAAAAAATGAGAAAAAAAATCATATTTTCCAAGTTTACCCGATCAAAACTCGTAACATGTAAAATTGAACCATATGTTTATATATACCATTATAAAGACTCATCTGTTTCTTTTTCAAAAAACTTTGGATTTTGAAAATAGGTAAAAATATATTTGGGTAATCAATAATTTTGTGTGAAAAAATCAAAAATACCGTTTTTATCAAAGAAAACAAGTTTTGAGATTTCGAGAAATATAGAAAAACTATTTTTGAGTTCTACTCACAATCTACACTATAACATTAGTTGGGTGTATTTTCACTGTCTCACCGTGTTATTTATTGCCAGGTTTTCTAATTTGAATAAATATAAAATTTTTCTACCTACATACAGAAGATTTGATTCCTTCCCAACAAACCAAAATGTTTTAGAAATCGCTTGTAACAAGCTTACCAACATAAGCCTTAAGCTTAGAAAATTATTATAAATTCGATTGTAAAAGGTTTGTTAAAAATGCTCTGCCAGTTCGTCCGTGACAATTTGCAACTCGAAATGACGCAATCATTTTTTTCAACACTTTCATCACTTTCAGAATCAATCTCAACTGAGATGGCTATTAAATCACTTGAAATTCTTCTCTTTCTTTTACTCGTATTATTATTTAAAAGCAATTCAACAGTTTCTTTTGATTCTTTCCGAACACTCTGTTTAAATTTAAATGGCATATTTACACTTCTTTTGTTCTGTTTTATTATTTTTTTTTTCTTTTTTTTAATTATACTTTTTAATATTAAGTCCCCACAATTTGCACAAAACACTAAATATAAAACTTTTTATGAAAAAACGATAAATAAATTGACAGCTTTTTCAAAATCTTTGCAGAGACCGTGGCCTTCGTATTAGCCCAGGAGACCGCTTGCACGATTTCTACAGCAGAAGCAAGAAAAGCGCGAGGAGTGGAAATCGTGGAGGAAAAAGGACGCCTGTTAAGTAACATCAAGAAGTTGTTAAGGCAAGTTGTGGCAGAAGCCGGACGAAAGGTCAAGCTGAGGCTTCTCAACTGTGGAAAGAGCGGTCAAGTCCCGAAGAAACTGGAACGCGCCACGAGGAAGGTCAAGATCCGATTCACCATCAAACGGGCGGGAGACCAGCCATCATCATCATCAGCGGGGCAAGTGCTGGTTTCCTAGAGGCGAGATCCCCACAATGCCCAGTAAAGCTAAGTCGAGGTCAGCTGCACAATATAAGTCAAGCGCACTTTTGGAGCGGATAACAACAGCAGGTCCTTTGTATTGCCAGAAACCGATATGTTCTCGTCGAGACGGATTACTTCAGCTAATGGCCGGAAGTGTATGTCATACCCAATCAAGAGGCGAACACAGTAGAAAAGGTTTTTGTGAGCCACTGGGAATGCTGCTACGAGGTGCCAATAGAGCTACATTCCGAGGCAGAAGTTCGAGCCAAGGGAATGTGTGAGGTGTATGGAATGTGTGAGGTGTATGGAATGGTAGAACAATTTGGTCGAAGCCTGGAGGAATACTTGAGAAAAGTAGTGAGCGAGCAACAAAGGGATTGGGATGAACACATTCCGAGGTTTCTACTGGCGTATCCACCTGCGATGCATGATCCCACAGCTAGATCAACCGCCAAGGTTATTTACGGGAGAGGAGATAATGAGCCTATTCGGGACGAACAGGCTTAAGTGGGCGGCAGTGTTACGAAAGTGGAAATGGTGTTGTTAAAATAATAAACAAAAGCTCCAAAAACAACACAATGGACTTGATCACGCATAAAAACAAAAGCTCCAAAAACAAAACAATGCAGTTGTTCACGTGATCAACGAATGAGTAAGCATATAGCAACAAAAACAACAGGGCTTGTTTACAAGATCGATGAATAAACAAAAATGTAGCAACAACGTCCGTGTATAAAAAATATAGCAGAAAGACAAACAAACAAAACAACAACAACTCTGCCTGGACGAAAGTAAACAAGATACACGAACAACAAAAATGGAAACAAGTTGTTTACATTTTTGGATTGTTCCCGAAGGTCGTCATCATCCTTCAAGGGCATCCATCACACTGTTGATCCAGTGATATAAAAGGCAAGATAAAGCGAGCAACGATGATTCAGTTAGAATTCAGTCAGCCGTGTATGAAGACACGTTATTCTCGGAGCTCGAGTGAAGTTAGTCGTGTGACGACGTCGCGTTGAATTGAGTGAGAATTCAACCAGTGGTGTGTGAAGATACGAGATCGAGTTATAATTCAGCCAGACTTGTGTGCAGACAAGTTGCGTGAAGAAAACAGTTGTTAGTGTGTTGCTTACAAAAAAGGTTGTGAGCAAAGAAGAATAACTAACAAGTGTTGTTGTTGCTTATAAAAAAGGTTATAAGCAGAGAAATATCACGAACAAGCACATATTGTGAAAGTTATCATTGTATACTTGGAATAAGTTCGAACAGTGGCACAAAAGTTGCGCAGATAATAAAGAACTAAACACATATTTATTTTTATTTTATTTGCAATCTACGAACTCATATTTTTAACGTTTTTAAAAGGTAAAAACGTAACAATATCATCAGAGAACTGAATAAAACTATTCGTCTTTGCAATTCTATATTCGTTGCTAGTGTTGCTTGTGCCATGCATTCATTCAACGTAAATTTCTATTGATATTGCTACGATCGCATTCGACGGTTTTGTTGAGTTGCTGAACGTTGGATCAAATTATGGGTACATTATATATACATACATATATAATTGGCCCTTCCGTGAGGATTACGAACTAGCTTCTAATACCACTTATGTTGTGTGTGTTAATTTTATCCATGAGTGATGGGACCTAAAGTTTAAAGTCGCCTCCGAACAACAGATTTTTGAGATCATTAGAGTTTCTGCCAAAAATCAATATTATTCTGAACTATTATTTTCTTATTTTGTTGGAGAAGCCTGGCCTGGGGTTTGAACCGTGGCCGCACGCCTAATAAGCTACGGCTACTTCCAACTTATGGGTACGGTAGCTAACTTTGGTGTGAATACGGTCTATCGGTTTTAACAATTTGGCCACGAATATCCGCGTTTTATTATGTACAAGCAGTATAATGGCCAGAAGATACCAGTAGTAAAAGCCTATATAGCAGTATTTATGCGACTAATCACTTGGAACTGATATCAGACTTAAACTCTGATGAATTTTTAGCTGCACTAGATTAGCTGTCAGAACAGGTCTTTGTAGTCACATTCACAGCGAAAAAGCTTCCAAGAAGCTAAGAAAAAACTCAATACTTACATACATACATAATTGGGCTTTACAACGCTTCAGTCAGGATTACACTTAAGTACGATTACACTTGAGTACGATACTTGTGTTATGTGTATTAGTTTTATACATGAGTGGCGGAATCCACAGTTTAAAGTTAACTCCGAACGACAGATTTTCATGGTAATTTTATTTACTCTCAGAGTTTTTGTCAGAAATCTGCTGAGAGGAAGTCGCCGAAGAAATATTTTTTTTTATATTTTGTTTTGTTTGAGATGTCTGGCTTAAAATTTAATAATATCGGGTGATTTTTTAGCTATTATCTTTTTGGCAACACTGGTTTAAACATCTCACGCACGTTTCGTGTTTTTTTCACTGTCAAACATCTTCAGTTTGGTCTAACCATGAATCGTCATACAAACGAACAACGCTTGCAAATCATTGAATTTTATTATCAAAATGCGTGCTTTGTTAAGAAAGTTCATCGCGCGCTTCTTCCATTTTATGGTCAGTTTAATCGACCCACTGAACCGGCTATTTTTTGCCCAAAATGCAAGAGCTTGACTTGCATGACATGTGGTTTCAACAAGACGGTGCCACATGACACACAGCACGCGTAACAATGGACTTATTGAGAGGCAAGTTCGGTAAACATTTTATTTCACTTTCGGGACCGGTCAATTGGCCGCCTAGATCGTGCGATTTAACGCCTTTAGACTATTTTTTGTGGGGCTTTGTTAAAGCTCATGTCTATACAGACAAGGCCGCTTCAATTGACTCATTGGACGACAACATTAAGGCATTTATTCGTGAGATACCGGCCGAAATGTTGGAAAGAGTATGCCAAAATTGGACTAAGCGGATGGACCGTTTGAGGCGCAGTCGCTTTCAACATTTGCATGAAATAATCTTCAAACATTAAATTATATGGACCGTACTATCGATTCAAATAAAAATTTAATCCATTTTTCTGAATTTTATGTGTTTTTTTTTGAAAATTTTTCCTATAGCTCTTAAAAAATCACCCGATAAAATTTCAAATTTATTGTCACCCAAAAGGATACTGTGGTACTTTATACCACCTGAGGTATCTCAGTTCTGAGGAATTTCTGAATTCATTATAAAGAGTGTAAAATATCATGTGTGTAGCAAAATTGCTCAAGTCATCTTAAATTATGAAGAGTTAACTACTGTGTTCCCAAGAATCAAAGCTATTTTTAATTCGTGGCCGTTCAAGCCGACACAGACATCCTGCCCTGGTAATTTCTTGATCGCTGTTGCATTGCCAAATATCGATGTGGAGCATTTAAGATCTTCAATTCTTTCTAAATGGATATACATATTGTGTATTCACCAGTTAGGACAACGGATTATCTCACTCCTCTGCAACCTAAAACTAAATTGCTAAAGGAAAAACTAAATTTACAAATGAATGAGGTTGGTTTTCTACGAGACAAATATGGGCAATATCTTAGAATCATGATCGAATACATGCTGATTCCGATTACATATTTTGACTATAAATGATGTAACATTAAAGAAATAAACATCATTGTATTTAAGTAGAACAAAAGAACAGTTATTTTCTGCATGTTCTATTTCGCATTCATATTATTAGTATGGATATGAACCTTGGTAGTCTTCTGAACCTTAAAGCGTTTGACAATTTGTCTATAATTGACGGTGGAATCAATCAATCAATCTTATTCTTCTTCTTATTTTTATTTTATTTATTTTAGTATGTTGAACTCGTTTCGGTTAGGTGGTGTATACCTAACCCTACGAACACTGTTCGTGTATGCTGTATCATCAGATGTCACTAGTTTGAAAATTATCCGTCTGACGTTCCTTTAATTGGGTAAATATTTAATTGGTAAATACAGCGCAGTTATATCCTCACATTCGCTTCTTGTCACTTCCCTTTTTTTGCGTAGACGAAAACGCCTTGGCAGGCACTAAATTATGTTTCGAGTGTACGTATGAATAAACATTGTTTTAAAAAGTGCTTAAAAAAATAAGTATTGGTTTTCAATATTCAACTTTTACTGCCAACGACTGTAAAATTCTTTGTTTTGTTCTACTTCACAAACATTCACACGGAACACTCTGAAACCACTTTTAATATATGTATTCTCCCAAAATGTATTTTTCTTTTTAATTTTCTAAACGTTAAAAAAATGGTGATGTTTACTCTTTCGAAGCTTCTGTTTATTTTCCTTAGCACGCAATTTTAGAGGAAACTGTTTTGAAGCGATACACTCTATTACACGTAAGGAATGTGCGAAATAATATATTATTTTGTTTTTTTATATTTTGTATAAAGTATGCTACAATTTTGGTAACCGAGAATGTTTTTATACAATACACGAAGGATGTTTTTTATGAATTAAAGCAACCACCTTAGCCATTCACCAGTATATTGCTTTCAATTTATATTTATTTATTTTTTATTGTTTGTTCTTTTTTTTGCACCATTTAAGAAGTATAGGGGCGAGGTAACTCCTTTTCCCAATAGATTAGGGTGTTTCTTTAAATGAAACACAAACCGGTTTTATAATAAACCTAATTATAAGCTTCTTGCTTTATTGGGATCTGTCTTAGAACTAACTTATGATCTAACAAAACAATATTCATGATTATAAATCTGAAAACCTAAGTATATAGAAACAGTTAATTCATAGAAAAAGTTAAAGCGAATTAAATGAGTTCGTGGGGAACAATAACAACTTATAAAATGCCTCTCCAAGAGGTTATATAGAAAGAGAAAAAATTTAAATTCAGTTATAAAAGATAATTGAATACACAAAAAGATACAATTTAAATACAAAAATGTTATTAATACAAAAAAATATATATGTATTTGTTGAACAGGGTTCAACATACTCGCGCACGACAATTAGTGGCAATTGCAGCCATGCCAGTGTCCGAATATGACCCAGCCAAAAATGGAGCGCTGGACTTTCGGAAGCCTTTCCTCTGGGTGTATTGTGCTGTTGGATATTATCGTAGCCAAAGTTTTTCTGCCATTGATTCCATCAACTTCGCGGCACACAGCAAAGTGAGGATGAGCTTTTGGTGCCAAAGATTTGAAATGGTTTTCAAGCCGCGGGTCCGTTATTGGTGGGGCGATAATATCAGAATGATTTAATAAGATATTCCAACGAGCGATGGGACCATAGTATTTACGTGGTTCATACGTTGGGGTGACCTCGAATATGCCATATTCATTCGCTCCTTGACGATAATCGGGCGTAAAACCAGGAAACAAATTTGCCACGCTTCTAATTAGAAACGAAGATTCACTCTTCGGATCCAGCAAGAAATTTACCCATATAATATTCCCTTTATGTATTAAGTTGACTCTTACGAGGGGTGGGATCAGGTGATTCCAATAAGGTGGCACTGTTGACAGTGCCGTTAATGAATATAGTAGATCATGGGGATCATCCTTTACTAATTCGTGCTTCGTTTCCTTCGCAGTCTCTTCAACAGCTACTGGCGAAGACTCTTCAATGGCTACTGGCGAAGTCTCTTCAACAGCTCCATGAGCAGTTTCATCAACGAAACTAGCGAACGTGACGTCATGTGGACGCTCACGATGCATCATGGAATGATGCTTGGCATCACAAATTGCACAACGGTTCGTTGATTCGCAGGCAAGACGTGAATGCGTGTGTGCCAAGCAACTTAGGCAGTAGTCCCATTTAGCAATGTAATCGCGTCGAGCTTGTATGGCTTCAGCGACAAAGACTGGACAATGCGGAGTGCATGGTTTTTAAGACACAAATTACACCGTGGCATAGTATTGGCTAGAGAGGAAGAAAAGAAAGTGTAATATATTGTGTTATTAGATATTTTGTATTGCGACCTATTTCTCTTTTTTAACATGGCATTTTAAATTTAAATCAGGTGGATTAATTTTAACATTTGTGTGGAATATTATCTTCTGTATGGAATGTTGGTAAGAGACAGAATTTTGCTATAGAACGTGTTATAGTTCCGTTTTGGGTTTTGATCTCTGCAACTCGTACTTTGTTGTCTTTTCCGAAGATAAATTTAGTAATGCGCCCAAGGCGCCACTCAGTAGGCGGTAATAAATCGTCTTTTACTATGGCGAAGTCGTTTGGCTTAATGTTGTGTTGTTCTGCTTTCCATTTTACTCTTCGTTGAAGCTCTGTTATTTAATCGTTTTTCCAACGACGTGCAAAGATGTGTTGTAGAGCTTTCAGACGTTCCCAGCGTTTAACAAACCTCACGCTTTCTAACGGAGATTCTTTAGGAGCTTCAGGTGGAGCTATAATTGGTGCACCTCTCAAGAGATGACCTGGAGTCAAAGGAAGTAGTTCTGAGGGGTTTTCAGTCAATGGAGACATTGGACGCGAATTTAGTACGGCTTCTATTCTGATTAGTATTGTTGCAATTTCGTCGTAAGTAAAATTGAGGTTACGAGCTACTTTTTGAGATGGGATTTCATGCTTTTTACGGCAGCCTCCCAGAGGCCACCCATATGGAGTGCATAAAGTGGGATAAATGACCAGGAGAATCCGTGAGCACTATATTTTTCTACGAGTGCCTTCTCAGCCTTTTTTAAGAATTCATTATGAGTTTTTAGAAGTGATAAACTGGCTGCAAGGAAATTTCTGCCATTATCCGAGAACATGGTTTTTGGAAATCCTCTACGTCCAACGAATCTGTCGAAACAAGCTAAGAATGCATCTGTTATTATTTATTTATTTTTTATTATTTTATTATTATTTATTAGTTTAGCGTTGCGTAAATTGGATGATTTTAGATTAAACGGACCGGCGAAGTCAACACCGGTATATGTAAACGGTAACGAAAAGTTTACTCTTAATTTGATGTTGAACTTTATGTTTGTAGATAGTGCATGTTTTACAATTTCGAATAAATTTTCGTACAAAAATTTTAAGTCGAGGCATATAAAATCCTTGCCTTATGGCTCTCAGCATAATGTAGTGTTCCGCGTGAAGCAAAATCATATGTGTGTATTCGATAAATTGTTGAGCAAAGTATGATTTTTCAGGGATTATTACAGGATGGCGTTCTTCGTAACTAAGTCCTGAATAACTTAATCTACCTCAAACACATAATAAACCATCTTTACCTAGAAATGGATTCAGCTTTAGTAGTCTGCTCTTTCGGTTTATAGGCCGTTTATCTTGAAGACATTCGTATTCTATAGGGAAGTAATACATCTGAGCTATTAGGATTAAACGATTTTTCACGAATTGAATTTCCTTTGTGGTAATGAAAGATTCGGTTTCAAATGGACGTTTTCGTATGCGATCAATGAATCGAAAGCAATAACTAATAACTCTAAGCGTTCTGCCGAAAGACGAAAATCTTTTTATTATGACGTCAGCATCAATTTCAATATCCAAAAGTTTAGTTTTAAGACGAAAAGTTGAAATCTTTTTTGTCTCCAAGTCGATTGAATCAAATTCTCGAGGTTTCGGCCAATGTTCACAGGGCTGGGTTAGCCAGGTGGGTCCATGCCACCACATCTTACTCTCAATTAATTCCTGGGGGAACAACTACGGGTACCAAGATCCGTAGGGTTGTCTTCCGTTCTTACATGTTTCCAGTGACTATTACTGGTAATACTTATGATTTTTGTTACACGATTTGCAACAAATGTCTTTAGGATTTGTGGCGGTTTTTGTAGCCAACCGAGGACTATAGAGGAATCCGTCCACAAATGTAATTCATAGGGGAACTTTGCACTTTCCATTAGCCCTTTTGCTAACTTTGTGAGTAATACAGCTCCACACAGTCAAGTTTCGGGATTGTAGTCTTTTTTATTGGGGCAACTTTCGTTTTAGCCACTAACAAATTACAATTTATCTCTCCATGAGATGTTGATGTTCGCATGTAAATTGCACCTCAATACGCCTTTTCTGATGAATCGCAGAAACCGTGAATTTGTATTTTATGAGTCGGTGTGAAATATACCCATCTAGGAATTCTCAGTAAGGAGATTTGTGGTAAATGTTGTAGAAATGTGTTCCATTTTACAAGTATGTGTGGTGAGACACCCTCATCCCAGTCTGCCTTAAGTTCCCATAACTCTTGCATCAAAAGCTTTGCTATTACCATAATTGGACCTAGCCAACCTAAAGGGTCAAATAACTGTGCAATAACCGATAAAATTTGCCTTTTTGTGGGGGAGGGCGAAATTTGGTTCGGTTCTACCACATAATAGAAAAAGTCTGCCTTCGCATTCCAGCGTATTCCCAAGGTTTTAATGGTGCTAGAATCATCAAAATTTAAGAAATCTTCATCAAGAAGATCCTCCCGGGCCAAGTTATTCAGCAGGTAACTATCATTGGCTGTAATTTTCTTCATGGGGAAGCCAGCTGAGTTTAAATCTTGTTTTATTTGAGTTTGTTTTGACTTCGCTTCCTCAAGACTATGTCCTCCAGACAAGATATCATCCACATATATTTCGTTTTTTAAAACCATGGATGCTAACGGAAATGTATGTTTGCAGTCTTCACTTAACTGCTTTAGCCAGGAATAGCCCACATTCACTCCAAAAGTCACTGTTTTCATTTGGAATGTTTTCACAAAACTATCCGTCTCATTACGGAATAAAATCTGCTGATATGAGCGATCAGCTTCATGCATCACAATTTGGCGGTACATTTTTTCGATGTCGCCGGTGAAGACGTATTTGTAATAGCGCCAACGAAGCAATATCTGCATCAAATCGGATTGAAGCTTTGGGCCTTGGTGAAGAACGTCATTCAATGAAAATCCAATCTTCGTTTTCTTAGAGGCATTGAAGACTACCCTAACTTTTGTCGATTTACTTTCCGGCCGAAAAACCGCATGGTGTGGCAAAAATAAGAAAATTGTTTTCCATAATTGTTCTCTTGGGGAAATACCGGTTCCATATGATCCAAGTCGATATATTCTTGGAGAACCTTTCGATAATTTTCTTTTGATTCAGGGGTTTTTTCCATTCTTTTTTTTTTTTTTTTTTTATGAAACCAGCACTCAGGGGATGGCCCCTACTCATGCAGTGCATTGTGCAGGTTTTTTTTTAGGAAAGGTCGAAAGGGGGAAGATGCGAACGGCAAGGAAACGAGTTGCTGCTAGGTGACTGTAAAATGGCCAGAGCTATACCTTCACCATTAGACAGTCTACAGGCAATCGTCCCCGAGAAGCCCGCAGTTTCTCACACCACTTATGTTGTGTGTGTTAATTTTATACATAAGTGGCGGGACCTACAGTTTAAAGTCGACTCCGAACGACAGATTTTTTGAGAAACTGAGAAGAAATCGCCGAAAAAATACTTTTTGTATTTTTTGATGTCTGGCCTGGGACTCGAACTCTGGCTTTTACGTCTAATAAGCCAGCACACTACCTACTAGACCACGGCGACTTCATTCTATACTATTGACTCAAAGCACTGTTCTTTTAAGGACCCAAAAAAATATCGTTTGGAAACTGTTGCTTAAACGGTAAACGTACAACGTAACGACAATCTGTTCGTCTCGTAGTAGACGTTTAGTAAAAATTTTCACAAAATGAATCTGCTTCAGTTATTAAAATATCCTTTTCGACCTCCTGAAGTTCCCAAAACCTTTTTACTTGATCATGGAGAAGAAAATTTTCGGATGTAGATACCGTGGTTGGAAAAGCGTTTATTTCAGACGTACATATTAACTGGTCCTGACAAGTACCAACCAAAACGAGACTCTCTTGCCTCTAAATCACCAGATATATTTTGTCTCACGCCTTCAAGATTAATGTATGGCAAAATATCGCTCCCTATTATCATATCTATCGCAGCAGGCTGATAAAAATACGGGTCTGCGAGAGTCAAATCTTGTATTTTCACATAATTTTTGTAATGGTCGTTTTGATTTGTAAATTATTTCATATTTCATAAATAAACATTCTCCTGAAAAAGTAGTGAAAGAATTATAGTGCTTTCACACCGAGTGGTTTTAACGTAAAAGTTGGTTTTATCGTTAAAATCAAAAATAAAACATGGTTTTACCATACAAAATTATTGCGTTAAAAGCATCTAAAAACCTTTTTTGAATTGCTTTTAAGTATGTTTTGTGAAATACAACCTTGTTTTCGGTGTACTAAATCAGAGCTACCAACATAGAAATTTTGAAAACAGCTGAGAAATAAATAAATTTAAATAAATATTTATTTTGTGTTAAAAAAGGGAAAATTTGGAATATTTTTTAATTTCTTCAATGAAAATTTTAAAAATTTGTGAATATTTAATTATTACTCGAAATGTGTCTGGTTTCTTGTCACAATGAATATAGTTTCTTGTGCAAAAGGTAAGTAAGAAGCTAAATATGTCCAGATGAAATAAGACATATTGCTCATAAAATTTTTTTCTCACAGAACTTTGTGTATATTACCAGTATTTATTAATTTCTTGAATGAAAAAGTAAAAATTCGGTAATTTTTTCATTATTAATCGAAATATAAGCAATTTCCCTTCACAATGAATAAAGTTCCGTGTGCAAAAGGTAAATAAAACGAAAAATATAACAAAATATATACTCATAACTTTTTGTACAGGAATTTGTGAATATACCTCAAAATTGGTTAAATACTAAGTTAGTGACTATCCGAATTACGTTTCCGTAATAAAATGGTTCATCTCCTTTCAAAATTATTCTATTATTCTACCAAAATATCATCAATTCTACCAAAATAAAGAAATAAAAATCCACCCCGAAAACTAACAAAACATAAATGAACGAAAAAGACAAAATCAAAACAAAAACAGCTGTTGCTACTTTTGCCACAACAATAAATACATTGATAGTTAAAACCTGATTTAAGAAAATTTGCGGTGTGAACGCAAAATCAACTGCTTATGGTTTTAATGCTAAAATCAGGTTTTAACTTTTGGTGTGAAAACACTATTAGTTACTTTGATTTTTGTTTGTTGGTTCATAATTGGTTAAATATCTCTATAGAATATTCTCACCAAACTTATTTTATAATGTACTAAATAACATTTGGAAAAAGAACCACATAGAAAATACAGAAAATAAGATTGGGGTTACCATAGTGCAAATTTTTTGAAACTTCACAAGGTCGTAATTTTTTTTCATATAATGGAAGTTCAAAATTGGAAGCTTCAAACTTTAATGTTTACAGTTATTTTCGAAAAGCGGCTTTATTCCTATTAAAATAATAGAATGATCTAGAAGCGACTTAGCGTGGGTGATCACGCGATCTTATTCGATTTCTTTTTCTTCTGATCGTCAAAGTGTTCACATCGTGAACGTCTTGATTAGGTACATTTTATTAAAATGTGACCGAAGTTAATTTTTATTAAGTGAAGTTTTTGTTTAGTGTCTTGTGTTAATGTTAAATTGAAATTAAAGTTGAAGATAAAATTAAGTTAATAAAATTTGAAATAAAATAAAAATCTGAAATAAATTAAATCTGAGAAATAAAATAAAGATAATAGACGAATGAAATTTCCATTGGCTACAATTGGCTTTGAAGAGCAGAAGTGTTCCAAATCCAGAAATCCTAACCTCCATGAAGTCTGGTAGTGGATCAGGAAATTAGAAGACATCAAAAAAAAAGCGAATGAAGATCAAGCACATCATTTAATCCTGAAATATCCCGATTTGTCGAAATGGGACACCTTGGTAACATGCCTATATGTTCTTATTATTAATTCTTATTAAAGTTATTATTACTAAAATATATAAATGTTTGCTATTCTTGATAAAATGGTGCATAAACTAACCTAAAAATGAATTAAAATATGAAATTATGAATTTAAATTAAAAGAATGATGAAAATATTATAATTATTTTTTTTATAAATTAACTTAAACTTATACTTGAAAATGTCACATAAATTATTATAAAAGTAGATTAAATAATGAAATTATGTATTTATATATATAACCACAGATTGATGAAAACATAATAATTATGATATTGAATTATTATGAATAATATTGAAGTGAATATTGAATTATATTGAATAATTATGAATTTGCAAGAAGTATTAAATTAAATTTTAGATTTATTAATTTGAATTGTAAAGAATTTTAAATAATGAATTTTATAATGAAAATGTTAAAATGTTCAAAATTGAGACAAAAGAAATAGTTTAGAAGAGAAATTTCCAAATTTTTTTTATGTCAACCTAAAATCCTATATTCCTTTATATTATGATTAAATCCTATTGAAATATTTGTACCTAAATTAGTACCTAAAAATGAAAGAAATGAAATATCACAGTAATATTGTATTAAAATTATGAAGACTAATATTAGAGTAAGACTTAACCTAGAAATTAACCTATAAATTATCGTTATTGAATTTGACATATTTCGTAGAGATTTTGAATATATATTATAGCAACCTTATCATCGACATCATGCTGGAGGCCTTCATCATTAAATCGATTGATTTGGTAAGTCCATAATGATATTTTATTTCAATTATTAAATTGAACTTAATCAAAGCTAAAAGAAACCACAACCAATTAGATCGTTAGCATAATTTTCTGTCCCACTGTATATTAACATATGTTTGATATGTTATTTTTATTATTTTTTATAACATTATTGTTATGTTTCAATTCCAAAGTATTCCTATATGCTTGCGATCGTATCTTTTGAATTCCTTTTGGTTTTTGTTTCTTTTACATTTACAATGTTAACCCACTGATGTTCGGTGAAATATTGAAGTTATTTAGATGTTAAAATTAAATGTAAATTTATAGACTTTTATATATTTGAATATATATATATATTTTGTTTTTTTTCTTTAGTACGATAAATGAATTATATATATGTATATTTTATTTAAACTATATTCGAAAATGTTATGTTAGAAAGAATCTTTATAATTATTTTTAGAACTTATGAATTAAATAAACTTTTGTTATAATTAGAATGCGAAACTAAGGCTTTAAATGAGGGTGTTTTCTGACAGTGAAATTAAATATAGTTAAACTTTCAAAATGACTAGATTGGGGCTTAGTTAACTATTTAATTGATGATCTAGTCATCCCAGACCATACCCCTTAAACACCATCACAAAATAGGGAGTCTATAATAAATTTGTATTGTAGACAGATTGTGTTAGGAAAGGACCGAACTCCCCCACCCGACTGTTGCTAGCAACTCAATGGCTCCCGCAGTCCTCTTCCTGCATAATCACTGCGTACCGTATATTTTTGCATCAGCGGTTCAACACTCATGTTGCATACAATCTACATCTACTTTTGACACTGGTACAAACATTTTACATTACATTACATTTTTGAGCTCAATAGGATGAGAGGGTAAAAAGTTTGCTATTTTTGATGCTACTACTGCCAATATCTTTAATTTGAAGTCAGTAACTCTCGATTTTACAGTTACAAAACACTTTCCTTTAGAGAATTCGAGTGGCAAGGAAGCTCTTTTCTGCACCAGCATCTAGAAGAGCTCTGACGGTAAATAATTGTCCAGAATTTTCTATGTGAATCAGTGCGGTAGATAACACTGTAGTTCCTTCACGACGAACCAGAAATGCCCTGATATTACCGTCAGGTACAGACGAGAAATTTCCACCTGGGTATTAAAAGCATTCGTTTCCGTTTGAGTACTTGAAGTAGACCTTTTGTCACTGTTTCGCGAAGTCTGCTTAGAATGGCCAGTTGGTACACTATTGAGTCTTGAATTTTCAGAATTTTCTAAATGGAGCATTGTATGATGCTTTTTGTATCATACAGAACAGGTGTTTGTGCTCAGACATTTAGATTTGAAGTGTGTAGGCGATAAACAATTAACGCAGTATTTGTTTGCAAAAACGAACTTTACACACTCACTTGGTGACAGGGACTTAAAAGATTTGCAAACTCTTAAAGGGTGATTTTATTTGCATTTTTTGCAACTTGAAGTTTGCTCACTCTAAGTGTAAAAGGCATGAGTTCTTGAAGACTGGCTATCTTTAGGCATTGGCTTTTTCCTATCAGTCATAGTTTCTAGAATTTCTATTCTTTCCGAAAGAAAACTACTCAATTGGGATCATGTGGGCAATTCACGGTGATTCTTTAAGGAAACTTCCCACTCTTTAATTGTTTCATCCGAAAGTTTTGAAATAACTATGTTAATTAAAAATGGATCATAATCGGGCAATTCGGTTTTATAATTCTTTAAAATCGCTAAACAGTCGTTAACTGATGAGAGAGATTTGATGTTTTCATTTTGAGCGGGTGACCGCATGAATCCTTTTAACTTCATCCTGAACTAAGAGCCTTCTGTTCTCGAATCTGTTCTTCAATTTATCCCAAGCCAGTTGAAAGTTCCCATCTACCAAGTCAAAATCTTTTATGGCTTGGTAGGCCTCCCCCCTCAGTTTGCTTCGCAAGTAGTATAGTTTTTGGGCTGGAGCCACAGATGGATCTTTCCCGATGACTGCTTGGAACATATCTCGGAACGCAGTCCACCTGGAATAACCGCCTTCGAAATTTTGTATTTCACATGCTGGCAACTTTAATGTGGGCCTGAAGCTCGATGTTGATGTTCGGTTGATATAAGCGCTTCCCTTTTTTCCAGAATTTTCATTTTTTTAGACTCGTATAAGTTGCAAGCCCCATCATATCTTAAGGAGGTATCTTTCGCATCTTCTTCTTGTTGTTCCTTGTTTTCCGGCATATACTCCTCATAGGACTCTATCAATTTTTCCCACCTCCTTTGTAATTCCTGTTTCTTTACGTCCAGAAATGCGGTTGAGCAAATTTCAGGACAGTTTCTATCAAAACTGGCGCAAAAGCTTTCAAGTGGCTTTAAATCAAATTTGCACCTTCTTTTTGGTGCTGTCATTGTGAAACCCTGACCGAAAGTCAAACCAGTAGTAACAAATATACGAAGTTGTAAACAAAAAATTGTAAAACTTTTTCGGCTTCCTCCTTTACTTGAAGTAAATTCCTAAATATTTAAAAAAACCACCGAAAATTTAATTTATTCGCAATGTGTAATAAATGGCTTTCAAATTTTTTCAATAAAATCGAAAAAAGAATTTTGCCCCTATTCACCGCTAAATATAAGAATTAATTCGCGGAGAATCTTTTAACCGTATTCAATCTGTTTAAAAAATTGATATTAATCCACCCGATTAAATAAATCCGCAAACTGACCGGTACCCAATACTGTCCTTAGTTTATTGCTGGTTGCGAACCTCTGACTTACAAAAATACCAATCTGATGACGTCACACAATTTTAGAATGTAGAAATATGCCAAAAATTCCTATTCCAAAAAAACTCACCAAAAATATTCTTCAAATTATGTGATTTATACCACTAAACCACAATTATAATATTTTCCTATTTAATTTGCACAGCAAATATTTCTTAGAGAAAAAATCTTTTTGTTCATTCAATTATCCACCTGATTTATTTGTAATAATTCATTGCTCTTAATTCACTTACCACTGTTTGTTGCGGTTGTCTATTTATATGTAGGCACTTTATATCAACCAGTGCTGTGTTGTTGTTTATTTATTATTGTGTCGTACAACTTGGTTAGTTTATAAATTTTCACATTATGTATCTCCAATTGTTCCTTTTTTATTTTTTAATCACCACTTTGTTGTTGTTTGTTCTTTTTTTTCACGATTCTAACTTTATTTTCAATTTGTTCAATCCTCTACAAATGCACCACGAATGAAAGTGTGTTTTTCTTTTTCCTTACTTCAAATGTGAGTTCTGAAAGAACAAAGTGGAATGAAACGTTTGCCGGTATTACGTGTGAAGATGACAATGCTATTGTTGATTAATTGTTTATGCATATGTCTGTCTCTTTTTTCTTTATTTTTCCTTGTAGAAATTTTTCAGTGGTGACAATTTTAGTGGTTAATTAGTGGTTTTGTGATCTTTTTTCAATCTTTTTCTTGTAGTAATATTTCATGTAAATTTTACCATGTATGTACTATATAATAATTTTATATTACATTGACACTTTTTACGTTGATATTCACCCGCTTTTTTTCTTTTTTTTATTTAATTTAGAGAGAAAATATATCGCACAAAATAACGAATAGACACAGTACACACCTTTTCTCCTTGCGATTTTCTGCAACTTACTTCGTCCTATGATGGTGGTTAACCCAGAATTGGTTGCATAAATAAGACTTTTGCTGATGAATCCTTCACTGGCACGTAATGCACAATGGAGTACTTTTTTTGTTGAATTTTTTCGCTGGCACGGGATGCACAGTGGAGTACCTTTATTTTATTGCTTTATTCATCTGCCGTAGACACGATGAAGTACCCTTTTTAGACAAGTACCCTTTTTAGACAACCTACTGTCTTTGTGTTGTTGGAGTTGCCGCAGGAGGTGCGAGTTGCCAAAAAAAAATTTTTAATTTTAATTTAGTGGACTTCAAGTCACTAATTCTTTCCTGTCCTAGCCTATTCTAGGACTTATCGAAGGACCATATATTGGGGCGAGGTAAATCCTTTTCCCAATAGTTTAGGGTGTGTCTTTAAATGAAACACAAACCGTTTTTATAATAAACCTAATTATAAGCTTCTTGCTTTATTGAGATCTGCCTTAGAACTAATTTATGATCTAACAAAACAATATTCATGATTATAAATCTGGCATGAAAACCTAAGTATATAGAAACAGTTAATTCATAGAAAAAGTTAAAGCGAATTAATTAATTATTTGGGAACAATAACAACTTATAAAATGCCTCTCCAAGAGGTTATATAGAAAGAGAAAAAAGAGAAAAAATTTAAATTCAGTTATAAAAGATAATTGAATACACAAAAAGATACAATTTAAATACAAAAATGTTATTAATACAAAAAAAATATATATTTGTTGAACAGGGTTCAACATACTCCCGCACGACAATTAGTGGCAATTGCAGCCATGCCTGGACTTTCGGAAGCCTTTCTTCTGGGTGTATTGTGCTGTTGGATATTATCGTAGCCAAAGTTTTTCTGCCAATGATTCCATCAACTTCGCAGCACATAGCAAAGTGAGGATGAGCTTATGGTGCCAAAGATTTGAAACGGTTTTCAAGCCGCGGGTCCGTTATTGGTGGGGCTATAATATCAGAATCATTTAATAAGATATTCCAACGAGCGATGGGACCATATTATTTACGTGGTTCATACGTTGAGGTGACCACGTTACGTTCATACGTTCTTAATAGGAATTTTTTCATTCCGCTTGATTCTTGGTAATTCTGGTAATGGTGTTGCAACATTTCTTAATATAAAATTAAAATCTTTGTTCTTACGTCATGCTTGATTGTTACCTAACACACCTCTCATAATTACTTTAATGTTAATTAAATTCCAAAAATTAATCATATCTTAACTTAAAAATAAACAATTAACTCCTAAGTTTAATAAATTTTAATCATTCTTCAACTACTAAGTCGAACTGATTGCATAAACTGATAATTTTACCTGTGGATATGATATTTGAATTTCTTTGTCTTTTTTGTTGAAAAAAATTTTTTGTCTACAAAGACAACTTGATTCTAAAAAAATTTGAAAAGGAAATACAAAAGTCCGATGCCTAGCTTTTTTCTCCTGTTGGAGTTTTTTTGTTAACTTGTCGTAGAGAAAATATTTCATGTTATTATTTTTGAATTTATTGAAAAAATTGAAATTTATTAAAGAAGACTCATTTTGTTAGAAAACAAATTTGATGAAAAGGTTTTTGCATCTCATAAAACTTGGAAAAAAGGGAAAACTTGGCAAATAGAAACGCTGCTTATAAGTAACAACAGAATCTATGATATACAACATGAATCCATACAATTATTATATTTCAACGCTACCTTAAAATACGGTTGATATCTGTTTAGTTTCATCTTGTGCATTTTCGAAGCAACGCTTTCATTCGTTTATGTGAATATATCAGAGTACACAGAAAAAAATAATTTTCGCATTCAATAACAAAAATCCCGGTATCCAATAATTTTTTTTTCAAATTTCCTGTGATAAACATTTTCGCTTAACCAATGACCTAAATTGTAAAAAAATCGTAATTTTTTCATTTAATAAAAAAAGTTATTGAATCAATAAAAATTTTATTAATATACAACATACTTTACAAAAGAATATTTCTACATTGAATAAATATTTTATTGAAACTTGAAGCATCTATAATAAAAAATGTATTTAAGCCAATAATAATGTTTTACAAAATATCAAGATTTTTCAATAAAAATTTACTTAAAACAATAAACATTTTTGTTGGAAATCTAAAAATTTTTAATAAAAATATTACTTGAATTAACAAAACTTGTTGTTGCATTTCCAAAAAAATTTCAATAAAAAAATAATTGAATCAATAAACATCGTACTTGAATTAGAAAAGAAAAACAATAAAAATTTTATCTGAAAATTAACGAAAAAATTGTTGAATTTTCTACTTTTTTTCCTAAAATAAAAATACATTTAAATTTTTTTTTTCATTTTTAATGAAATCAAAATATTAGTATTTATACAAAATACTTATAAAAATATCTACATATTTTTGTACATAAATTGGAGTTTATATATCTTAAAAAATAAAATCAATTTTATTTTATAATTCAAAAAGTTTAAGGAAACATAAAATAGAATTTTGTAAAACAAACATTGTTAGTTACTTTTAATCATATTATACATCATTCAAATTTAAAATCTCATTGTAATAGTATAAATTTTTGTGAATTTTTTGTCTGTTTTTATTTCATAAAAAAATACTTGCAAGAAATTGAAAAATACTTCTGATTCCTTGGGAAATTTCAAATTAAATACAAAAAATATTTTGAATAATATGTCAACAGCTGTTAAAACTCTACACATGGGATATTTCATATCATCGAAATACTCATAAATTTCTTTTACATCTAAAACACTGACAATAATTAAAAGTTTTGGCTGTATATTTAATTTTTGGATTTTTAACAAATTTAGTTTAACGTTTAGTTCTTCTTGTGTATTAGGGCAAATGCATCTTGGGAATTGGACACTGAAAACTTTTTCCTTATTTTAGAACCATTTTCGTCCTTTATAACTTTTTGTTGTGGGGGAAACAAATAGTGAAGATTCCAAATTATTCCAAACGTTTTTGATTCTGAAAGTAAAAAGTTATTAGTTTAAAAAATTCATATAAAAAATAAGTTTTTTATACCTTGATTACAGGAAATAAGCGTTTTTAGTTGTGATACGAAAGAGCTGGTGATTTTTGTTGTCAGCATATGTAACAATTTGGTTTCGTATGTATTCCATTTAGAGGTGAAGTCTTTAGCATCTTTATATTTTAAATGGAAGTCAATATCAATCTGGAAAATACAAATAACATGTGATTACGTTTACTATTTAGAAAAAAGGAGGTAAAAGTACTATTATTATTCATAATCACATTTTAAATTTATCAATGTTTTATGTAAATTTGTATTTTTTTACCGTTGATAGATTTAGAACTTAATTATGAATATTGGACGATATATAATTAATATATCAAGTTAGATTTCTTACCAGCTGGAATCCAGAAACCTTGTGTACTCTGGCCATTCATGTAAGATATCTGCAGTTGATTTAGATTCTACCATTTGTTTAAATCTGTATTGCGAGCACTACACATAAAACAACCGATACTCACCATTTTTGGCAATTAAATATTAATATTCTATATAAATTTTTAGTTGAATTATAATTTTGTTTAATTTATACTTATTTTAATTTTATTTCACTTTTTACACACGCGCAATATAAAACACTTTCACTCAAGAAGATGAAACTTCAACTAATCATAAAACAAAATAAAAAGAAACAAAAACCACATAGTTTTGTTTATTCATGCTTCTTAATGCAGTTTCTTCTTTGTTGTTTTTTGCAAAAAAAAAAAAAACAAGCAAAAAAATGTATATTAACCGTTATTTTTCTTATTTGGTGAGAAAAAGTACAGACGTTCTTGTTTCTATGTTGTTGTTGTTACAAAAGTATATTTTTTTTTTCGAAAAAGCAAAAAAAATTAAGGAAAAAAACACAAAATAACCGTCAAAATTCAAAAAATAGGACAAATTACTTGATTTTGCAACATTGTTTATTGAATATATGGGAATATTAAATAATTTGTTTATCAACTGCTTTTTATTGAGTGATATTTTAAATTTTGGACTATTGATAAAAATTTTATTAAGTTGACGAGTTTTATTATTGAATTTCCCAATTTTTATTAATAACGTATGTTTACAAAAAAAATTTCTGTCTATTTTTTTCTGTGTATATTAGAAGTACATTGTTTTTGATCCATCCGCATACCACAAAATGATACCTCTTTTATAGCTTTCAAATTGCTCCATTCACTTTTGTTATGAAATCTCAACGCGAAGCATTTCTCTGAATCATATGGTCCACTTGTTCTGTCCTTGGGACCGTTAGGGAGCCACTTAACTCATAAAGTTACGAAATCGGCTAATAAATTCTATGTTATACTCATCTACCGATATTCTGACTGACTGGTTTTTACTAAAGTATATATTTCTAAAGAAGTCGTCGCAGTCTAGTAGGTATTGTGTTGGCTTATTAAACGTGAGACCGCGGTTGAAACTCCAGGTCAGACATCTCCAATAAAACGAAATATGAAACAAATATTTCTTCGGTGGCTTCTTCTCACAAATCTTATGTTCGGAATGGACTTTAAACTGTTGGTACCGCCACTCATGCATGAAACTAACACACACACCGCGTAAGTGGCATGAGAAGGTAGGTCGTAATATTGACTGAAGCTTGTCCGAGCTTTAAATATTAGCTTAGAAAAGGTTCAAGTGGAGCCTTACTAGGGTCCTGTAAGGTCCGTTCATATAACCGATGTTAACTAATCTGATATATAATTAGATCCCAAAAGTCTTATGAAGTTGCGAATTTTTTTTCATATCAAATTATGTCACTTAATTTTGGGTACCCAGGAATTCTCCTTCTTAGGTTCTGAAGCGGCGGATAATGTCAGATTAGATGATCTATGGTCACCTCTCCTACTTTGTCGTTGCAGAAGTCGTTGTCCTCTCTCTGTAGAGGAACGCTAACCTCATGGTGGAATTCAATTGAATTTTTCATTGTGCCAGTTTTTACAATTGCATCGGCTTTGTTGCTATGTATTGTTGGAATGCTATATTATTAGCTGCGGGATTAAATTTACTGAGGTCGGTGCACATGTTTAAACTAAAATTTGACACATAATTGCAACCTCGTTTCCCGAAGTCTAATTATTTAAAAACGAGGTATCTCCTTTCCCGATGCAAATGTGTTAAGACGACATAAAATTAACAGAAGAAATATGGCAACATTGATTTTTAAATAAGTTTGATGCAAATAATCTGTATTTATTTAGCTTTACTTTATTCATTTATTGTTTAAGATTTGGTCATGTAATATTAACGATTTGTTGCGAGTCTTTTCACATATTATCTTTATTTATCCCACTGTTTATGTAAATTCCGCTTCACTTAAATACAAATCAACGAGAGTTTGCCACTGACCTAAAATATTATTACGTTTTTACCTTTTTAAAAATGTTTAAAATATGAGTTCGTTGATTGCAAACAAAATAAAAATTAATTGGTGTTTAGTTTCAATTAAATTCTTTATTGTTCACACAATTTTTGGTTGGCACTGTGTCCAACTTGATGTATACAACAATAATTGGCTTGTTCATTATTCTTCTTTGCTTACACCCTTGCGTAAACTACAACACTTGTTCGTTAAATCTGTATATCGGAGGTCTTCAAACCACGACTGCGTTTTCACACAAGACTGACTGAATTCTTACTATTCGTTGCCTGCTATGTCTTGCCTTTTTATATGCCCACGTAAAAGTCTGAAGTCGAATGTTCGTGGATTCGCCTTCTCGAGAACTCTCGAGGTTTCATTGTTGTTTGAGTATTTTATTTACATTATTTGTTGTTACATTCTCGCTTACTTGTCTATCCTCTTTTCTTTCACCCTCATGGTTTTTTGTCTTTGTAGCTTCTGTTTATCATTTTAATGTTAAAAGTTGTTACACCGTTTCCATTTTCGTAACAATATTTTATCGTAATGCCTTTGAGTTCAAAGAGGTAACAATCTTTACCAAATTAATGACAAAAAGGATACTTACAATGCAGTTATAATACAGCTATAGTTTCATTTTGAATTTTTAAATAAGTCTTCCATGATATATTAATGTGAAGAACTTCTGGCGCGACAATAAAAGTCAAATTTATTGCTCGTAAATCCAATGTTAAATTTTTTAATTCATTTCTTATTTTAATTTTCTATTCACGTTTTGAGACCTTTTGTTTTTGCTGCAAAATAAAAACGACCAAGCTGGTGCTCTAAAATTTTTTTTGTTGTACAAAAATTACCAACGAGGTTGTCATTATTTCTTTTACTACTTTTTGTGATGAAACTCTGAAACGCTTAGGATTTTATTGACACGAGTAAGCTTTTCCGGGAAAGTTGTAACACTATAATGCAAAAATGGAAAAAAAGGAACGCTTTCCTAAAGCCAATCTTTTCATTTTACTTTTATTCATTTATGCTTCAAAATTGATTCACAATTCCATCACACAATAGCTATCCTCCTGGGTCGCTGTTTTTTTTTTTTTTTTTTTGGAAAGAATGCCGTTAGACTCGCCATTCCGTCGAATTACTCCTTCAAGAGACATGGGACTGAAGAGGTGGAACATACTGTCTTTCACTTCATGTGTCTGTGCAGTGCTCTACTCATAAGGTTTTTGACATCTGTATTTCTGTATTATTTGACTGAGCTCTAAATTATAATACACGTCCTCAATGGTGATATTAGAAAATTTAAAGCTTGGATGTGTGAAATTGTGCTAACCAATTTCAGACATAGGTATAGGAATATTAAAGAATTACATCGTAATCAGGCATATTTCCTCTATTCAAAGCACTCATCTCTAATATTTTCACTTGGCAGTCCTAATTTCATAGTTCACATTTCTTCTCTACTTATTAAAAATGTCTCTAAACTAGTAGGTAGTGTGTTGGCTTATTAGACGTGACAAAACGAAAAATAAAAAAATATTCGACGACTGCCTCTCAGCAGATTTTTGGCGAAAACTCTGAGAGTAAATAATAGGACCCATCACTCATGTATAAAATTAACACACAGAAAGTGATGTGAGAATCTATCTAGGTCATAATCCTGGGTCGAGGGTTGTAATGATCAATTATTTATGTATGTGTGTCGCAACGAACCATGCGCGTTTCGAGCAGTTATACCCTAACATAAGGGCTTACCTCTAGTGAAAAAGCGCAGTCGTGCCGATATTGTGGAGTTTTTATCAAGAGAAAGCCTGACCTTTAGCCGTAGATGGAGCCTTAAAAAACTTCTGGCTTTTGATTCATATTTGTAGTAAACAGAATTGTCACGATTATTGACAGATTATGTTAAAAAATTTATATATTTTTATTTATTTTAATTCATTTTAATAAAACTTTTTTTATATTATTACATTTTATTATTACTTTTATGAAATTTACACCAACATTTTTGACATGATGTACATTGCAGCATGGGTTTTTAAGTTAAATCTAGCGCCCTTGCTTGATGCGATTTAGAAGTGTCCAATTGTTTAGATGGGGCACTCACATCAGTACCGCTCACAATTGAGGGCTGGATGATTGTACAAACCATTATTATATTTCGTTAGAAAAATTTGTTGTGAGGTAAAAAAGTTTTCCTCGCAATAGAACATCGATTATGTCAATAAAAATGCTCTCCCTTTGATTCGTATCTGATTTCCCGGATACAGGTTTTCCCAAATACGGTTGTAAGTAGTTGCTACGCACGTAGCATGTAGTTGAATCTAAAACTGCAATTCGATTCCGGTGGACCATGAAATTTATAACGACCATAAAAATCAATTAGTAATCTACAGCGACAAAATTATTGGGATTATCAAAAGCTGAAAGCTTTTCAGCTCAGTTTTCGAAAAGGCGTAATAGGTGTAAATTTTTCATCACTTCCGAGTAGCACATTATCGAATAATTCCGTTATCTCATACGTACATAGTTGACCGAAATATTATCTAATAATAATATCTATGAAATAAAACATAGGACGAAACACTTTTTTCTAATGTGTGTCGGTCACGTGAGATAAAAGAGTAGTAAGAAAAACTCTACAACATTTAAAGTAACAAACGCTAGCAATCTGCGTGATAATTAGTAATGTTTTCTACTCCCAAACTATTAAAGGAATGCGGTTCTCTCTTCCAAGTAGTACCATCTTTGGCAATAAACATCATATTGTCATGTTTGTGGCTGTGAATACTTTCGTCATTTCATAAGACAAGCTTCTGTTTTCTTCTGCTTTAGAATTTTCAGCAGCAAGAATATTGTATAAATACATATGTATGTACATAATTGGTCATGTCTGACCTGAGGTATGATACTTGGTCTGACGTCTAATAAGCTAACACAGTACATACTAGACTATGACTACTTCAATCAATATCAAGAATAGAAAATTCAATCTTTTCACTTTCAGCCAACACTCAACTTTCAATTCTTTCTCAAATACCATAAATAATTTATTATTTCCGATAAAAATTCACAAAATCTTTGAAAATCTAAAAAAATTACATACACAACAAAAAATCCCTAGGAAAGTCGTATGTATCAAAAATGATACATAAGCCAGAATTATGAAGTTTGTGAATTTTTTAAGTCCTGTTTAAAATTTTCTTTTTTTATTTGGTTTAAAATAACGACAATAATAATACTAACGAATTAAAAAATATTAGGCATCTAACTATTTCTGAATTAAAGTTAAGCGTCTCAAAAATTGAAATATATCATTTTTGATATAAAGCTCGACAGTTAGGGAACTGTTAGAAGATTATGTAGCATGATTTTGCAGTCGTCAATACCAGCACAACATTTCATGTGCACTTGACTCAGTATTGCTGATCGTCGCTGCAGCGCATAACACTATAATAGTTGGGCGCACATGCGATGGTCATTTGATACTTTCTTAGGCGGCTCGCTGGCTGCAATGCAATACATATTGTATGCACAATGAGTATTGTTATTGTGTTGCACTTCTTGTGGTCGTGTGTACTTTACCGTGGGAATTATGATTTTATATGGGGACAATGGGCGCGTGTCGAATTGCACCCACTTGTCCCGTAATAAAAATACATACAAATCAATGTAGTATTATTTAATATAGAATATACACACAAACAATTGTTAAAGCATTAAGTAAATATTATTTAATATATGTAGAATATTCATATAAACAATTGTTAAAGCATAAGAATTGTATTAGAATTAAGGGGCTGATTTAGCATCTCTAAGGGACGTTTTCCCTCAAAGACCATTCATGGAATAAACGTTGAAGGGTGCGCATTATACGCACGCAAAAACAAAAATGCCTTATTCTTTTCATTGATCCGTTTGTTGTACATGGCGATCCTGCCATTATTCTGGAAGTGCTGTAATTATTAGGCACCCAGAATACAGCAGTAGAAGTGTTAATCAGCACTCCAAAAAAAAAAGGACTTCAAAGGAGTGCTAGCTCACTAAGCACCCAAGGACCCGAAAAAAAAAAATATAAACATCAACTGGTGTGCTCAAAAGCACCCAAAATAAAATCCTGACGGACAGCCGAAAATCTGTCAGATGAAGGAAGACCGCCTGGCCAAGAGGCTCGGAAACTAAACACTGAAGACATCGGCGCCACTAACAACCAACTAATGAAGGAAGGGCCTAAGCCCCTTACCTTCGAGGAGTACCGAAGAAGGAAGAAAAAGCCATCTCTGCTCATCGAGGAACCGCCAAAACCCCCCAAGAGAAAACGCCGAGGTGGCGTCGTACAGAAGCTAAAAAGAGAGAAGGCCATCCTCGAAAGATTGCTTAAAACAGACCCACCACCACCCTGGACAGTGGCTTGCAGGATGTGGAACAAAGTGGATGAGATAGAGTTTCTAATCAACAGAGAACTCCAAAGGCGCCAACAAAATAAAATTTAATCTTTTTTTTTTAGCATATAAAACGAAGTAGTCCGCACTCGCAGAGCCTGTAAGCGAGATTCGCTCGAGGCAAAATAAAAAAAAATATAACATACATCTTATGAGCATTACTACAATAAGAAAATTTTTGACGATTTTTAGCAATTAAAAATGTACATCATTTTCTTTACTTTAGTACATTAAAAGCCTCTTTAAGCTTTGTATTTGCTTTGCAATTGTTACTATTGGAAATTTATGCCAGTAATAACAAGGAGTAAAGTATTATATTTTTAAGTTATTTTCGAATACGTGCACAGTGGTTGCGCCCATATGACAAAAATAAAAAAAATTGTTTTCTATATTGGGTTTGTAGCGAAATAAATAGTCGCTAATGTCATCAAATTTCTCTCTTCTGAATTTGTTTTGATAATATCTAACGGTAATTTTTAAATGCAAACAATTAAAGTGCGATTTTATATAGAAGAAGAAAGTTGACTAAGCGACTGTGAAAACAAAGTGAATATCAAATTGTTAAAATACATTTAATTAAAGTGCCCAATTAAAATGGAAATTAATGTGAAAGGTATTGACATTATTTTTAAGAAATAATAACTTAATAAATGGTGTTATAGTTTTCGTAAAGTCCTGATTTTTAAGAAGTGTTTTTATTAACACCGTTTGAAATTCTTTGTAAAAAATAATTAGAGTTTTAGTTAGTTTCCCAATGAAAGCCAATGACCAAATTGGTTTGCAAATATTGATATACATCTATAGTAACAAATTGTGTTTAATTCAAGTGCAGTTTTTTGCAGGTTTTTTCTATATATTTAATATACTGGCTTAACTTCTGTGTTTGTTGTGCTTTTAAAATTTGTTGTGAATCTCGTTTGATTTAATAATACTGAAATTTTTGTTGTTATTGATAGTTTTTTTTTTATTCTACATAATAGAATGCATATTTTCACGAATGACAATTTTCGAGCTTTGGTGCTCTAAGAAGGGTTTAAATTCGGCGAAATCACAGCAAGTTTATGACGAAGTAATCAAATTAATTAATTTTGAATGCGAAGAAGGTGCGTTTTGTGATTTATTGAAATGTGTACAATATTTATGTAAAAGAATTGTTGACATTTGGAAAAAGGATCACCGCTTAAAATCAGACGTTTTAAAAAATCATTCAGACTGGTTAGCTAAAAAGAGATTGTTTTTTAAAAACTGAAAAACGTTTCTGTGTCACCTAAAGAACAAGTATTAAAAGCGAATAAACGTGGTCACCCTTCATCTGATTTCTGAAGTTCTTCAAAAAGAACAAAACAACGAAGAGTAGCAAAGTTGGCAGAAAGTGATGCGACTGAAGCAGATGGATGGGGCTCATAACCTAATGTGCAATATTACTGCAAGCTATGACATCAGGCTACAAAAGAAACATCGACAAATTTAAAATATTCGCACTTGATACAGGTAAAGAGCTTGTAGAGAAGTACCCTTGGTTCTATCTCCCACCTTCTGCACACAAGATTCTTTTGCATGCTACCGCTGTAATTGAAGACGCCATAGTTTCAATTGGAGAGCTTTCAGAGGAAGCTGCAGAAGCAAAAAATAAAGACATTAAAAGATATAGGCTACAACACACACGAAAAATTTCTAGAATTGCAACAAACACGGATTTACTAAATATATTATTGCTTTGTTCGGATACATTCATTTTAGGTCAACGAAAGTTACCACGTAAAAAGGAAAGTACGCTACTAAAATCTACATCTGAATTGTTGCAAGAGTAGCTTTTTTATGTTTGATATTTTTTTGGAAACAATAAAGTACTAAATTTAATTTGCAGAAAAACACATATTTGAAAGACTTCTGGAAAACCGAAAATATATTCTGAATATTTTATCAGAAAAAAATTTAAAAAATGGGCGGTAGGGGCAAGTGACCGCGCTCATTTTTTTTAGAATATTGTGGTTATTATATCTGAAATGTACTGTGAAAATTTCAAGACTATATCTTAAATATAATTATTTTTGTCGCTCCTTCCCATCCAAGTGCAACCACTGTGACGTGTGATGATTTTCCTGTATTTCACACTTTTAATTCCTTTAAAAGCATAAAGTATCATTTGCCGTTGCAGACAATTTTAAAAATTCGATTATAGCTTCTTGTAGGCTCTAGGAGTCAACTAAACTCCTAGGGTCTTACAAAGGATGAGTTGACGAGCAAGATTAGGATATATATATTCCTCTTGAATATAAATATCCCCCAAAGAAATAAGAAGGCTGAGGGTTTTTTGTTTAAACTTAAAATTTATTGCCTTCTTGGCTGTTCTAGCTCTACTAATCAACTAACTAAGAAAACTAAGCAAAGGTTTTAAGAAAAGTTAAATTCATAAAATACATAAGGATATAATACAATTTAATCATGGGGACTTCAAAGATATAAGAGAAATACAAGTATAAGAGATTGAGAAAAAATGAAATTGATAAAAAGAAAAAAGATAATTCACAATAATGTATATATATATAAAAAAAAAACAATATGTTGAACACGGTTCAACATCCTCCGGGCTCTTTCTAATGGCATGGGCATCCCGTCCACTTTCCATGCACAATCCATCCAAAGGCTGAATTCTGTGCCTGTGGCAGCGTTGGCTCGATGCTGTCAAACTGGCGCAGCATAAATTGGGTCATGAATGGCCGCCCGATGACTCCGTCAACCTTACGGCAGTCATAGAAATGAGGATGCGCCTGGGAGTCACCTGAAACACTCCTTTGGTCGCTGAGGTGGGAAGTTCAGAAAAATCACGTGTTTTGGACCTCAGGAGGAAGCTGTACTGGCTGGATGGTTGCAACAGAAAGGTGGCCGTCGTGGAGACTTCATTATAGATCAGCTTTACTTGGATAAGGGGTGGTATCCATCCTCTTTCTGGTGTTCCAGGTAAATTTGATGGGCTACTTGGACTTGGTTCCTCTTCAAAACTGGATGCCGCCTGCTCCCTACCATCCTCATGCAGCATTGTATGATGTTTGGCGCCGCAGATCGTGCATCTGTTTAATGATTCGCACCAATATCGGGTGTGCGATTGTGCTAGACAATTTAGGCAATAGTCGTGCCGCTTAGCATGAGCTCTTCTCTCCGAGGGGGCCATAGCCCGAAACGACACACAGTATTTAAGAGGGTGGTTGCGCCTGCACAATTCACAACGCGGCTTATTAAGCATGATCTGGAAAAAGAGAACAAAGAAAATGTGCACAATACAAATAGAATATGTTTTGACTTAAATCTCTAAGATCGTGTTGGGAATGAAATTGTAAATTAAGTGATTAGTTTGGTTTACAGGGGGTATTAGAGTCAATGGGTAATTTGCAGAGTTTTACGATAGGACGTTTAATCAAGCCGTTACTGGTCAGTACCTCGGCAACACGAACTCTTTGATCTGTACCGTAAATAACATTTTTTACCCTACCAAGTCGCCACTCAGTAGCTGGTAGCAGATCCTCTTTGACTAGGACGAAGTCGTTTTCTTTCAGATTGTCCTTTTCCGTTCTCCATTTGCTTCTACGTTGCAACTCGGTGATGTATTCATTTTTCCAACGGCGAGCGAATAATTGTTGTATGGCCTTAAGTCGATCCCAGCGTTTCATGAAGGATATGTTTTCCACAGAGGGGTTATTAAGTGATTCTGGAACAGCTACGAGCGGAGCGCCTCTTAGAAAGTGACCTGGGGTTAAGGGAAGGAGTTCGTTGGGGTTTTCTGACAAAGGGGAAATTGGACGAGAGTTCAATATCGCTTCGATACGTGTGAGTATCGTATAGAATTCCTCAAAAGTGAATGATAGGCTACCGGTTACCTTTTTTAAATGCGATTTCATGCTTTTGACAGCGGCCTCCCAGAGGCCGCCCATGTGGGGTGCATATGGTGGAATAAATGTCCAGCTAAACCCATGTGTGCCATATTTCTCTATAAGGGATTTTTCCGCATTTTTTATAAAGTTTTGGTGTGTCGTTAACAGCGAATGTTTGGCGCCTAAGAAATTTCTGCCGTTGTCGGAAAACATTGTTTTTGGTAGACCTCTACGACTGGTAAATCTGGTGAAACAGGCAAGAAACGCATCTGTTGATAATTCCGAGCAGACTTCAAGGTGAACTGCTCGTGTAGAGAAACAAACAAAAACTGCTGCGTATCCTTTCAAAAGTTTTGCATTCCGCAAATTGGAGGCCTTTAAGGTGAAGGGACCGGCAAAATCCACTCCGGTGTAAGTAAAGGGTAAAGAAAATGTAACTCTCTCACGGGGAAGCGCGCCCATTATTTGCTCTTGTACTTTGTGCTTGTAAACTGTGCAGGTTTTGCAGGTTCGGACACACTGCCTAATAAGGTTTTTCAACCGCGGAATGTAGAAACCCTGTCGAACTGCTCTTAGCATTACGTGATGTTCCGCGTGAAGTAAAATTTGATGTGTATAACCGATAAGAAGTTTGGCCAATGACGATTTTTCCGGAATTATGATAGGGTGTTGCTCGTTGAAACTTAATCCTGAGTTATTGAGTCTGCCTCCTACGCGTAGTAGTCCATCCTGATCAAGAAAGGGATTGAGAGAAAGTATGCGACTTTTCCGATTTATGGGTTGATTATTCTTAAGGCAATCATGTTCAAAATAAAAATGAGTTTTTTGTGCATTCAAAATTACGAAATTTCTCACAAATTGTATTTCCTCGAAGGTGATGTGCTTCTGTGTCTCATACGGACGTTTCAAAAGACGATTAATGAAGCGAAAGCGATAACTGAGAATTCTTAGGGCTCTGGGAAATGATGAAAATTCACTCAAAACATCTTCCGGTTGGGTTTGCACATGAAAATTTGATATGTTTCGGGATTCTAAGTCAGTTGGTTCAAAAGTACGAGGTTTGGGCCAAAAGTCAGGGGATTGACTTAGCCATGGAGGACCGTGCCACCATAATTTACTTTCCGAAAGTTCCTGAGGAATGCATCCTCGAGTTCCAAGATCGGCGGGATTCTCATCTGTCTTCACGTATCTCCAATGATCAAGCTGGGTGATCTGACTAACGCGATTGGCTACGAAAGTTTTCAAAGTATGCGGAGGTTTCTGCAGCCAGCCCAAGACAATCGAGGAATCGGTATAGAGAAATAGTTCATAGGGGAATTTTAATCTTTTTATCAAGCTTTTCGTTAAGTTATATAATAGTAATGCTCCACAGAGCTCGAGTTTTGGAATAGTTATCTTTTTTAAAGGCGCAACTTTAGTTTTCGCAACTAATAAATTACAAAAAATTTCTCCCTCAGGAGTAGAGACTCTCAAATAAACTGCTCCACAATATGCCTTTTCCGATGCATCACAGAACCCATGAATTTGAGCCTGGTATCGAGGTGAGAAATTCACCCATCTAGCTATTTTAATGTTTGAAATTTGTGGCAGATTAGTCGAAAAGACATTCCATGTTTCCAATATCTTTGGTGGTATATCTTCATCCCAATCCGATTTGCATTCCCATAGCTCCTGCATAATAAGTTTAGCTACAATAACAATGGGTCCTAACCAGCCTAGGGGGTCAAATAACTTAGCTATTGTCGATAAAATTTGTCGTTTGGTAGTGGACGGTGAAACTCCTATTGTTTCCGGTACGTAGTAAAATATATCTTCCTTGGCATTCCAACGTATGCCTAAGGTCTTCAATGAGCTAGAGTTTTCAAATTTCAAAAAATCTTCTTCTAGAAGATCTTCCCGGGCCAAATTTTCCAAAAGATCATGGTGATTGCTGGTTATCTTCTTCAAGGGGAAACCGGCCGAAATTAACGCTTTAGAAAGCTGTATTTGTTTTTCCTGTGCTTCTTCCAAATTATGTCCTCCTGATAAAACGTCATCTACGTAGATTTCTTCCTTAAGAATTGAAGAGGCTAATGGGTGGGTTTCCTTACAATCTTCGCTTAATTCAAGAAGTGTTCTTAGTGCTAAATACGGTGCGCTATTAACTCCAAAGGTTACTGTTTTCAACTGAAAAACTTTTACTGAATCATTTGGTTTGACTCGAAACAAAATTTTTTGATAAGGTCTATCATCTTTGTGAACAAAAATTTGCCGATACATTTTCTGAATGTCACCGGTGAATACATATTTATAATATCTCCATGACAAAATGATTTGCATGAGGTCTCCTTGAAGGGCTGGTCCTTGATATAAAACATCGTTTAATGAAAATCCACTACACGTTTTCTTCGATGCGTTGAATACAACACGTACTTTTGTGGATTTGCTTTCTGGACGAATGACTGCGTGATGTGGTAGAAAAAAAGAAAAATGTTTTGTCGTTGAAGGCTCCTGATGATTTACTTCTTCCATGTGACCCAAATCGATATATTCTTGAAGAACCTGTTGATATTGATCCTTTAGCTCAGGGTTTCTGTCGAGTTTCTTCTCCATCTGAAGATATTGTGCGTAAGCCGTACATTTCGATGAACCCAAAAAGATTTCCGAGGGGTAATTTTCCTTAAATGGGAGTCTCACCATGTACTTTCCCTCTGGTTGACGCTTAACAGTATTCTTATAAAAATTTTCACAATATATATCGTGCTCTGAGTCGACCTTGTCCTTTTCTACCTCCTCTAATTCCCAAAATCTTCTCATTTGTTTCTGTAAAGCAGTTTCTTCTTCCGATGTGACTAAGGTAGAAAATGAATTATACGTGTGACTGGGTTCAGGACCTGACAAATACCATCCAAAGTGGGATTCCCTTGCCTCTAACGTGTTCCCGATGTTCGATTTTATACCATTTAGGTTGATGAAGGGTAAATAATCGCTTCCTATAATAAGATCTATCGGACCAGGTTTGTAAAAATAAGGATCCGCTAAATCTAAATCCTTTATATCTGGAAGATTGGCTTTTTGTATGGGACAACTTGGTAGAAAATGAGCTAATTTTGGGGCGACAATTGCCTTAATTATGATTGAAAAATCGGACCCTTTTGTTCGCAAGGTAAGACTGCATATTCCTTTTGACCTTCCTACTACCGTTCCTCCTAGACCAGAAATCCTAGTGTGGTATGCTTCCACAGGAATTGCCAGTTGTTGTTGAACTTTTGAGGATACAAAACTCTTCTCGGATCCCGCATCGAGTAGCGCCCGAACAGTAAATAGCTCTCCTGCTTGCTGTATATAGATCAGAGCCGTAGGTAGAATTGTTGTGCGTCCATGCGGAAGGGAAACTAGATCGACAGGAATTGACTTTGCCTTTTCTTTACTAATTACATGAGTGTTGTATGAAACGGTTTCCTCATTCCGTGGAGAAACTTCTTTATGTGCCCGAGTGTTTCCATCGTCTACATGAAGTAAAGTGTGATGTTTCCTTTTGCAGCGAAAACAAAGAACTTTACTGGGACATTTAGATTTAAAATGATTAGGAGAAAAACAATTGGCGCAATATTTGTTAGCATATACAAATTTTATTCGGTCTTTTACGGATAATTCTAAAAATTTTTGACATTGTTTCAATGGGTGATTTCCATTACATTTTCTACAATTAAATTTCCCCCTACTTGCATCCGCTTGTGAGTGAAATGCGTTCGACTTTGAACATAAATTTTCTTTCCAATTTGGCTTCTTCATATCGAAAACAGTTTCCAACATCTCGATCCTTCCTTTCAGAAAATTGCTCATGTCTTTCCATGAGGGCATTTCTTTATGATTCTTGAGAGAGTTTTCCCATGCCCGTAGGGTATTTTCCGGCAACTTTGAAGAGCAAATATAAGTCAAGATAGGGTCCCACGAAGAAACGTTGATGTTACAAGTTTTCAAAATAGCGATTTTTTCGTCTATGGTGTCTACAATTAAACGTATTGATCTAGAGGATTCGTTTTGAGCAGTTTGGATTGACAGAATGTGTTTTATCTGTTGATTGACCAAAATTCTTGGGTTCTCATACCGACTCTGAAGGGCTTCCCAAGCTAATTCAAAATTTTGTCCAACCAAATCAAATCTTTTTACGATTTGGTAGGCCTCCCCCCTTACTTTGGTTCGCAGATATTGGAGTTTCTCGACTTGAGATATGTCCTTGTTTCCCAACACTAACGATGTAAACATGTCCCTAAATTCAGGCCATTTAGTATAACCACCTTCGAAGATTGGCATGTCACATGGGGGTAATCTTAAACCGGACCTTGCTTGCCGAACGACTGTGGCCTCTGCTGGATTCACTACAGTTTGATCCGCTTTCGATTTGTTCGCCATCTGGTCCATTAGTTTCACTTTCAAATTTTGATACATTTGTGCCGCTGCTTCGTATTGTAGTGAGACTCCATCCTTGAAGTCGTCACTAACCTCACTTTTTTCGTCCATTACAAATGCTTCATAGCTTTCCATAAGCCTGCCCCACCGTCGCTCCAACTCGTCATGTTTCACTTGAAGAAACGCTGGAGTCTGATCCTCCTCGCTTACATTATCAAACTCGGCACACAACGCCGTTAATTGGTGTATATCGAATTTACACCTTCGTTTCACCGACATTGTGCGGAAAATTTGAACTTAGTGACTTCAGGAAGAAAGTATACAAAAAAAATTATAACTTGCGTACGAAATTCCCGCGCGGAGTATAAATCATTCACAGATGTCGACTACCAATAAAATTTAATTTAGCGACTTATCCGGAATAATTTTTTAAATTTCAGACAAATCAATGACTTTAGAGAGAACAAACATTAAAAAAAAATAAAAATATTGTCAAACAGTTGACTTACCGTTAGTCTTTGCCTTCCCGTTCTTTTCCCGCGAGAAGAGTTTGTTGATGGTGAAAAAAAAAAAAAAAATTTTCGCAAAAGTGTCGTTATAAAGATCTGTTTGTTTTTTATTTTCGTATTTGTTTATTTTTGTTTATTTTATTTTTTTGATATTACTATTTTTTACAAAAACAATTTGTTGAAATTGTTATTCCGTTTTGTTTGTCACTGTTTTTTCCTTCTGTTTAGTTAACTGATTTTTTAATTTTATGTTTTAAAAAAAAAAATCTTTTCCTTTAATTTGTATTCCTTTTGTTTAATTTCTTTCTATTCACTGTCTTTTGTACTTACTGTAGTTTTTTCTTTTTCTTTTATTATTATTGGTTCGATGGTTTATTTCTTAGTTAAATGTTTTTATGTTTTAAATTTACTTTAGTTTTTCTTCCAAAAAATTTAGTTTCTTCTTTTTATTATTTACCGTTTTTTATTTTATTGTTTTCCAAAAGAAATCCGTTTGCTTGTTATTTTCAGGTTTTATTTCAAAAATTATGTTTTGTTTAAATACTGTCTTTACTTTTTTCCACTTTTTTTTTTTTTTTTTTTTTAAAAAAAATTTTTACTGTTTTAACTGTCCTCTTTTTTTTCTCAAAATTATGTTCTTTTTACTCACTGTCTTTTTCACTGTCTTTTTATTTGGTTTTCTTTTTTTTTTTTTCAATCCTTTACAAAAAAAAATTTTGTTTGTTCTTCACTGTGCGGTCCCGTTTTCTTATTACCGTTTTTTTGTTTTTCAGATTGTACTAGTTATTTAATTTCTTCACTTTTTGTTCTCAAAAAAAAACTTTTTTTTTTTTTTTTTTTCACTGTTTTAACTGTCCAAAATTATGTTCTTTTCACTCACTGTTTTTTTTTTTTTGTTTGACACACTACGTTCTTTCGCTTTTGATGTCGCCGCGCCGATTGCTTTTTATTTAATGATCATATAATTGTTTTCAAACATTTGCGTTGGCGTAATACAGTTGAGAATATTGGACATGAAACATGCGAAACGGAATGTTGTTGAAAATGTTGTTGTTTTTTATTTTTCTTTTACATGTTCCTTTTTGCTGCTGTTGTAATGTGTAGAGTTTCGTTCTCTTGTGTACAGTTGAAATTGATTGTAACTTGAAGTATTGTAGTGATTTATGTTTTCTCTAGTGTTTCGTTTCAATGTCGTTCTAATTCTTTATGGTTTTTATTCTCTTGTGGAATTTGCTTGAAGTTTATGTTCTTTTTTCTTTCTCTTGGTTTACCGTTACCCTTTATGCCTTTTTAATTTTGTTGATCTTTTTATGTGTATACCACAATCGCGTGACACTGACCTTTTCTGTCCTTTGATACTATTGGTTTTTTTTATTATTATTTTTTTTTTTATTTTACACTTTGTTGTTATGCAAACCGGTTTTTAAATTTAATATATACCTATGTGTATGTAATTGCGTGTTCCTTTCTGTTTGATTTTTTAGAATTCCTACACTGTTCTCTTAGAGATTTTTTAAGACAAAGCAACAACTACCGTATTGTACATACCTCTTGTTCTCTTACCTTTTAAGTGCCCTTGGTTGACACTTGTAACCTTTGAATTTCTGCACTTGTTGTATTGTACTTATCTTTTTTTATGATAATTTCCTCCAGTGCCCTTGATTTAACCTTTTTTATGGGGATGAATTTTTTGTTGATCGATCTTCTGGCTCTTTTTTCCTGGGGATGAATTTGTTGATGACTGACCTCCTGTCGGTTTTTTCCTGAGGATGAATTTGTAGATGATTGACCTCCTGTCTGTCTTTCTTCTTGTTCTTTTCTCTTGATGGTTGTTGGGATTGATGCTGGTAGCGCACAATCGCCTTTGATGCCTAGTGGACCTTATGCCACTCTACGTTTCTTGGGTTTGATGATAAGCCTTGGTGTAACCTGTGGATCTTATGCCACTTCACGGTTGTTGGGATTGATGCTTGTAGCGCACAATCGCCTTTGATGTTTAGTGGACCTTATGCCACTCTACGTTTCTTGGGTTTGATGATAAGCCTTGGTGTAACCTGTGGATCTTATGCCACTTCACGGTTGTTGGGATTGATGCTTGTAGCGCACAATCGCCTTTGATGTTTAGTGGACCTTATGCCACTCTACGTTTATTGGGTTGATGCTGGTGACGCATAACCGCCTGTTGTGTCTAGTGGACCTTCTGCCACTGATTCAAATCACAATCCTAGAACGCTAGGACTTGTCGAAGGACCAATTTTGTAGGCTCTAGGAGTCAACTAAACTCCTAGGGTCTTACAAAGGATGAGTTGACGAGCAAGATTAGGATATATATATTCCTCTTGAATATAAATATCCCCCAAAGAAATAAGAAGGCTGAGGGTTTTTTGTTTAAACTTAAAATTTATTGCCTTCTTGGCTGTTCTAGCTCTACTAATCAACTAACTAAGAAAACTAAGCAAAGGTTTTAAGAAAAGTTAAATTCATAAAATACATAAGGATATAATACAATTTAATCATGGGGACTTCAAAGATATAAGAGAAATACAAGTATAAGAGATTGAGAAAAAATGAAATTGATAAAAAGAAAAAAGATAATTCACAATAATGTATATATATATAAAAAAAAAACAATATGTTGAACACGGTTCAACACTTCTAATATTACCATTGGAAGAACAAAGGCAAGGGCCATTATTTTTTTTTTCATACGACCAACACTCAGGAGATGGCATTATGGTTGGAACTAGGAAAATATATTATAAGAAGGAGGAAAGAGGGAGCAGTATTTTTGGACACTAGGTTTGAATATTTTTATAACATTTTAATACAATAAGTAACAGGAAAGATCTCTGCAGGAAGGAAGTTCCACATAGTCTGTCTAACAATCGAAATTTGTCTGTAATGCAGTGTGCGATAGACTGGCCAATCGACCACATACGGATGTGCTGGCCGAGAAAGACGAGCGTTACGTAGGAATACATGATTTTCAATATCCGTTGTAGTAGCGATAGAACAGTGAAACACAAGCCACATTGCAACAATGCTCCAATGAATCAATGGAGTTGGACACACTATCGTGATTAACGAGCTACAACGGCCTCTCCTGTAAACGGTCGAGAAGCCTCAAAATAGTCGTTAAGGGTCAATCCATACATGAGAGTTGTATTCCATTCTCGATCGGTTATAAATGGTGTAAATGGTAAGTAGATCAGATGAAGTGAAGTATTTATTGCGCCGTCTTAAGAAACCACGGCACTGAAAAATGTGTCAGTTCTAGGGAACATCACACTGAATTTTCATGCCCATAACGTCAAGGTCTTCTGACTCCCTAATATTTACACCACAAATTTGTATAGATGATACAATATTATTGTTGCTTAACATGAACTTTATTTATTTATTTTTTCTGACGATTTTTTTACGATTTCAAGGAACGTCTTTGACGATTTTGACGAATTTTTCTCAAATATTTGAAGAATTTTTCTCAAATATTTGACGATTTCATGCTTCATTTATCTGGCAGCTATGTATGCATGGTATGTACTTATGTTGAAATTAAAGTCTTAAAATTTTTTAAATTAAAAGATTTTAAGTTCTATTAATCCGAATATGAATTAATTTTTGTTAATTAATTTTAAGTAAAATTAATAAATATTTATTGTATAGGCTCTGAGTACCTTTCAGTTGACCAGCTACATCTTCAGAATAAAAAGTTTACAAATGTTTCAGTTTAAATTGTTTTTTAAATACTTTTTATTACTGGATTTTAATATTAGCTAGTATTGTTTCAACAGAGATGGAAGGATCTTTTCTACATTCTATTGACATTATAATAAAAAGTTTACATCATTCGAATTTATTGCTGTACCTTTAGAAATTTTTGGCATAAATGTACATGTGGGCCAAAAAGAACAAGGCGAACAATCTTAGAATGTATGATAACTTAAAAATGTATTTGTAGAACATAATATAAAAGAAATGTCCATCTAAACTTGGAACAATAAAACTACATTCCGGTCACATCCATAAACTTAAAAAACACTTGTCAACTTAAGCGTCTAAAAAATATAAAATCATCCATGTACATTAGGGACATAACATTTTATTACTTTCCTACCGTATTTACAAATGTCGAATGGATGATGATAGTCTAAAAATAATAAAAAAAATCTTGCATAAATACCAAAAATTTTTCATTTGTTGGCTAAAATTAAAAGCGCATCATGTATAACAGGAGGCCAAGATACGAACACTTGTTCTTACCAGGAAACTAAATGATTTTGCATTACCGTCTGTATGACATCGTTTATACCGGTATGTACGTAATTGTTTTACTGCTGATGATAAAATATTAAAGTATTTTTCAAATTGTGACAAAGAATGTCGTGATCAAGCATGTGAAATGCTCATGAGTGATCTAGAAGTACCAGAAAAGACATCATGGTACTTATTTTTCGTTCCTCTTACTTTCATTCATCTTCTTGTTTGGTTCCTTTAGGAACCAGGTTATATCCCTAATGTCCATGCTTGAGAAGATGTGAAGTTTTAAATTCTTTTGTAAAATGACGTCATGACACAGTTTTTTCTATAGTTTGTCTTGCAAAAAAAAAAAAAAATAAGAGAACGAAAGTAAACTTTTGTCCTTGTTTTTGCAAACTTTTTTACTTATTCAAGTAAAATTTTTTTTTATTTTTTTATGTATGCTTTACATTTGAAATTGTGTCAATAGTCCAGGCGAAGATGTAAATGTTATTTGGAAACACATGAGAATGAGTGCACACAAAGAAAGAATGAAAGAAATTATTAACAATATTAAGAATAACAATATTCAGAATGAAATTATTTAATGTTCATTCAGACAACCTATGTAATTACCGTAAAAAACTAATGAGTCATTGTCAACAATTTAGGGTAACAATATTAGTAAAACTACATATACAGACTTATGTAGAGATTTTACATGGCCTGGCAGGATCGCCATGTAGTGAAAATCAAACAAAGATCTTTTCTGTTTGAAGTTCAAAATTATAATCTTGTTCATTCATTAAAAACTCCTCGCTTAAATACTAACAATGAGAATTTTTATTTCCTAAACTTAAACATACATATTTACAATTTACTTTACAAAATATTATATCATTATTGTTCACACGAGCAAACAAGTCCACACAACCCCAACCCTGATTTCCAATATAACAACACAAACTTCTCTAATAACAATAACATCATCAACACACATCAACATTCACCATACACATCAACATTCACCACACACATCAACATACACACTTTCTGCAAGAGATTCAGAATTAATATTAACATCCTTGATAGATCAGTTGATTATCGATCCTTGAAGAATGAACAGCTAAAAACACTACGCGAGTTGCTTATCGATCATCAAACAACACTAAACCTAAAAACCCAATAAGCCCTACGCGAGTGCGCTATAACCTATAATTATTTTAAATTCTAAAAGATTGTGAACTTTAATAAATTAAATCAAGAATTGTGAACTAAAGCAAATTGTGAAATTAAATATTACCAATTAAAATAAATTTTGTTATAAATATAAATAAACAGACATAACTTTATAACGTTTGAAGAAAATACAAACAAAAATAAAAAACTATATAACATTTATTATTTACATATATATTAAAATATAAAAGGTTTGTGCTTACATTTATATACCCTACCCCCTCTTACCCTCATACTAACCCTACCCTATAACCCGTATGTTCAATTATTTTGGAATTTGCATGCGATTCATATCTTATCAAATTTACAAAGTATTATACGCGAACAATCATTGTGTTTTTCTAAGATATCAGATTACGCTAAACTATCGAATAAAGTTCGGTACTAATCTATCTGAACATGACAGTTTATTTATACCTTGGTTTTTAAAGTTGGTGACCCTTTTTTGTTCTTTGTTTGGTTTGTTTTCAAATTGAGTTTATTTTGTTTTCAATAAATGATCAACATGACTTCATTAATACACTACACTACACCTTCAAGTTAAAATTTTATAGTTAAAAAAAAAAACTAAAAAATATTAATTCTTAAAATGTATGCATTATTCCTGTTTGATATAATTATGAAATTTTTTTTTAATTAAAAATAAATAAATGCACAGTCGCAGGACCGAAAATCAGAGTAACGCTCACAAATTTTTAGGGAGTGGCAGCGAAGTTGGCAGACGCATCACAGCTGCAACGCTCTTATACCTTGTGAGAAATTATTCTTGCCCGGCATGTATGTTTCCGGCATTATGTACCGGTTTAAGTTAAGGGTCCGATGTGCTCAAATAATATAATGAAAGATGTTAATGGTGGAATGATTAACAAAAGATCCCGAAATGTTTTGTATGCCAAGATCTATGGTGAACCATATAATGAATATATATACAAAAATTGTAGAAACAATTTATCGGGGAGGTTGACCAAAGTGTACGCCAACTAATTAAAACGGTTTCAAACTGCTTCATATAGTTAGGACGTAGAATAGTAAATTCTCTCTACTGGCAAATAAGTCAATTACAGCAAGGAAATCTTTTAGTTGGCTTATTAGACGTAAGCCAAACCCCATATCAGACATCTCCGTCAAAACGTGAAATATATGAAATAATATATCTTTGGCGCGACTTTCTCAAAGTAGATTTCTGGAAAAAATTCTGTGAGCAAATAAAATTGCTAAAAAAAAAGGTTCCCAAAAATCTGTCGTTTGGAGCTGACTTTAAATTGTAAGTCCCAAGTTAGGTCCTAATCGTGACTGAAGGGTTGTAATGACAAATTATGAATATATGTACGGTGCAATAGAATATGGACTCATTATGTGTAGTATTGCATCGCACTTTGGACGCTTACACACAATCGTCGGGGTTATCGACAAATAAGAGAAAATGGTGTTAATATATTGTAGTGGCCAGTTCTGCCATCCAATAGAAAATGTGTGAAATATGATAAAAAGAAGAATAAATTGCCATTGTACTGTAATAGAGAAACGTAACATAATAGAAGCAGTATAAAAGTACGGAATTAATTTAGCAGGAATTTTCAGTTCATTGTGTTTCAGTGATGAACTTTTTTATTATTCCCATATGAATACTTTAACACAACAGACAGTGCAAACCAAAAAGAATATCTTTTTTACGACAAAAAAGGAAAACTGAGTTAAGAATAGTTTTAAAACAGAATGTTTCTGTTTGTCGATTACATACACAAGAAGATCTCGAAATCAGTTAAACTAAAGAATTGCAGTTTCAAAAAAAAAAAAATTATGAAACAAAAGATGACATTTCATTTTTATATGTGTTGAAATAAAAGAATTTTCGATTCTACACTATATCAAATTTATTTTAATACAGTTTTTTGATTACGAACACAAATATCTCTATCGTTAACACCGAAAAAATTTGTTATTGATACATACAGTGGACAACAAAAGTCTAGGTACCACAATATATATTAGTATTTTTATGAATTTTAAGCAATAATATGTACAAATAATTGATATATAATTATATATATATAAATAATTAGGTACAGTGAAATAAAGCCATAGGTAATAAAGCCATATGGTTTTATTTCTCATTCTATTGAGAAATAGGTAATAAAGCCATATGGTTTTATTTCTCATTCTATTGAGAAATAAGGCCATATGGCTTTATTTCCTACACCCATGTGCAATAAAGCCATAACCAAAGTGGAAATAAAGCCATAACAGTGTAATGTTGAGCTCGGTTGATCTCGTTCGGCTTGCTCGCAATATACACGGCAGGTGCGTTCTATATTGCACTTTAACTGCCGTTCTTCAATATATTAAAAGCATTTTTGTCGGTTGCTATGACCAGCATAACAGTGTAATTGTGGTGGAAGGGAGGCGGGTGAGCTCGTTCGACTGGCGAACAAAGCGCGCGCTTAGCGCGCGTCGTGCCAAGTTTGCGATTTAGCTTGGTTAAGTTTCCCAAATAGCTATTGGAGGTGTTCCGTTTCTAAAGTTGAACCAAAAGGGGTCCAAAAAGGGGGAAAGGGGCCAAAAACGGGCAAATTGAGTGCATAGCCAATCACGCCTGAATGCCTGGACCGATTTTCTTGAAATTTGGGATATAGATCGAGCTTTTGTCGGTGCAGGTTCTAGGCAATAAATCTTTTCAAAATTTTGACCCAAATGGGAAAAAAAATGGGACAAAGGGAGAAAAAATGGGCAAAAATTAGTACTTTTATGCATAAATGCTGTATTTTATTTTATTTATTTATTTATTATAATTTACATAGCACAACAAGATATGAATCTTATAAGTGACAGTGCTATGTTTGGAATCATTAAGATTTAAAAATTAATAGTGAAACAAAACATATTAAATAAAAAATACAAAATTAATATAATTAATATCATGTTAAAATATAAAATATTTTATCTGTTTTAAAGGCATTTTTTACGATTTAGCTTGGTTAAATTTCCCAAATAGATATTGGAGGTGTTCCGTTTCTAAAGTTGAACCAAAAGGGGTCCAAAAAGGGGGAAAGGGGCCAAAAACGGGCAAATTGAGTGCATTTATATTTAGGACTTAGAGTATTCAAAAAACTGGTTGTTTGTTAAACCGGTTTCCGAATAATTTGAAAAATTGCATTTTTTAAGGAACCGGTTTCAAAAGCGGTTACGAAACATATAAATCGGTTTTTTATTTATTGTTATTTTTAATGCAAAAATGACCCAATAATAATTTTGTTTTAATTTTTTAAACTAATCCAAACTACAACGCGCAACGCCGGGTACAATCTGCTAGTATATATATAATGCAGCCAAAAACAGATTAATAAATTGCAAATATTTTTCTATCTCGTTGGACGAAAGCACAAAACATATATAAATAAATAATATATATCTGTCAACTTCTTATTTGCATAAAAATGCTATGCTGGCTTTTTCTAATTTAAAAATAATTGTAAGTAAACTACGAAATAAATTAAGTGACCGTCATATAGCTGATCTAATGCGCATCAAAAAATATAAAGGAGATATTAATTTGGGTGAATTAGCCGACCGCTAACGTGTTTTGTTTTTTGTAATAACATACACACAACACAATAAACCAATTTTTTTATTTTCTTTTTATTTTCCCAGTGTACGATTCTCAAATTAAGTTGAATTTTGTTCTCCGCTGCTTTACCAAAACTACGATAGCATGCGTTTGAGCACCACTGCTCTACAGTGTTAAAAAAAATAAAACCTAGGCTTTAAAAAAATAGATTTAAGCACAATAAAGCATTTTTAAAATCCATGAAATTGTCAAAATATATTGGAATACTAAGACATTTGCTGTCCACTGTATATATATACATATCAATAGATATTGTGCTTATACAGGAAAGATAAGTGTATGGACAAAGTCTGTGTTTGCTATATAATATATATATACTATAATCTCCACTGAACGTAATGAATCGATTTAAACTTGATCAACGTTGACATTTATTGGAAATTTATTTCGAAAACAAAGACAGTTGCACGAAAATGACGTACAAAATTGAGTCGCACAGAAGGAGAAGGTTTATTGGTAAAATTCGTGAAACTGGTTCCATTTTGCTGATGCGCCAAGATGTGAGCGTGATCGTACTGTACATACACCCGTAAATATCAAACCTGTACCTGAGACTGCGCGTGAGAGACCATCAACATCAACTCGTTGTCGTTCTCAAGAATTGATCATTTCGCACACCAGTTTACGTCGAATTTTGCAAAAAGATCTCGGTATGATGCTTTACAAAGTTCAATTGATTGAGTTGAAACCGCATGACCATCCGCTTCGTTTTCGCTTCGCTAGATGAGCCAACGCGAAATGCACGATGATGTTGAATTTGCCAAAAAAAAATCGTATTTTCGGATGAAGCTAATTTTCATCTTGGTGGTACGTTAATTAACAAAATTGGCCGTATTTGGATCTCTTAAAACTCTCAAGTGGTCCTACAGAAAACAATGCACCCATTACGAAAATATGGACGGCGCAATTATTATGGTCAATGGAAATACCTAACGCACCATGATAACCGATTTTTTGTATCCGCTCTTCATGGTGTTGTTGCGAACGATGTTTGAATTGTTCAACTTGCCACACGTCTTATGCCACAGTCGATTTATTGAGTTTGATGGCCGTTTAATTAGTCGAAATGGTTATGTCAATTGGACGCCAAGAAGCTGAGATTTGACACCGTTGGACTATTTTGTGTGGGGCACCGTTATAGAAACCAGAGACAATTGAATATTTGAAGGCCAACATTCGTGATGCCGAGAATTGGTCCGATCGAATGAGGCTTAATTATACTTCACAACAAAAAAATTAATTGGCAAAATTTTAAATTGGTTTCGATTTATTGCATTTTTAAATTTAAACATTTGAAATGGCCCACCCTTTTCTTATACAGGAAATAAAACTGTAGGGTTGTGAAGTGCAATGTTCACAAAAAACTAAAATTTTAGAAGCATATGAAAAAAACTGGTGAAAATACTACTAAAACCTTAGTCAATAGCATTAATTTAGTTTAATTTTAACTAAATGTAAGCAAATTAACAAAAAAGTTTGTTAGAATATTTATTTTTGCTGTTTTATACCAAATAAAAAAATAAATGGAGTGAACTTTTATGGATTTAGTAACATAAACCACACAACAAAAATAATGAAGTATATAAATAAACTCTACCAATTGTTTGCTCATATTTAGTTCAATTTTTGTTCGCATAAAATTGACTGTCAATAAATTTTAATTCTGCAATTTATTAAAGTAAATTAATTAATTATTGAATAATGGCAAATTGAACAAAGTTACCAAAATGTATTGTTTCTCAAACCAAATTTAAGCAAATCCAGCAATTACTGACAAATGATGCTAGCTTATGGAAAAGTGTTAAACTAATTTAAACCAGAAACACAATAAAGCTACTGGATTAAAATATATAAGAGTTTTTTCTTTTAGTTTAGTCACGAAATAATTATAAAACGAAGAAGTAATATACAGTGATGGACAAATAATTAAAACAAGTATGATATTGTCTCCGCGAAGTGATATCTAACGGTAGTCCCGTGGAGGGATAGTGGCTTGAAGAACATAGGATTTATAGAGGTTTACTATGTAGAAACATACATATGTAAAGAACTCTCTTCTCCAAAATAAGAGACATATCGTTGGTGCCCAAATTATCTAATTCAGCCCAAGAGTAGTTGATAATCATGACAGTGATGGCCTGTCCAACGTTGTTCTCCAAGAAGTAGGAAGCGATGATGTCTCCAGGCAAAAAATCACACTCAACTGTGACTTTTTCGAGATACTCTTGGATCTCGTGTGAATTGGAATTTTTGATGACAATTAGGTTCAGTTTCCAACTACTTCAGAGTCCTTTCAGCTACAGATGTAGCTTCGCAGTTCGGTCCTGTTCCAGTCCCTGTCCCTGTTGAAAAACTTACAAATATATTCTCTCTTCAACATAACAGACCTAGAGGGACTGACTAAGAATGATTTCAATGTAATAATAGAAACAGTTTGTGATCTTCGATTAAGCGAAACACATGTTTGATTGATCTGGAATTAAAAATTCCAAAAATTTTGCTTGTTTTCTAGTCTTGATTTACGACAATTTATTTCATTATTTTGATATTTGTCTAGAGGTAAATAAATCATTTTTTTATAGCAGAAATGCAAACAATTTAAAAACCATTATACTGCATATTGTTGTTATTACTTGTTGTTGCAAATATTTCATACAAACGAATTCCATCTGAAAATCTTGATGCGATATCTCTACTGTTGTTATTTATGAAAGTATTCAAGGCATGTAATGAGAACAATAAATCTATTTTTTTTCGCAATTTAGTACTCTTTGTAAAAGAAACTTACACAACACTATTCATTTTATCTCAAATTAAAAAAAAAAATTATTGGGTTATCTTTCATTTGTATTTGATAAAGTAATCGTATGCCAAGTGAAATAAAACGCTAAAAATGGCAATAAAATAAAAAAGCAATTAACAAAAATGTAGTAGTATTTGTAACACCAATTGCGATATCTCTTATCCGAATTAAATTTTCCTTTTGACCCTTTGTGGCAGCAAATCTTACCTACTTGCGCTTGTATTGCTTCAAGTCTCAAAATAAATTTTCCTTCTTAATTCTGTACAGCATCAAGAAACTTTCTAGCTTTTATTATAAAATCCATTAAAACTAATGGAATTTGCTTTTTAATTTAGCAAAGAAATAAAAAAGGAGGGTTGAATGGTCTTTCCTCTAGCTACTGGTTAAGCAATAAAACAACTTAAATTTATTAAAATGGGTTGTCGTTGTAGTCTAGTAGGTAGTGTGGTTGGCCTATTAGACGTAAAGGCCACGGGTTAAACCCTAAGTCCTACATAAAAGGCCTGTCATCTTTGGCCCATATTTGTTTGAAAATGAGGACGGCACAACTATCAATGGAAACATCTACCACATCATGATTAACGATTTTTTTATACTCGGCCTTCATGCTATTGTCGTGAACGACGTTTGTTTTCAACACAGTGGTGCAACTTGCCACGCATCCCATGCCACAATCGATTTATTGCGTCAAACGTTTGATGGCCGTTTAATTAACCGTAACGGTGATTTCAACTGCCAGGAAGCTACGATTTGACACCCTTGGACTATTTTCTGTGGGCCGCTGTTAAAGAAATCAGAGATAATTGAGCATTTGAAGGCCAACATTCGTAATGCCATTGCCGTGATAGGATTTCATACACTCGAAAAATTGCAGGAAAATTTTTTTTATTTCCGATCGAATAAGATACTGTGAAGCCAGCCGGGGCAGCTACATGAATGAAGTTATATTCCATTTTGAAACCAGTTTTGATTTATTGCAGTTTTTAAATTTAAACTTTTAAATGGCCCTTTATGCTGTCTATCAAGTGAGACCAATCGACGAGAATTTTAAACTATGTTAGCATTTCTGTTCAGTAAAACTTTGCCCACTTCTAAATTGTTGAAATTTATTTCGAAAAAACAGACATAATATGGACACGCAATTCGCACAGTTATTGATCGCTTTCGTTCTAGTTTTACTCTTCTCGATTAAAAAAATGCGAAAAATGCAACGAAAACTATTTGGAAAATCCTTTGTTTGACTTACGATCCTATACAATACAGTTCGTATTAGAATGAAAGCCAAACGACCATAGTTGGTTGCGCAGTTTGGCTGATTGAGCTCACTTGAAACTGGACGCAGATTACCATTTTTGACACAGAATTTTGTTTAGTGATGAAGTACATAACATAACATAACATAATTGGTCATTAACGCATAGCAATTGACATACATTTTTTAACCATACATACATAATTGGTCATTATAACCCTTCAGTCAGGATTACAACCAAGCTTCTCACACCACTTATGTTGTATGCGTTAATTTTATACATATTTATATACATATTTATATAACATATTTATATAGAGTTTAAAGTCGACTCCGAACGACAGTTTTTTTGAGAAACTTTTCATGGCAATTTTATTTACTCTGAGAGTTTTTGCCAGAAATCTGCTGAGAGGAAGTCTCCGAAGAAATATTTTTTATCATATTTTCGTTTTGATGTCTGACCTAGAATTTGATCCCGGGCCTTACGTTTAATAAGCCAACACACTACCTACTAGACTACGACAGCTTTGTAAATTTTTCAACCTTTAATTCTGTTATACGACTTTCTCAAAAGCAGAAGACAACATTAACTAAGATGATTCCCAAGCCTGGCAAGGATAACACGAAAGCAGATTTATACTGACCCATAATATTGGCCTCAATGCTAAACTACTGCCATTATTAATTGCCAGAAAGTCTATAATGGATCATCAATAAAACAAAACACAGCACTTTTGTACAAATGCACTGGTTAGTGCAGCGTGTATGCTGGTACAATCCCCTGATCGATCTGATTTGACTTATCCTTGCCGCGAATTTGCCTATCTAACTATCTAACTAAATTTATATTCTATTATATTATATCTTTAGTCAACTTCATATTTAGAAGCTCAACACACGGATGAAAGAGTATTACTATGTGTCACTCTCTGTAATTCGAATTCGATTTGAATTGAGCTCATCTTTCGATTGCGTAAATTTTTGCTTACTACCAAATATGATAATTTGTATGTTTAATCTATAAATTATGTTGAGTATTTTTAAAATATCCGCGTCTATCGTCCACCACTATTTATTTTAAGTTTTTTTATTTTCAAATTTAAAGTTTGATTTGACACACATTTAATTTTACTTTTCTAATCAAATTTCTTTCTTTGTACGTTACTTTCGTTTTCATCCGTTTGGCTTCAATATTATGCGTATGTATTCAAATGCACATAAAGTTGCATTTTATGGCCCCAAAAGTTTCAGTTTCTTTTTGTCAGTTCTCTAATTTATTCGTGGCCCATTCGAGTGGAAAAATATAACTTTAAAAGGGAAATTATACTTTCAAGAAAGTTTAACACTTGGTTTGTTTCCTACTTCCGGCGAACGTGATTTATAATACTCAAATATTCTTAAAAGCACAGTGGGCAGAGATTCACCAAATATCCATTGGATCGCGTCATTCCATTTTGAATAGGATTTTTGTTTGCTTTTTTGTGTATCATCTACACGAGTATGTTATAAATAATGCAAACAATTTTAATGTAAAATAAATTAATTAATTTAAAAAGCAGTTTCCATAAAAATAAAACAATATTCTGAGATATACATCCGTAAATAAAGACAAAATTTCTGCTACTCAAGTTCATGTGCATCTTTACTCTGGATAACTTCTGTACCGTTTCTTCTATTTTTAATTTCAAATTTAAATGGAGCAACATTGCTCACCAATATTTGTAAGACTTAAGGTATAAACACATAGACGACAGACGACAGACAACAGAAAGCTGCCAAGTTTAGAATACACATGTTTATATGAAAATGATTATATTGAAGGCAGGACAGAAAAAGCCAAAACAACAACCTAAGCAGTTGCTGCCCAAATTAAACTATTTTCTATTTTTGTGAGCAGCTAAAAGCAAATTAGTGATGCCAATACAACATAATATCATAATAAAAACACAGCTAAAAATACTTATATTATTGAAGAGAAAGAACAATTCTAAAATTAAGAAATAAAAAGGAATCCATGTATTCATAATAAACAAAATAGAATTATAAATTCAATTTTGTATCTGAACTCACTTGATAAATGTCTTGTGTGTGCGGTTTTTTCATAAGTGAGTTTATTTTTGCGTACAAAAAACCTGATAGTGTCAACACAGAAAAATATATTTACATTCAAATTTAAAAATTATTGACAATCGTTTTTTTTCTGTTCTGCTTTCAAAAAATTTAAGCAGTCGGCATACGGCAGACAAAACAGTTGACAGAATTTTCTGTCGAACTGCCGAACTGTTGTCTGTCGTCAATGTGTTTATACCTTTAAGTCGATATCGGCAAATGGCTTTGTAAATTAATACGTAGACTGCAATGCATCGTATAAGACTTTCGACTCTAATGGCTAAGTAGCATTTCATTTTACTGGCGAATTTAATTTTTGTATATACTTCACACAATTCAATGGTTGCCAGTTATCACTGGCACCAATGTGTACAGCATTTTATAATAACTGCGTTATATATTTATAGTATAATAGTAAACGGTCATGTGTTATTCATAAAGCTGTTCATTGTATGCACCAACTTATCGATTGTATCTTAGAGGCGATTAAAATTTTACCGCCAACCTTACTTGATGTTTCTATTGTTGGTAACAGTTTTTTTAACTGTATCAGAATATGATATTTATCTAGAAGATAACCAATGAACCTGAGGGTGATGACCAATAAGAGGATTAGCAATTGGAAGAAAATTGATTGGAAATTGATGACCTGTGTTTTAAATCGTGGAACCGTTGAATAATGAATAAATTATTATAATTCGCGGTGTAATCGCTGTAGTCAAGTACTTTGAGTGTTGGCTTATAAGACGCGAGCCCGAGGTTCAGCCCCTAGCTCAGACATTTCGACAAAAACACAATATTGAATATTATTTTTTCGGCGACTTACTCTTAGCATTCTTCTGGCAAAAACTCTGAGAGTAAGTAAAAAATTGCTTTGAAAAGCTTCCCAAAAATTTGTCGTTTGAAATTAAAATGTAGGTCCTGCCACTCATAAATAAAATTAACAAACAAAACATGGATGGTGTGAGAAGCTAGACCGGAATTCTGACTAAAGGGTTGTAATGATCAATTAAATAATCTTTTTCGCTGATGCCGTTAGCAAGTAGCAATATGACTATGTGTTACCACACTTTTTGACACTTAGAAATTTTTAATATAGTAGATATCTCGCATTATATGTAGAATGACTTTATTTCATTTTGTTTAACTTAATGTCAGAAGACTGTAGGGGCTGGGGAATTCTCCATCGGAATGTCATATTGATACATATTTTTACTTTGATGAATTGATATAATGAGACAAGCTCTTACCTCTTCAGCGCATAAGCAGACGTCAATACCTTTTAGTAGTTTTTAATTTATATATTTTTGTAAGAACTCTATAGATATAGATCCATTATTGAACATACAATCGTATAATAAGGATTCCCACCTATTCTGTAGAAGCTTTTCCATTAAAAGTTAGATGACTCTCAAAGCTTTTGTTAGAAGACTCCTGTGAGGGGGTTGAAATAAATTTTGTTCCTATTTCAATTTTTTCAAGGTTTCAGAAGCGATGATGTTCGAATCCTCGAGGGCCCATCTAGTAGAAGTACTCATTAAACTATGACCAACAACTCTATTTGTGACTTTCTACGATTTTATTAACTATTTTACGAAATAAAACTAATTTCCTCCGATGACTGCAATTATTTATTTTTATGATGTTTAAAAGTTTTTCGTACTCCAAACGCTTTATCCACTGCACCATTTACATAGAATTATCTTTTTGAGAAGGCCAGTCTCAATGATATTGAAAATATTTTATTTTTTGTTTTCGCTTTTAAATTGTAAGCGATAAAGCAAAACGCTTTATAATATGCAAACAAAAGAGTTCTGTATTGGTATTGGTATATTCTATTGCCAAGTCTATTATTAAGTCAACAATGGAACTGCTAACAATATCATACATAAGACGCCATAGAAGAAAATTGCAAATACTTTTCTTTTGTTCTTTAGTTCAAAATTATAGAAAATAAAACCATAAATTAAAAACATCTGGCAAAAAACTCTAATTGCATCAGCAAAGGCGGAGAACTACGCTTTGAATGCATTTTTTTCTTTGAAAGCAAAAGTTAATATGTTACACAATTCTTTGGCTGTCTTCTACTTTGTCATTAAAAAATACATATCGATGGCTTAATATAGAAAGGTCGTATCTTAAATTTTCAGTACTTTACAGGAGATGGAAAAAACTTAATAAAATCTAAAACAAAAATGTTTAAAAAAAAGTTTAAATGCAGTTTTTATTAAAAATAAATGAAGAATTCAATTATAAAATAATTTTTTGAATTTCGGTTGTTTTTTAGGAGTAATTTGACTTAGGGCTTTTTCGTATTCAAATTGTTGAAAATTAATGTAGAAATAGGGCTTTTTTTTATTGATTTAAAATGAGAATAAATAAAGATAATAATAAACGTTTAATGCAAAATTGTAAATCAATGTAATAAACAAACATCAGATAATTGCATTATTGTAAGTTCTTATTAAAATTAATCTTTATGTGGCAAATTATCATAAGAATACTTTTAAATAAAATTAGTTTTTATAAGGCAAATTATCATAGAAGTGGAGGCAACCGACTGGCAGGAACTTTTTTAAATGTTGCAAGTTGTTAATTGACTCGTTTGTCAATTAGCTCTATATTTAATACCAGCACTTGAACTGGATTAAATGTTTCGATATATATTTTTAAAGGATCCAATCACAGCACATAAACTGGATTGACAATGTGTTTTTTACTGAACAACAAACAGCACTTAAACTGAGTTGTTCCCGCAAAATAAAAATTCTGGCTCTTTAGTTTTTAAAATGCAAAAGAAAAAAGGGAACTTTATTATAATTTTCTTCATTTAAATACAAAATTATTGATGACTACTTACTTCCAATATATTTCTTATGTAACTAAATTATAGTTATTTGAACTACTTATTAAGCAAATTTAAAGTTCATTAGCCGTTTGGCCATGACCACAAAATTAAAACAAACAAAATTAAAGCAATTGTGCAAAATAAAAAAAAGACAATTATTAAAGTGCAAGTAATACATTATTTTCATAAATGCAAAAAAGTTAATAAACGGGCGTTAAATTTCAAAATGAACAAAAAAAAAATAAAAATGCAAACTAAATTAATGTAAACACTAAATTTTTGACTTTACACAAAAAACAACAAAAAAAAATAATTTTATTTCTAAGTGAAACTTAAATCTAAAGATTTCTAAACATGCTCCCCCCGTTGAGTGCAGCTCAAATATTATGATGGTCCATGGCATGCTGAATATGCTGGGCTGGCGATTTTAATTCTTCTTTTAGTTGAGTGACAGGGTTTTTTTTTTTTTTATACATGTACTGTGAAATCTGAAGATGTTTGTAAATTGCGAGGTGCTGGAGTTGGTGTGAATTTGAATTTTCGTTTAGTGACAAGATACACCACTATGCCGACAGTAATAATTAATGTTGAGTAGCCGACGGTTATATGGTGGTAGTTCTGTGCATCAATCTGATTTGGAAGCTGAAGTATCCCTTGCTCATTTAGTGAGTTTTGTAATGCAGTCAAGTTTTGTATTTGTGAAACATACTCGTCTTTGTGTATTTCAGTTAGCAAGGGTTCCACGGTTCTTCTGTGAATTTCTTCAGTAGTATTCCAAAGTTTAGAGTAAGACGTTTTTATCGAGGTTGATATTTTCTGATGCGCTTGTATGATTGTAGAGTTGTGTTGCAACACGCATTCTGGTCCTAAACTTAGTAAGCCGGATCCATCTAAGATTAATTGGGTGATGTCTTTTTTACAAACTGCTGTTGCAGGAGAAGGAGATGGCAGTGCGTATATCCATTGGTTTGAATGCCGCAGGGAGATCCAAGCAGACTTTGTCGTCAATCTTTGCACATTACAGTCTGAATGCGTTTTGTTGAGAAACAAATTTATTTCGCAGGCACATGCCCCAGCTTTCAGTTCGTATTGAATTTGGCTAATTAAGCATATATACAATTCTTCTTTCATGGCTGTGCACGAGCCGAGTCCGTAATTATCTATAAGGAAATATCTTTTTTGCACTGTATTGATTGCCAGTAAAGAAGAGCATACTTCCATTGATACAAACGTGTTGTTAATCCACCTTGGAATTGGAATGAGATTAAATAAATCGTACTGGCCTTTTTCAATTAATGGTAAAGTTACACTGAAGGTTGCTGTGGTATTTGTAAGTCCTCCTGTTACTTTCATGAGTTTGTATAGTTGTAATGCGTCTTCTCGGTTTACAGGTAATTGAAGTGACTCAGGCAGGTGAAATAATATGTTATCTACTTCATGTTGTAGTTGGATTGGGGTGAGTAATAATGGACTTATTATGCCATGATGAGTGTTTGTTAAAATATCTAGAAGTAAAGATTGAGTTTGGTCTAAGTTTGCTGCCATTATAGTTAATTGAACACACAACGACAAGAAAATATGAGAGGTTCTTTCTTCTTCACTACTGTTACGTATGCGGTTATAAATCTGTGATATTTGGAAATCAATTTGTTCAAACTTTTTCTTAGCTGTTTTTTGATCCAACTTAATAATGTTGATTGTGGAATCAATAATTGACGTTTGATTCTTCAAGAGTTTGAGCAGGTGGGCTTCATTTTGTTTAACTTGTGTTATTGTATGCGCCATATTGTCAGCATATTCTGAGTCTAGTACTCCAAATAGTGAATGGGCAATATTCCCCACAATATCCATTGCTGCTCTTTTTTGTCTTTTCCCAGATAGTAATGTGCTGTCCATTATTAACCGAGACTCAGTATGTTTAAAGTAATTTACTAGATTTGCGCATGTTGCCTTTTGCTGCATTTCTTGACATAGATGATCAAGCGCCTTGGTTCCATTTGAAAATAATTCTAATTCCGACCAAAATCCTTCTAAATCATAATAAATTAAAAGTTGCCATTCTGTAGGTGCGATAAATGCTGTGCCGATTCCTTCGTAGTAAATACCCAGTTGTGCTCGAAATTGTTTATTGCGAACGCTTGTTGCAAGAACAACTGGTAAAAGCATGATACACATAACTACCGTAAGAATGTTGATAGAAGTGCGCATTCTTTTCATAGGAATTTCAGATCCATCATTATTCCGATTGGTGTTGGAATTAGTTGGTTGACATTGCTCAAATGTTTCGTCGGAGTGTTCAGTACTTATCGGTAAAGGTGCCAGTCGAGTAATTGGCCTTCTATAAATGCCCTTTGCTGTTTTAACGTCAACTACTCTAACAAAACCGTCATCACCATGATATATTTTTTCAATTCTTCCCAAAGGCCACTGTAAAGGAGCTGTGTTATCTTCTTTAACGACGACCATATCTCCGGGTTTAATATTGATTGCTTCAGTTTTCCATTTGTGACGATATTGTAGTTCATTTAGATATTCCCGTGACCATCGCTTCCAAAACTCATTTTTTATATGCGTTACTAGTTTCCATCTAGTCAGCAAGTTTGTTTTATTCGGTGTAGAATATATGTCAACTTGAGCTGTAAGTGGTTCTCCAATAAGAAAATGTCCTGGGGTTAATGCGGCTAAATCATTTGGGTTTTCTGACATTGGGCTTATTGGCCGTGAATTGAGAATCCCTTCAATTTCAATAACAACGGTTTCAAGTTCTTCATACGTTAATGACGCTGTTGACACACTTCTGATGAGAAGATGCTTAGCTGATTTTACTGCAGCTTCCCATAGACCACCGAAATGTGGCGCTCTCGGTGGTATGAAATGGAATGTTATCCCTCTGGATGTGCATTCTTTATGGATTATGTCTAGGGCTGAGTCTGAATGGATAGTTTCCGATAATTCTGTTAGTTGATTTTTTGCCCCTGCAAAGTTGGTAGCATTGTCACAATACAGATTTTGACAATGACCGCGTCTACTTATAAATCTTTTTAATGATCCTAAGAAGGATTCAGTAGTCAAATCACTGACCAATTCCAAATGTACTGCCTTTGTGGCAAAGCAGCAGAAGACTGCAATGTAGGCCTTTTGAGGCTTCTTTCCTCTCACCTTGTAGTGAACCCAAAATGGTCCGCAAAAGTCCACTCCAGCATTAATGAATGGCCGAGCTGGTGTAACACGTGCAGCTGGTAAATTGCCCATGATCTGATTAAGTAGCTTGGGTTTGGCCTTAGTGCATCGTACACAATGTTGTACAACTGATCGAGCTGCAGATTTTCCCTTGACTGGCCAATATCTTTGTCTTGTATGTGACAAAAGTGCTTGAGATCCACAGTGCTTATTTTGTTCATGCACCATTTGCATAAGCAACTTTGCAATTGGATCATTGTAAGGAAGTAGCATTGGATGTTTAGCGTCATATGAAAGTAACGATGAGTTTAATCGACCTCCTACTCTGATGATACCATTTGAATCCAAAAATGGTGAGAGATTACTGAGCGGACTTCCTTTACTTACTTCATTTTTCTTGTTTAATTGCTTTAGGTCATCTATAAACTCAGACTGCATTGCCCGTACAATGATTACGAGTGCTTGTTCTAGTTCCTTTACTGTTAAGGTAATATCCGAAAATGTTTTTAACTTCCTTGTGCTATTGATAAATCGTAATATGTAGGCCACAATTCGTTGCAACTTTCGAAATGATCCCTTGTGATTTATATTGTAGACTATATTTATTATTGGATCTTCGGATGTTGCAATGGCTGCTACTTTCTTTCGCTCCAGATTATTGTCAAATATCTCTAAAGTCTTTGAGTGCTTTTGTGGCCAAACAGTTTCTTGGCCATGTAAGAAAGTGGGTCCATAGAACCACAAGTTGCATGATGGTAAACTTTTTGGTGAAAGCCCTCGGGATATGATGTCTGCTGGATTGTCCTTCGAGCTCACATGACGCCATTGTTCAGCTAAAGACAACTCCTGTATTGCTGCTATTCGATTGGCCACAAATGTTTGATATGATGATGACTGCGAGTTGATCCAAGCCAAAACAATTTGTGAATCCGTCCATAAGAAAGTAGATACATCCTCAAATTTCAAGTCCCCTTTTACTTTGGCTGTTAGCTGGGCACCTAAAACTGCCGCGCAGAGTTCAAGACGAGGGAGGCTTTGTTTTTTTAAGGGGGCTACTCTTGATTTTGAACATAGTAGGCGTACTATAATTTGACCATTTTTCTGAACTGATCTTATGTAAACTGCGGCACCATATGCTTTCTCAGAGGCGTCCACAAATGTATGAATTTGTATTCTTGTTATGATATGTCCATTTAAGACATGCCTTGAAAATTTCATGTTATCTATGTGTTTTAATTCATCTCGGAATGTTTTCCATTTTGTATGGAGTTCTGCTGGAAGAGCTTCATCCCATGTGAGTTTTAATTTCCACAGCTCCTGTATAAATATTTTTGCAGTAACAACGACTGGTGCTACTATTCCCAGTGGGTCGAATAACCTAGCCAAATCGGAGCTTACTGTTCGCTTAGTTACACGTTTGGTATCGCCCAAGCATACCTTCACACAAAATTTATCAATTTTTGGGATCCATGTTAAACCTAAGGTCTTTACTGTTTGGCTACTTTCGCTGAAATCAATATTGACCTCTTCCTTTGTTGAAACATTTTGAATTAGTTGAGGATGATTTGCACACCACTTTTGTAGAATAAAACCATGCTGTATCAATATGTGTCTTAGTTCTTGTTGAATTGCGAGCGCTGTCTTCAAACTATCTGCTCCACCAAGTCCATCATCGACATAGAAATTATTGAGCAGAAAGTGTGCTCCCAGAGGATACCTCGCCATATTTTCTTTTGCAACTTTTTCCAAACATTTTGTTGCTAAGTACGGTGCAGCTCGAGTTCCATAAGTTACTGTGTTTAATTGGTAATACCTTATTGCTTCAATGGGATTTTCCCTCCAGATAATGATTTGCAGTCTTCTATCTTCAGGATGCATGAGTATTTGCCGATACATTTTTTCAATATCCGTGGTAAAAACAAAACGTGGCAATCGAAAACGTAGTATTATAGAAAAGAGTTCACTTTGAACAGTTGGTCCCGTGTACATTACGTCATTCAATGACAAACCAGAAGAACTCTTAGCGGATGCATCAAATACTACTCTTAATTTTGTTGTCAAACTTTCAGGCTTTAGAATGCAATGATGAGGTATAAAATAATTTGGTTTACGTAATGAATTGATGTCTATCCTGGTCATATGACCCAATGTCTCGTATTCTTGCATGAAACTTATGTATTGCATTTTAATTTCGGGTGTGCTTGCTAATCGGCGCTCTAGTGCAAGGAATCGATTATACGCTATTCCATGTGATTCGCCTAACTCTTCGGGGTTATTGCAAAATGGAAATCGAACAACAAATCTTCCATTTTGATCGATTGTGTAATTACTTGCAAAATGATTTTCACATAATTTTTCTGACACTGATAGTGCTTTGCTATCTGTTGTGATTTTTTCCAATTCCCACAATTGGGAAATGGCTTCTTCAAGGTTGAAGTCATTTTCAGTGCACATCCCACAAGTTGCTAATGATAAGTGTGTTTTACCTATCTTGCCTGCGATAACCCATCCCAATACTGTATTTTGTAATGTTGGCAAATCATTGGCTAATTTTATTTGCCCGATTGCTAATAGTTGATGATAAAATTCAGCACCTAATAGGACATCTATTTTGTCAGGACGGTTGAAATGTGGGTCTGCTAATTTGATATTTTTTGGAATTGGCCAATTTTCAATGTTAATTCCTTGTGATGGCTGCGACGTCACTATGTGAGGAAGAACAGCTGCTTCGAGTCGTGTTGTAAAATTGTTAATTTGAGACTGCAAAGTGACATTAATTCTATGACGAACCTTGGCGTTGCTCGATCCAATTCCACTAATGCAAATTGTAGCTGGCTTAGGTGAAATGCCCAAGCGTTTGACTAATCTCTCGCTTACGAAATTGAGTTGTGAACCCGAATCCAGAAGTGCTCTGCACGATACTTCTTTTCCATTTGCCTTTACGATAACCATTGCTGTGCTGAGAAGGATGTAGCTGCTTAAGGTGGAATGTTTTGCTGCGGTTAAAGATGCGGCCTTTTGACTATCTAGTGTTGTTGGTAAATGGCTTCCTTCTGTTGTGTGATTAGATACCGTGTTCATCATTGATAAGTTTTTTTTATTTTGGCTTGGCTGTTCTAGATGAAGAAGCGTATTGTGTTTCTTGTTACATTTCATACAGCTTCTAGAAATGCAATTTTTTAAGTTATGACCAGGTTTTAAGCAATTAAAGCATAACCTTTGCCTTCGAACGAATTCTAGCCGTGCTAGCGGTGATGACTGCAAAAACTTTTTACAGGCAAACAACGGATGTCTTCCATTTTTGCACATTGCACAGGCTTGGTCCTCCGCTACCATGGATGTATACACCTTAGTGCCTAACCGTTTCTCCTTGGTTCCTATTGCCTCCAGCGATTGAAAGTTTCTTTCTAAAAATTCAAGAAATTCTTTAATCGTTGGAACTTCTTTTGGTTGAGCCAGAGATTGTTCGAAGCGTAACCGTGTGGATTGATCAATTCCCTTGAGTAGTAGATGAAGTAAAATGGGGTCCCACGATGATGTATCTATTTTAAGATTCTGTAGTGCTAACAGACACTCTTGAGTTTTATCGTGCAGGCTTTTAAAATTATCACCGGTTTTATTGTTAGGGGTATCAACCAATTCCTGAATTAATCTGCTTACTAATAACCGCTTGTTGTTGTAACGGTCGACTACGATTGCCCACGCGGCATCAAAGTTTTCCTCGGTTGCAGCAAAATGTTTAATCAAGTTGGCTGCCTCTCCAATCAAGTGTGTCTTCAGATACCAAATTTTTTGGACCTTCGTCATTGGCTGATTGATGACCAGTGATACAAACAGATCATGAAATTCCTGCCACTTTAGGTAGTTACCATCAAATTTGGGCATTGTAACCTTTGGCAGTGGAATAGTGTCTGTTGGATATTTAACACCTTCAGGTGGATGTTGTGCTAGTGGTTTTCCGTGGAATCTTTTCACTATGGACCTTAGATTAGTCTCAAGACTAATAAATCGGTCCAAATTGTAACCTTGGTCTGTCGGCTCTTCACACCTCTCGCAAATTTCCAAATGAATGTCCTCAATCTGTCGCCACAATGTTGTTGCCGTTGGAACATCGTCCGCTGTAAGGTTCTCGTGTAACAAACGCTCAAGAGACGCTATCATCGCCCCTTGCCTGCGGACTAATTTTGTAATATCAATAGCTTCTGTTGGTGCTGCTTTTGCACCTGATGTATGAGATTGATCCCCTTTTGTCTGGTCGGAGGTTTGAACAATTTTCAACATGGCCTTCTCAAATACGCTCTTGTATTGTTCAACAATGTCTCTGATAGCTTCATAATATCCTTTGACGAAATAATCATGCTCTAAAGGGAGATTCTTCAGTATACGAATTTCGTTGTTATTAGTCTCAAAAGCTGTCCACTCGTCATCTAATTTTTTTAGACGTTCCTGGAAATAGCTGACTGTAGACTTTCTTGATGATGGGTCCTTTTTAAAGTTGCGAACGATGGTTTCAATCCTATCTCCGACACCTCTTTGTATTTCCACCAATTCTTCAAATGATGCCATGGTTATGACTTTTGAATTAGATTACTTCTTTAAACTAGTTTGACTCTTTGAATAAGGTTGCAATGTTCGTGATCCTGTGTTAGATCACGTCGGGGTCACCAAAATGTTAATTGACTCGTTTGTCAATTAGCTCTATATTTAATACCAGCACTTGAACTGGATTAAATGTTTCGATATATATTTTTAAAGGATCCAATCACAGCACATAAACTGGATTGACAATGTGTTTTTTACTGAACAACAAACAGCACTTAAACTGAGTTGTTCCCGCAAAATAAAAATTCTGGCTCTTTAGTTTTTAAAATGCAAAAGAAAAAAGGGAACTTTATTATAATTTTCTTCATTTAAATACAAAATTATTGATGACTACTTACTTCCAATATATTTCTTATGTAACTAAATTATAGTTATTTGAACTACTTATTAAGCAAATTTAAAGTTCATTAGCCGTTTGGCCATGACCACAAAATTAAAACAAACAAAATTAAAGCAATTGTGCAAAATAAAAAAAAGACAATTATTAAAGTGCAAGTAATACATTATTTTCATAAATGCAAAAAAGTTAATAAACGGGCGTTAAATTTCAAAATGAACAAAAAAAAAATAAAAATGCAAACTAAATTAATGTAAACACTAAATTTTTGACTTTACACAAAAAACAACAAAAAAAAATAATTTTATTTCTAAGTGAAACTTAAATCTAAAGATTTCTAAACACAAGTGGTCCCACTTTTTTTAAGATATTGATATTTGTTCTTTATAAAGCCGTTCAGGAGAAACATTTTTAATAGCAGACATCGATCTCTGTGGGAGCAGCTCATATTTGTCTGTTATATTACTTTTAAAATAAATTATTCCTGACGAATCATAACCTAAGGCTCGTAGCATATTTATTGTTGGATCACTAATTTTTCTGCCTAAAAATTGGGATTAATATTGGTTATAAATATCTGGAAAATTTCTTTATTTAAGCAATATTTTTTAAATGGTCGAATGGACGAGTATATCTGAAAAATACTTTCAAAATTCAAAAACTAATCATAACGTAAATGGTGCGCATGTAAGGGAGCTGGAACTATAGTTGAACTCTTCACTCGGTACAAAGAGTCAACAATATTTATTCAATTTTATTTGAGTTAGGGTTTTTTTTTCAAACAGTTTTTGAAATGAGTTATAGCTTTTTCTTTTAATTACTGTAAATCAACTATTCGTCCTGAATTTTTCAGAATGACCTGAGTTTTACAGGGGTTTTGTCTACCATAAAATGTAAACACCCCTATTTTGAAAAAAACGAGATACGACCTTTATATTTTAATCCATCGATATACAGAAATCCTTCTATTTATGTAGTTTCGATTATTTACGTCGTCAATTTTTTTTTTCTCTTTTGTTTAGAGTTTTTGATCCTAATTTATTTGACGTGTGAGATAAAAAATGTTCTTATTTGTTATTTGGTTTTTTATTTTTTTTTCTGTTAGATTCTGTTAGATTTAGATTAGATAACTAAATTTTGAAATACCTTGAGGTACATAGTTATTTCCAAATTTAATTCTTATTGAACTACTGTCCTGTTAACTTGAATATTAACAAAGAAGTTCCTTTTCTAGAGGTACTACTTTGTCGTTAGTTATTATTTTTTATTATTTTATTTCGGTTTATTTTATTAATTTATTTCTGTTTTATTATAAAACAAAAATTTTTTTAATGTTTTGCACAACAAAAGAAAAGGAAAATATGCGAAATATTCTAGTAACACCATATTTGGCACCGCAAAAGTGAAGGTACCCCTAAGAAAATGAGAGTAAATTTGAAATTCAAAGGCGCAATATATGAAAATGTTATCTCTTATATTTAGTAGGACACCCCTAAAGGTCAAGCACACCATTTAACCCATTTGGCCACTTTTGTTTAGTGTTTTCTGGTGATATTTGCCGCCAAGCACTCATGAGCAAGTTTTTCGATTAACTTTTGTTTGAGGTTTAGCGACTACGTAACCGTTCTTCCAAATGATCTCCTAAATAGTCTCTTGGAGTCATATCGAGACTTTGTGCAAGAGTATTAAACCTGTTGGGACTTTATTAGGCAAATCACATCTTAACATTAGCAACCCTATGATTGGGTTCATACACATGATGGAAGTAATATCCATTACAAACTCTTGATTCTTCTGAACTTAGGTGAATTTGTTCTTTATAATGTTTAAATACTCTCTCTAATTCATTGTTTCCTCCATAAATTATAAACTGTCCACACCTACATATATTTCCTATAGAAATTATGTTTTATTTGATTTTTAATTTAAATTTTATTGTAATCAGTATTCTTTTCTGGCGAGTTTTTCCCAAACATGCTCAATAATGTTGGGATCTTGTGCCTGTGGCGGTGTTTGAAGTAGTTCGAACAATTATGGATAAGCCACCGGTTCGCAGCGTGTGAAATGTGATTTGGTTCGTTGTCCTGGTAGGAGCAAATGTGTCCAATATGTTTAATTTATTGGCCCTTATGCTTTAAATTTTGTTTTAATATACCCAAATATTTGAATGGATCTATTTTACTGTCTATATAATGAATGTACCCTACTCCTGCACTGGAAACATATCTCTACACCAATGCCGATACTTCCCTATGTAAGGAAAAAACTCAGTATTTGGCTTACGGTAAACGTAGTGCTTTCCATCTGACCCATGTAGTTTAATTTTACTATGTAAGTTTAATTTTTCGTATGTAAGAATTACCTGCATAGTGTCTGCGTAGGAAATCTTTGAAAAGTCTTGATTGTACACAGAAATCAAATTATTCATTCTAGATATCATATTAAGCCTCCTTCGCGAGACGCGAATGTTGGTTGACCGAGAAATAATGCTGAGAGAAGTATCTTATTGTTGATCACCTGAAAATCCCAAACCGAATTCCAAAATTTGACGCCTTCTGTTATTGTATCTCCACTACCATACTATTTGCATTTCGAGAGATCAATCCAAAGAAAGTTCTTAGTATAGACGAAGTCAGCAATAAGATACGTAATAAACATTGATCTGCCCTGTGTAGCAATAAGGATTATTAATTTCTTTTTAATTTTTATTCCTACAGCCTCGTAATAGCTGTGTCAAAGCTTTTCGCAAAACTGATGTGGAAACTTCTGCCAATGGTACACATTGTGAAACAATTTTTACGCAAAATTTATCAGAATTACCAATCAATGGACTACTTTTGTAGGTCAAATTTAAAAATAGAATTTGGTCAAACAAGTTTGAAATGGTGACATTCACTTTATTACAAAACATTATTAAAATTGCATTGTCCTGTGAAAAGTTAAAAATGAGCCAAAACTGATTATAGACCGTCGCATAAGCTCGTCGGTATTGCTTAGATAATAAGGAAAACATGTATTTACACAAAAAGAATTTAATACTGTGTGTCTGTTGGGATTAAAAAAGAATTCGTTATTATGAACTTCTACAAACTGATTAAAGAATTGATTCATTATTTTTTTTTTTTTTTTTTTTGTTAAACCAGCACTCAAGGGATGGCCCCTACTCATGCAGTGCATTGTGCAGGTTTTTAGGAAAATGGGTTATAGGAAGGTGGAAGAGAGGGAGTAGTGTTTGTGGACACCTCAAGATGCGAACGGCAAGGTAAACGAGTTGCTGCTAGGTGATTATAAAATGGCCAGTGCTATACCTTCACCATTAGACAGTCTACAGCAATCGTCCCCAAGAAGCCCGCACCCTTCAGTCCTAGCTTCTCACACTACTCATGTTGTGTGTGTTAATTTTATACATGAATGGCGGAACCTACAGTTTAAAGTCGACTCCGAACGACAAATTTTATTGAGAAGCATTTCATGGCAATTTTATTTACTCTCAGAGTTTTTGCTAGAAATCTGCTGAGAGGAAGTCGCCGAAGAAATATTTTCGTTTTGATGTCTGACCTGGGATTCGAACTCGGGCCTTCAGTCTAATAAGCCAACACACTACCTACTAGACCACAGCGACTTCATAATTGACAATAATTACTGAGTTTGAAGAAAATATTTCAATTAAAATGACCTGAATTGGTAAACATTGTGGTCTATCAGACGACACTTATCTTTTATGATATGATAGAGACTGTTAGAATTTGGCATGGCTTTTGAATCCTTAAACGCCCTGGAGACGATCAAATAATGCGTGTGCATGAATGTCGCTTGCTTGATGATTAGAGGGAGATCAGCAAGAATTTCATCAATCTATATATGGATTCAAATTTTAAAGTGTTTGTTTCTTCGAATAATGATTTATTGCTGTTGATATCGTGAAATATTGTAATTAGCCTCTAGTTTTATATTCTACAGAGCTGGTAATACTCAATAAATTCAAAAATAATTTTTTTTTAATTTCATCTATACATTTCTCAAGGGCGGTAGAAAAATTATTATTTATTCCGTGTATGTGTTCATTACTACAGTATCAAAGCAAATGAGATAATGCTTGTCAATCAGATATGCAAACGATCAAAAAAGTCATCAGAGGAAAAAATCAGAATTTTTTTTGGTATTCTTCAATCAGTGCCGGCAACTCGCATATTTTGCCGAAAAAGTTCAATAGTATGCACACATATAAGGCGCACCTTTAGAATAGCATTAGTTTCAATATCTACAGCAGTGTCTTAATTATTATTTCCGTAGAGTTAGTTCTTCAAAATTTAACTGTATTAGGTTTTCATTCAGAAATAAATAAAACTAATGTAAAATGGCATAACCCCAGAAGAGGAATAATGTTATCCGTCACAGTAGGACATATTGGGTTTAATAAAAATCTTTACAATTATAAATAAACACGTTTGTTTTTTAAACAAATTTATTACCAAATTTTTTCCAAAACCCAATATAACAATAATTAAAACAGGGGAATGAAAATTAAAAAAAAATATCTATATATTTATACATACACTTATACACACATATATAGGTATTTCTGAAATCATTTAAACATACATTTATCATTTTGACCTACAAAAAAGTAAAATAACATACATATATCATGACTATAAAAATTCGAAAAAAAAAAACAAATCCATATGAAAGAGCAATGAAGTCAAAGGCTATTAAGCTATATAAGCTTTTGAAAAGTACAATACGTGAAAATAGTTGTGACAATAACAACGAATCGATAAAAAAAAAAACCCACAGGAAACCAAATGGTATTTAGTTTAAAACTTTCATGATCTTTCTCAACACTCAAACCAATACATCTGTTTAAACTGCAAGTAGTATATTTAAGCAGGAGCGGTGGCGTATGAGCAATTCCAGCAACATTATACACAAATAGTAGTCATACGTAAATATGAGGCGTGTTCTGTATTCCACAGCATAAACATATCCATTCTGTCTACGTGAGATTTTTTATAATATTAAAAGGAGAAATGTAAACAAAATTTATTCACCCCAAATATATCCAATAATAGGAATAACAATAAAAAGAACAAACAAAGATAAGTAGGTAAATAAAATAACAATATAACACTGTACAACAAGCAATAATTCTTCTTTCAATATTTACTATATTTTTTGATGTGTTTTGGTAGCTTAACTTCAAAAATCGTCAAGATTTCATGAGACACATTTATTTATTTTTCCTTTTTTGGAATTTTCAGCAATTACAGCAACATTTTTTTGGGAATAAAATTAGAATTTATACATCAATTTTCATGAATTATAATTAATTTTATATGTAGTTATACAGCTTAACCCATTAGTGGATGAAGTTTCCTGATAATTTTCATCAATTAATAATAAAAATGATGTGATTAATTCGTTTAAAAAACATTTTATTCCAAAAAATGCATATTTTTGAAGATATAGATCGTTCCTTATAAAGGAAACTGCGCAGTAGGTACACTAGGCGTATGATAAGTTTTAAATAATTCTTAAGAATGAAAGCCTTTTTCATATTTGTTGCAAATAAAATTTGTTTTATTTCCGCAATATCCACATTGTATTTCAATTTTAGAATATTCAATAAGGTTGTTTCTACCATCATATCGTGTATATGTCATCAAGTTTTTTTCCGCAAACTTCTTGTGGATGGGGTATCGTATGTTTCAAGGTCAGAATTAGCAAGATTTCGACGAAAAATTTGAAGCGAAGCACATGTCAGAACATTGGGATATATCTTTTTTTTACCAGGAGCCATGCATTAGCATTAGAGGCGTGAAAGAGGTATGCAAATATTGGCCACCACCATTTCTTATGTCCGATTTGCGAGCGGTAGACTACAACTAATAGATCCATCTTATCAACATCTCCCATGCCAATATTATATCGAAAAACCACTTTTGTTTGGAAAATATTTACAGCACCTCTTCCTTCGACGAATCTGTTAGCACCATTTAATTGACATTAATATTTGTTGCATTTGTGACAACATTATTATCCTTCCATCGCATGAGCAATATTTTTCCATTATTTCTAAATCAATGATCTACATATCCCCTTTCCTCTTTTTTCATAACCGGGATTGAGCGAAGATGCCACTTTTCTGTTCGCCCTTCACGTATTGTTCCTGAACTACATATTCCGATCGATGATAGGTGTCTCAGTAATTTAACGGATATAAAACAGGTATCTATGAATACCTGAAACACATATAACGGTCTGTACTATGAATTGTTGAATCCTTTATTACATGAAACATTAGGTTTTAAAAGCACTTCATCATCAACTACACCAAATCCCTTGATAGTGGACTATGCAATTTTTCCCACATATATATCAAACTGAATTACAAAATCGTCAGTTAAATTTAATGCCCAGTCTCTGTCATCCCATTTATCACCATCCTTTACTACTTCACATGCTGTAGATAATAATTTTAAGCCGAAATGATTAATGTGCTGTTTCTGTAAGACAAGCGGTTTCAGATGAACGTTTTTTTTTTTCTGTTTTTATTTTTCATAATAACAGGCGTTCGTTTGAAACAGCTAGTCTTACAGAAACAGCACATAGAATTTTCGTTATGCTCATCATCATTTTCATCGCTATCTTGACCAGTATCGGATCTATCTAGCGGGTGAATTGTATAAATTGGAACGCCATTGAAATCATTATCGTTAAGGTCTTCTTGTTCAAACATTATTTCGGAAATTATTAGTCTATATATGAAAAAAAATTTTACCCAATTATCGTTTAAAAATTATACTACGAACGCAGTGTCCTTTTTAGGGGACATTACATTGAAAGTCACTTTACACGCGTGGTATTACATTTTGTCATAACTTTTTTACATCAATTGAGTCATTATACTTATTCACAAATAATAAAACACGAAAATTAATAATAATTGATCATATTTAAAATATTCTAGTTTTTCTTACTTTTGCACAAAACAAAATACTAAGATCGCATTTTATGAACACAATGTAATCCATCTTGTTTCGTTGGAATGTCAGTACCAACATATAGTACTTGTTATTTACAAATTGAAATTTTTAAAAATCGTATAGTAGAAAATTCGAGAGTCCCTTATAAGGGACTCTGCGCACTAATGGGTTAATGAATAAATTCAGAATTTGTGAAAACAAAAAAAAAACTATTTCTATTGAATATGTTTCTCAATAACTCAAAAAATATAGATTAAATTAAAATTAACGGTAGGTTAGGTTAGGTTAGAGGTCGTGTACTTGTCAGTTAAGACAAATACAGTTCCCGGAGGTCGAATTGACCCATTGTACAAACGTCCTTAGAGAAGGAAGGATAGTAGAGGGAATAGGATAAAAAAAAATTAAAATTAATATTAAAACAGAATATATAGTGTAAAAAACTTGAACACGTAATTTCCAAGTTATCGTAAGATGTATATATCAACCTCTTTAATAATCCCACATTTTACAAAAAAGGAATCTAGAAAAAATATCAAAAATCAACAAAAACATTTTTAAATAAACTGTAAGCACTCGTATACATATCTACCATCGCAAAATAAGAGCGGAACGTTTTCTAGCGCTTAGCATTTATTGTTAAATAAATTTAGCATTTATCACTTAAATAAAAGCTACAAACTATTAAAACAGAAGCGATCTGTCAAAATCGGATATTCCAATTGCAAAGTGTCGCCGCTGCGTTGCTGCCGCATTTTTCCGGTGTGCTCCATACAAATTGTATCGGCGTGAGAAATTTTGACAGCTAAAAACCACTTGCCGCTCTTATTTAAGAATAGCTTTATGAAAACTAGCTGAGGTGAAAAATATGACATCAATCAATACAAAAGCGATTTATATAACCAAAGTGGAATCAACTTAAATCTGAAATTGTTTGTTGAATCTTGTTTTAATACTAATCTTTGTACATTTTTAATTTAAAAACGAGCACTGCTTAATCAAGAACGTTCTACGTTATTTCAAAAATGAGGCAATTGTAAATCACGGCTGAAAATGTACGAATTAACAAAGCACATTATTCTATCAAGATAGAGCATTTCTGAATGGAACCGTTGAATTACCAGTAAAACTGCAACGTTACAGTGGTTCATTTAATGCCAAATGGGTTGAATAGAACACTGGACCTTAAGGGATATCCTACTAAATATAAGGGAACACATTTTAGTATATTGTGCTTTTGAATTATAAATTTACTTTGAGTTCTCTTTGGGTACCCACCAGAGATCAGCAACGATTATTCAAAACGATGAGTAGATTCGAGTCATACTTATTATTTCTGAGACTTATACGCATTCATACTTATTTTAATATGATACTCATACTACTCATACTCAAAGTTGGAAGTACTCGTCGTATTCATACTTAACAATACGCATGGTGTTATTGACTTCGACTCGTCTCTACTTAACATTTACACGAAGCACAAAATAAGTATGATTCGCGTACGAACACTACTATACTCACAAGAAGATTGTGTGTATGCTTTGCTTGTTGTCTTTCCTTTCTTCTTTGTTTGTATATGCAACAATAACAAAGGCTGTAAATTTTGATGAATGATTCGAGCCACTCGAATCACTTATAAGTATTATAAGTATTTTTCTAAATCTAAATAATCGAATGTTGTGAGTTTGATGTCAACGTTGTACTCATACTCATTGTAACCTATACTTATAAATCAATGCTGTAGCGAGTACGAATGAATCAGGGTAGTTGAATTTCAATTCTGTTGATTCACTCATACTCAAAATTGCATGAGTGCTTAGGAGTAGCGGAAAAACGATTCATTGCTGATCTCTGGTACCCACACTTTTGTGATGCAAAAACATGGTTACCAGAAAGTTTCCCGTATTTTACTTATGGTTTGCGAAAAGCATTAAAATTTTTTTTGTTTTATTATAAAATATAAATATATTGTTACGTTTTTACCTTTTTAAAAAGGTTTAAAATATAAGTTCGTTGATTGCAAACAAAATAAAAATAAGTTTGTGTTTAGTTTCAATTAAACTCTTTATTGTTCGCACAATTTTGTGTGGCACTATTTACAACTCGATGTATCAAACAATAATTTGCTTGTTCGTTATTCTTCTCACACAACTATTCGCTATTCTGCTCACAACGGAGGTCTTCAAACCACGACTGTTCTCTTCACGCGGAACGCGACTTCACTCAAGACTGACTGAATTCTTACTGATCGTTGTCTGCTTTGATTTGCCTTTTTGTATATCCACGCAAACAGTCTGATGATGGTTCTTGAAGGTTCGCCTTTTCGAGAACTCTGCCTCTGACTTCATTGTTGTTTGTGTATTGTGTACACTTTGCTTGTTGTTGCGTTCGCTTACTTGTCAATCCCTTTCTCTCTCAGGCTGTTGTTGTTAGTTTAGTTGTAACAAGCTCGTTGTAGTTGTTGGTGTAGCTTTTGTTTATCGTTTTAATGTTAAACGATGGTACACCGTTCCATTTTCGTAACAATATTAATAAAAAATAAATAAAAACAACAATTATTTTTACAAATTATATCTTAAAACGCATGAAATTGTTTACAAGTAGTGGGGTACCTGGTACATACATATTAGTTGGTCATTACAACCCTTCAGTCACCTGGGGTTTGAACCATGGCCTTACGTCTAATAAGCCGACACACTATCTACTAGACTTTCATTTCTTTTTTAATTTTCAGAAACTTGAGTGTGTATAAGAGAATGAAGTTGTGTACTAAGACTATCAACCATTAGGCATTTATTATGGCGATTTTAATTGCCTGTTTAGAATACGTAGAAATTGAGATTACATTTCTGGCATTGAAACTCTTTTGTTTATTTAAAATTTTTTTATAATAAAAGAGAAGTAAATAAGAAATATTAGTTAATTTTTTTATAGATATAGAAAATAGATAACTTAGTAGAATACTAAAGTGATTGGTCAGTTAAAAAGTTGTTGAGTTATTGAGTGAAAAAGTAACTACATTTTTAAACTGTGGACTTTAAAACACAATATTTTTGTCAGCACTTAAAATTTTTATGAGAATTTTACAATTAGATTTTAAGAGGAAAAATATCGGACAATTTACAAAAGCCCTCGTATCGTTGTATTGAGTGTATTGTTGGACGAATATACAATAGTGAATGCTTGTCGTTGATAATTTTCATATAAAAATAATTTTCATATACACTTCTACACATTTTCCTCATATGTTTTTAAAAATTGTATTGGTTTCGTGCTATCAGTTTATGTAAATGCGAGTAATCAAGAAGAAGAATAAAAATAAAAAATATTTTCTATGTAACTTTTGTCAACAATTAGCATTTAAAAATATTGTTCGCACGGATAACTAATTAATTTACTTTTTTCCATAATATTTTTCATTTTGTTGCTGGAAAATCAAATTATAGGTATTGGTGTTCTTCTTGCCGTTTTTTGATATGTGGAGTATGAAATACACAATATAGCATAACACTGAGCGTTCACAAACAAACACGATACAAATCCGTGCGAATTGACCAAATGTATAAAACGTAATATTTTTACGTTTTTACCTTTTTAAAAACGTTTAAATATGAGTTCGTTGATTGCAAACCAATTAAAAACAAATATGTGTCTTATTTTAATTAAACTCTCTTTATTGTCCACACTTTCTTATGTGCCACTGTTCACACTTAACCGATACAACAATAATTACTACAATTTATTGCTTGTTCACTATTATTCACACACAACTATTCGCTATACTGCTCACAACGGATATCTTCGAACCGCAACTTGTCTTCACACCGCGACTGATTAGTTAACACGCAACTTCACGCAAGACTGTCTCAATTCTAACTGACTCACTCGTCTGCTTTGTCTTGCCCTTTTATAGTCCAACACGAACAGTACATCGAACGTTCTTGAGGAAGAATGTTCGCGGTTTCGCATTCTCGTAATTTCTATGGCGACTGTATTGCTTGTTGTTGCGCTTGCTTATTTGTCCATCCCTTTTGCTCTCATGCTTGTTGTTGTTGGTTTATTTGGAAGATGTTCGATGTATTTGGGTATTGTATATACATTGCCTCTTGTTGCGTTCGCTTATGTTGCGTTTGCGTTATCCATCTCTCTCATACTCGTACTGATGTTATTGTTAGTTTATGTATGGTTCGATGTACATATGTGTTAGTCAGTGTTGCCATTTTAGCACTTTTAGTGCTAGATTTAGCATTATGTTTCGTGAAAATGCATTTATTTTTTTGAAAATTATGCTAAATGCTTCTGGTGAAAACTCTGAGAGTAAATAAAATTGCCATGAAAAGTTTCTCAAAAAATCTGCCGTTCGGAGTCGACTTTAAACTGTAGGTCCCGCCACTTATTTATAAAATTAACACACAAAACGTAAGTGGTGTGAGAAACAAGATCAATAATCCTGACTGAAGGGTTGTAATGACCAATTATGTATGTATGTGAACATATTTGCTACCATGTTTTATAACTATGTATGTATTACGCATTTTTACAACTGATAATAATTTTAATGAAATGAAAAACAAAATGGAATGTAATAACAGTTTTTTTTTGGCAACATTAACTTGAGTGAAATAAAATTCTAAAAAAAAATTTTTTTTTTTAGTTTATTTTATTTGCAATCTATTTTACAAATTTAAAATAATGAGCAAATTTCATAACATAAATATAACATATATTGAGTTGCTAAAACTCAAAAGAAAAGAGTAAATACAAAGAGATTTTACTTTTTTAATTTTAATACAATATGGTATTACATATAAAATCAAATAATCTTAGAAATTAAATATTTTTTTATTTTTTTTATTTTCTGAAGGGTAGATCAAGGACATGTAGTCTTTTGAGTCTTTTGATTTCATTACTATCATCTAACAGATTTATTGCTAACACATTTGAATGATTACTTAGTCTATTCAGGTACCTTTCGCTAAAGTTATGAATCTCATCTTTGACCATTAAAATTCTAAGATCTCTGTGTATATTTTTGTTGGTGATAAACCATGGCGCATTTGTTAGTAGTCTGAGAGTTTTAGACTGGTATCTCTGTAATATTTCCAAATTTGAATTACTTGTAGTTCCCCAGAGTTGAATACCATAAGTCCACACAGGTTTTAATATTGCTTTATATAGCAGAATCTTGTTTTCTAAGCTTAAGCTTGACCAATACATTTTTCTTGTTTTTATTTTAAGTTGTTCAAGCTTCTTTTTAATATGGTGCTTCCAGGTAAGTCTTCGATCTAGATTGAGGCCTAAGTATTTAACAGTATTGCTGCTTGGAATAATCGTGCCATTTAGGTATACTGGCGCGCAATCATTTTTCCTTAGGGTAAATGTGACGTGAACAGATTTTGTGTTATTTACTTTTATGTTCCATTTTTGAAGCCAATCTTGAATAAGATTTAATTGATTTTGCAGCATGTTAGAAGCTGTGACTGGCGATTCATCTGAAGCTAGTATTGCAGTATCGTCTGCATAGGTAGCAATGGTGATATTTTCAATTGTTGGCATATCAGCTGTAAAAATGGTATACAGTACTAGTCCCAGAACACTACCTTGTGGAATACCCGCGTTGATGCTACCAAAGTTTGAGTAGTCTTCATTAACGCTTACAAAAAAATATCGATCTTGAATATATGTCTTTAACATCAAGTAAAATGGGGCTGGGATAAGGTTTTTCAATTTATATAAAAGTCCAATATGCCAAACCTTGTCAAAAGCTTGCTGAACATCTAAAAATACGGCTGAACAATATTGTTTTCTCTCTAAGGCATTCGAAATTTTATTCACAATCCTATGACACTGTTCTGGTGTACCATGTTTGTGCCTAAATCCAAACTGATATTCTGGTATAATATTTTGTCTTTCTTTCGAGCTTAGTTGATTAAAAAAGTTGTCATATTGAGTACATGTAACATTCTGTCTTGGGGGGAAATAAATAGAATAAATGCTAATGTCATTATTATCACATGTTATCTTAACACCTGCAGCTTGCAAAAAAGGTTCTTCAACTGGGGTAAGTATTTCATGTTTAAGGTTTGATTTTATCAAAATAGCAGCACCAGCGTGGGCTCTATTATCAGGGTGGTTAGCAGAAATTAAATCATAATTTTTAATTTTGAAAAAGGTTCTATTCTTAAAATGAGTTTCTGAGATTAAAAAGATATCAATATATCATTTGTGTGATTATGCATTCCATTTGCATTCCATGTTGCTATTCTTAAGCTTATTTGCATATTTTGGCCATTAACATAGACATCAAATTCATCAGATTTTCCATCATTTTTTCAAGTCTGTCCAAGCGATTGTTTTCATTTACATTAGATGCTTTTACAGCTTCTGCTAATGACATTTTAAATCTATTATTGTAGGGCTCATTGGTAGTAACATTACTTAACTGTGGATATTCGATATGATTCATGTTCACACAATTTTGTTGCCTGTTTTCATACGGCTTTTGTCTATTAGCTCTATTGGAGACTAAGTTTTGATAAACCCTGCAACCTTTATAATTAGCAGTGTGATTTGACATACAATGAACACAACGAGGTGGAGTATCAGCAGGTTTTTTGCACTCTACGGTAGGGTGATCCATACCGCACTTAACACATTTATATGGTTTTTTACAGAACGCTTTTGTATGTCCAAATTGTTGACATCGATAACACTGTACCAGTTCATTAGTTCTCTGAGGAGGTTCAATTTTGACGACAGCATGATTAATATATTTAATTTCAAATATAGTTATATTGTTGGGTTCTGGATCCAAGTCGACAAAAAACATTGATAAAGGATCCTTTGTTACGCGACTTCTAACATTTGTTACAGATCTAACTGAGTGGCCTAAACCTATAAGTTCAGCTTTTATATCTTCAGTGGGTGTTGAAGGATGAAGTCCTTTTATAGTTACTCTATAAGATCTTTCTTATTTTAATTGATAAGTGTGATAATAAATGTTAGAATTCTCTAAATATTTAATCACTTTCCTATATGAATCAACAGATTTGATCATCAATCTAATTTGACCTTCCCTCAAAGATTTATAACTAAAATCCTTAGTAGACATAATTTGACTCAATTTGGTTACCATAATATTTATATTTTGCACATTAGGAATATAAATTGGTGGTGGTTTTGGTATTATAGCTGGAACATCATTTTCTTCATCACCTTGAGTATCAAGAATTGCAAATTTGTTGCTATTAGATGATGTAGTTGGAGCATCATGCACATTTATTTTTTTTGTTTTTTTTTGGTGATTCAATTCGTCTACGTTTATTTACTGTTACACATTGCCAAGCTTCTTCAACATTGTTGTTGTTTTTTATAATTTTGTTACTCACTTCTGTATTATCGTCGCTATCATCGCTTAAACTATCCATTGTTATTTTTTAGTAAAAGTTGCTGTTTTACTAAAGAAAGCAGTTTCCATGTGCAGTCTTGCACTTAATTGTTTTTGTATATTTTAATTGTTTTTCCTTTAATTGTTTTTTCTTTAATTCAATTTTTTTTGCCACAGAATTTTTTAGTTTATATTTTAATGAATACAGTATGTATGTATGTTTATTGAATACACAGAAAAGATGTTTAATCTCTGACACGGTCAAAGACGCAAATAAATAAATAATTGTTTTTTTTATTTTTTTATTATTGAAAATTAATAAAAATTAAATTTTTCGAATAAAAATGTTCAAATTCGCTTGACGGTAAAATCAAAAAACTGTAATTCTAAAAAATAAAGCAAATTTTTAAAAATAAAACAAGAAAATATTATTATATTATATTATATTATATTATATAATGTATTACAATATGTATACAGTAATATTCATATATGAATATTAAAAAAAATCTTTCAAACTATATTTTTTTAAATAATTTACAACTTTTTATTTTCCATTCATTTTCAGAAATTTTTATGAATTAATATATAAATTGTAATTGATTAAAAAAGAACAATAATTATATGAACATATTGTTAACTCAAATGTAATATACTGATGTAAATAAGTTTTATTTTCGGAATTAAACGAAAACATATATATGTAATAAATAGTTTTGTTACATTTAAAAAATTTAGCATTTTTTTTTTATTCCGTAGAACATTTTAGCATTATGTTTTTCATGTTTTAGAATATTTTGAAATTCATTTTCTGGCAACACTGGTCAAATAACTAGTTATTTGACCGTCAAGTATAACTTATAAAGTAGTCACAACTTCCCATCAAGTTATTAAGGGCAATGTGAAAAACTTGACGTAAACATTCGTGTACATGTGATTTTGCTTCTCTTTCTAACATATGAAAGAGGTAATAACTAGTTATTTTACTAGTAAACAACTAGTTATTTTACTAGTAAACAACTAGTCATTTTACTAGTCAAATAACTAGTCATTTTACTAGTCGAACCTGTTGAATTACCTCTTTGCAAAAGAAAATTGGTTTTTGTTTTCATATACATATTTTTATTATATATTTTATTTTATAAATAAAAAATGAATAAAAAAAACATAACACAAGCAAAAAAATAATATATAGAGAAAATTCAGAAGAAAAAAAAATAGGAAATAATAATAATACAAGTAATAATAGTAATAATAATAATAGTAATAATACACTACATCAGGTCCCTTGGAGGGACTCTTCTTTTGGCTCTACGGAGCAGGAGCCTGGAGCAGTATGAGGGACGCGCCTATGGTCCGTCCATCTCTACTTTCTTCTTCCGCAAGATGGCCCTGGTGTACGAGGCCACCTTGTTCCACTCCTTCTGACCTCGGAGCATTATCTCGACAATATTGTCTGGCGAGATGTCTCCGAGGTCCTGCTCCAAGGCAAGTCGTTCGACGCTCCACCGTGTGCATTCGAAGAATGTGTACTGCAGTACTCTCATGTTCTTTTGTTGGTTCGTGCAAGGGCCTCCCGGAAGGATGTACACGCCCTTGACCCGGTCAAGTGCTTCCTGGGCTCCCTATCGCTCTTGGAGCATAGGAAGCAAGTTGGCTCGCTGACCTTGCAGTCTTTAAGCTTATGCTCCATGCTGCCGCAAGAGTAGCAGAGCTTACTGCGGTCAGGGCCCTTGCAAGAGGAGCTATGATGGCCATAGTCGAGGCAGCGATAGCATCGCTTTATCTCTGCTCCTCGCCTAACTTTGCAGCTGACGAAGCCGACCAGCAATCGACCGGCCCTCAAGAGCTTCGCAGCTGCATCCTCCTCGATTTTAACGATGGCCAGGCGTTGCTGCCTAATGTTGGGGTTTGTCAACCTGACCTCGAGTTTCCCCGTGTACTCTGGCAGGGTCCTCTTCAGGGCCTCCTCGACTTCTGCTACCGATGTGCAGCAATCACAATCCCTTATCTCCAGCGTGGCTCTGGGGACCAGTTCAGTGATGCTGCTCGTCTCTCCGACTTCTTTTTTCAAGGTTTCTGTGAAGGAAGCCCTGATCTCGGAGGTAGTCTTTTTGAGTCCGAGGAGAACCCCTCCCGTTCTGGTCTGCCGGACCGATCTCACGTCTACCCCTAAAGCGCTGGTGGATAGCGCCAACCACGTCTGCGTAGGTTTTACCCTGCACAGGTTTGAGGAGGATCGCGTCCGGCTTGGTTCTCTTTCTCAGCCGGCCCTCCGATTTGCTCGGCTTCTTCTTCTCCTGCGACGAGGGACTCGCCGTCTTCTTCCTGGGTTTTTTCTTCTTCTTCTTGACGACCACCGTCCACTTGGTGGCTTCGGTCGTCTTTGCCTCGTGCCTCGGTCTTTTGAGGCTTTCTTCAGGTAATTGCGGCGGGCTTGTGGCTACCCTCTTGCTTGTGCCAACATCTGGCACAGAGTTAGCCCGTGGCCGTTGAGATACACGGGCGAGGATCCTCACTCCCTCATTGACAGTTATTCGAGATTTATACATAAACTCGAGGCTGTCAATGATTTCCTCCAGTTTCGGGAGCCCTTTCTTGATGGCATTGTTCACGTTCGGCTGCCTCGTGACGGCCACCTTCATATCAGCAATAATAGTAATAATACTAATAATAATAGTAGTAATAATAATAATAGTAATAATAATATATATATATATATATATATATAATAATACGAGTAATAATAGCAATTATAATAATAGTAATAATAATAATAGTAATAATAATAATAGTAATAATAATAATAATAATAGTAATAATAATAATAATATATATATATATACAGTGTCACAATTACAGGGATGTGACCCACATTTCCTGTTGAGGGATCCCAACCTTGTTTTTATTTTTCCTTCCTAAGGTACCGCAACTGTTTGGACCTATTGCGGCTTTTGTCCACTGTCTTCCTCAGACTTTTATCAAAGTCAGGCTTCTGAAAAACATCTAAAAATTAAAAAATAATCAAAGGTACGATTTTAAATGTATATCACATAAAAAAAATATGTACCTCTGAGAAATTTGTCGAAGAGCCTGAGCTTGATGAGGGCATGCTTCTGACATCTTCCATCCCAATTATAGCCCTCCATCAAGCTATCAGTAAATAAGGAGCGGGTAACTGTCCCAACATCTTCTGACACTCCCTTTAAGCTGAACAAGTATGTTGTCTGGAAATGAAAAATTGTTTTATAAAAAGTGCTAACAATTGAATTTAATTACTTACCATAGCTTGCGCAAACTCCGTATTTCCTAATTTCCTCTCGATCTCCTCGACTTCGGCAGTGGACTTCAGGGGAAAGCAAGCGGCTACTGCGTCCATAACTTTGTTTGGTCTTTACCCTGTGATGCGACTTACTGATCCCTCAATTTTTTTTTATTGCTATTTTAGCCTCAAATAGCAATTTGGCTTGCGCCATCATTTCGGGCTTGGCCACCATCTGGAAAAATAGGTTTGTTATAGTTAACATATTAGGGTAATACTACAAGATACTTACATTTTCTTCTATCGTCTCAAGCTTAGTTGCTATCGCCTGTTGGTTTCCGACGATAGCAGCCTGGTTATTGCTTAGGACGGTTTGAGTCTCGATAACAGATTTGATCTTTAAAGATACACTTGTAATGTATTCATTCACTTATATGTAGAATAACTAAAATAAATATGTAGAATAACTAAAATAACAAAATGTAAACAAACGTAAAGTAACTTCACAAAATATAATCGTAATATGCAGAGTATGCAATATCAAGTGGCTTGTGTTGATTAATATGGGTCACTAGAAATGCAATACAAATGAATACGATATTAATATTATTGTAGGTCACTTAACTATTAACAATTAATAGATTTAAGGGGAAAGTAAAATGAAAACATATAATAAGTAGGAGAAATAGTTTAAGATTATTATAAGAAAACATAGACTAAGAAATAGTATATAAGCAGTGAAAATTTGTGAAATAAATTAGAAATAATTCTGACTTAAAACTGGTTTGTTTTATTTCTCATCAACTTCGGCAATTAACTTTGCCATGATATAGAGCCGTCTAACATTCTAAGGCTCTTCAAATAAATAAGAATGCTATAGGGAAACTTACATAAAACATACATACACTATAGATTCCAACACATCACTAAACTTATTACATGGCGATCCTGCCGCCGACACCGCACCCATTAAAGAAAATGCAAAAGGAACAAAACAGCCGTCCGATAGTAAAAAACTATTTTTCCCAGCCAAAAATGCAGAACCGAAGAAAGCCAAGAAAGAAAAAGACGCTGAAGTTGACTCCGATGGCCACGAAATTGTCGCTGAGGAAGATAATTGAAAGAGACGAGTATGATATACTATATGATGACAAAGAGGATAATAGATGGTTCGGGTTCTGATGATCAGGCGTAACGATAATGTAGTAGTCAAAAACTCTTAAATTAATAATTAAAACAAAAAATTAAAAAAAAGAAATACAAAAATTAATAATACGCCAAAAAATCTAAATTTTTAATTATAAATTTTTATGTAAAGAAAATATCTTTTATTTCTTTTTAATTGTATGATATGTAATTTATTTTTAAGAAAAGAAAGTTTTCATTTGACAAGATAAATTTTAACACAAAAAATTAAAGAAAACTACAAAATGTAACAACACAAATAAGAATGCTAACAATAGCATTAACGGTTTAGATACAAATGCATTTATATACGTAGACGATATAAATTGTTTTTTGGATGTTCTTTACAACACCATAATGATAAATTAAGAAAAGTTTTTCAAAGACTAAAAACTTACAACCTTAAATTAAATCCGAATAAATGTAATTTTTTGAAACCGGAAGTAGTTTACAAACAAGGAAAAAATAAATAATAATGCAGATGCCTTATCACGAATTAAGATAGATTCCAATGATTTAAAAGAGATGATGCCAAAATCAATAAACATAATGACTAGAAAAAATGACTGAAAGATTAAATAAAAAGAAAATAAATGAGGACAATACAGTAATAAAAATAGATGAAAATGAAAATAAAAGAGAAGGTTATGAAACCAAGACTAATAACCTATATATGTGGAATAGTATTTCATTTTCACAAATTAAAGGCTACCCAAGATTAAAATTTGTTATAAACCAAAATGGTAAAAGCATGCCAAAAAATTGAGATTTTTGGAAATCGCGTAATAGTATCTGGTAATGAAAATGCATACTCGAATTTAGGTTCAGTCTTGCAGAAGTTAACTAAGATTTTACGGGATAACCAAATATTTACAATAACGCTAGCAAAGGGATGATACGATTTTCAAACTCATACGTGAGGAAAAAAATTAATTAAAATATATAATAGCATGCAAAATAGTGATAAATGTAGGCCGAAACCTATAGAAATTATATTATTTAAACAACCAGAAAGGATAATGGAAAAAGGGTAGACAAGAAGAAATTATAAAAGAATATCATGAAACTCCATATGGCGGTCACGCGGGAGTACGTAGAACAGTCAATTAGATTAAAACAGAAATATATATGGAAAAATATGTATAAAATGATTAAAGGATTTTATCAGTCATTGTGAAAGTTGTAAGAAGAATAAAATTATTAGACACACTAAGGCACCAATGCAAATTACTAACACACCTACAAGACCATTTTCAATTTATTACAGTTAGATACTGTAGGTCCTTTAAGAGTATCAAACGGATATAGATATATACTAACGGCACAATGCGAATTAACAAAATACATTGAGGCATTCCCAATAGAAACAAAAGAAGCATCTGAAATTGGGAAGAATATTAGTAGAAAAATTTATATTAAAATATGGATGTTTTGACACGGTGAGAAAACAGATAGAGGAACTGAATTTGTAAATGAACTTTTTAACAGAATATGTACTCTTATGAAAAATTAAACATGTAACTTCTACAGCATACCACCATGAAACTTTAGGTAGTATTGAAAGAAATCATAAAGTATTTAAATGAATATATGCGTTCTTTCACGGAACAATACAATTGGGATGAATGGATTCCGTATTATACATTCGCGTATAAACACAACACCACACACATCCACAGGTTTTTCTCCATTTGAACTTGTATATGGAAGATTAGCGTCAATGCCAACTGAAACCATGCCTAATGAAAAATTTTATAACTATGAAGATTATGTTACAGAATTAAAAATAAAAATTAAAACATGCCCATGAAATAGCACACAAAAAAATTACTGGAAAACAAAATAAAACAAAAAACATAGTAAAGATAAGAATACTAATGATATTCAAATAAAATTAGGAGATAAAGTATTTATAAGAAAAGAAAACGCAAAGAAAAGCGAAAAATCAATATATTGGTCCTTTTGATGTAATAAACACACAAGATGTAAACATCACAATCTTAAAAGATAATAAACCATTGACTATACATAAAAATAGATTGAAATTAGTTTAAGTATCACATATCTGTTAAATATTCCACTTTAAAATTTTTGGTAATTTAATATTTTCATACAAAAAAAAATATATATTTATTAAATAATATTTTTTTTCTTTTAAACGGTAGGGGGTGTAATGTATTCAATTCACTTATATGTAGAATAACTAAAAATAAATATGTAGAATAACTAAAATAACAAAATGTAAACAAACGTAAAGTGACTTCACAAAATATAATCGTAATATGCAGAGTATGCAATATCAAGTGGCTTGTGTTGATTAATATGGGTCACTAGAATACGATATTAATATTATTGTAGGTCACTTAACTATTAACAATTAATAGATTTAAGGGGAAAGTAAAATGAAAACATATAATAAGTAGGAGAAATAGTTTTAAGATTATTATAAGAAAACATAGACTAAGAAATAGTATATAAGCAGTGAAAATTTGTGAAATAAATTAGAAATAATTCTGACTTAAAACTGGTTTGTTTTATTTCTCATCAACTTCGGCAATTAACTTTGCCATGATATAGAGCCGTCTAACATTCTAAGGCTCTTCAAATAAATAAGAATGCTATAGGGAAACTTACATAAAACATACATACACTATAGATTCCAACACATCACTAAACTTATTACACACTATTTAAACCAATAATATAAAAGTGATGATTGATTTTTACTTACGCATTCTTCCATTTTATTTAATTTTACCGCCAATTGGTTCATTTGCCCCTGCATCTTTTTCAGGATATCTAAAACTGAGCTAAATGTTATTACAAATTATTTTCAGGAAGAAATATAATTAAATTTACCTTCATTTGTTCCTTCCTCTGGCTGAACATTTCCAATTGAGTATGATTTTTGAGTAATCGGTACTCCTTGTTCTAAAGGGTGAAAATTATTAAAATTTTAATAATAATGCTAGACGCTATATCTTTATTCTTACCGCTCTCCTCTTCAAAATATTAGAATATATTCTCCGAATTCATGTAACGACAGAAAAATATAATGTATTAATATTTGTTTTTATTTTAACAATTATTAAAAAATATATTTTAGCAATAAAATGAATTACGATGAAAATTCATGAAAAAAGATGGTGTGTAAAAGGGGTATGAGAACAAACTTTCTATCATGGGTTATACAAAAAATATTTCAAATCTATATCTTCTCGCTTAATTTCCATTGTGGAATTGACTAATTCGCTTGCTACAACTATACCTAAATCGCTATACGACTTAAAAGGTTTGTCAAAAAAGTTTTCAGTTTTTTTGAAAACTTTACACATATATTTTACACCTTCAGATGATATTTTCGTATCTACAATCTTTATGGGACCTAACTTTTTGCTAAAACAAAAGCTGTCTTTGTCTTTTTTATGATTTATTATAAAATCTCCTAATTTAGAAACACTGGCCAAACTTGATTTAATTTGCTGCCTTTCTTCTAGCCTAAGGTATATCTGCTGCAAAATTTTGTTTGGCTTCTTAACTATCTTCTTTATATACTGCATATAATTTTCAAACTTATAAGCTGAAAATGTATCTAAAGGACCATATTGCAAAACGCAATCAACTAAATGGAGCAGTCCATGAACATTAAAACTAACTAATTCCTCACCATATATTCTGCCAAAGTAATCTACGAAATCTTCTAATACTTTTTGAGAAGTGTCTGCCTGTTCTACATAATTTATTTCACTAGATAGAAATCTTATACTACTATGCAATAATAAGAAATGATAATATTGGTCACTACTGACACAATCCTTGAGCAGAAATACACCTGTATAAAGCAAAAATTGCCTAAATTCTGTCGACTTCCAATTACTTATTTCATCTATACTCCTAGGGACACGGCAAAATTCTGTAGGGACATTATTCTTAATAAAATTCATTCTATCATTAATTTTTTTAGAATTACTTTTATTAATTAAAATTTTAAGCAATTTCTTAGTAACTCCTAAATCAACTAAATGCATAGCATCTAAGGGAAACTGGGAAACCATTCCAAATCCTGTCTCTTCTAAAATACTTCGCTTTATTTTAAATTCTTCAATGTGATGTGAAGGGTGAAACCTATCCTGAAATGTTATATCACTTCTTAAGGGACCTACTTTCTTGGAAAAACATACCCTTCTTTCCCTATATATACCTTCCTGGCAACATTTAGAGCAACCACTTTTGCTATTATGAGAAACTACACCAGTAACAAATGCCCTAGCTGGAGAATCACAGATAAATAATCGAATGTTAAATCTCAAAAACTTTTGACTATTGCCTAATCTTATACCAGTTTGTTTCAGTACCATTACTTCTGCACAGAAATCTGCCATAAATCTATCTAAATTTTGTGGCTTTTTAAAACCTGAAAAACATGCTATCATGAACGGACTGGCATTATTATTAAACCCTACAATTGCACCTAAAATGGGCCACAAAACTCTATTAGAACTTTTAAAAAGTTTTAAGCCGTCTACCTTTATCTATTCTTTATCAATTAAAACTTCCTCTCTATCTCCTAAATAATTAAATGGTACTGATTGAAAATACTTTTGAATGCCTAAATATATAAATTCTCCATCTGGAATGTTGGAAATCTGAATCTCCTTCCTATCTGTGCTCATAAGAGTTTTCGCTGACAAAAGCAAATCCTCAACTCCTACCCTGTTTAAAGTGTGAAGTAAGTCTTCTAAAGCTGTGTGAGATATATTATTCCTAAGGACCCATGACTTAATTTCTTCGCGTTTCGTTGAACTACCTATATTTGGCCTAAAGTTAATATTTTCTCCTGTATTTACCCTGCCTGCCTCTACGCTACCAAATGATTCACTATCTATGCTAATAGTTGATTCGGTGTCGTCACTAAGAATTGCCTCAGTCCCTACACTAGAACTTTCTAAAACGTCCCTACAATCCTCTTCTCCTATTCCACTGGCACCTGCTCCTAATTTGCTAACCATTTTAATAGGTACCCTTTTTACACCACCTTCACTCAAGTCATGCACTTTCCGAAAATATTCTATATTTTCATCAAACTTCCTTTTTTCTTTCGAAAGGCAGTTTTGAAAATTTCTTCTTTTCATTTTTTATTTTTATTACACTTATAATACACTTAAAATTTAATTCAAATTAAAAAAAATTATTTAAAAAAACACAAATATGTATATATATATAAGTATATAAAAATATTTTATTATATTATAAATATCACACTTCACTTTTATACTTATCTTTTCACACTTCAATTTTGGGTTTAAATTTTCTTTTTTTAATTTTTTATATTAATTTTATAAAAATTTGTTTTTTTTTAATTTTTTGTATTAATTTCATATAAATTTTATATTATATTGTAAGTTGGTTTTTTTCAATGCTTTCTGTATAACACAAAATGACAATTAAAATTTTCGTCATAAGACGCTATAAATTTTTATTTTCAAAGCCTACTCCGATTGAATTTTTGAAATTAATAAATTTACCGGTCATTTGACAGTTAACAGTGATGTGTTTTTGATGAAAAATACAACTATTAAGAAATACAACTCTAAAACATAAAAAGTCAAATAAAAATTACATATGTAGTAGTAAGTAAGTCTTGTATGTATTAGTTTCGGTTATTTATTTCTTGTAGGGTAGTAGCTTTTGTTTATTGTTTTTATGTGAAACGATATTAGGTGGTTTTGTTCTGCGTAACAATATGAATAATATCTATTAAGATTTCGTTTTTTAATTTGATTTTAGACAAATACAGTAGAATACTGTTCAGTTTATACAATATCAGCTGGTTAGTTAACTTTTTTTTTCGACGCAAATGCTTATACACAAATAAAAAATTTTCTAAGTTCCATAGATAAATTCGTCAGTTTGACGAATAATGATAGCTTCAGAAGCGGTATCTAGGTTTGGATTACATAGAACGATATCATAAATTTGTAGCGTGTTTCCTCTCTGCATCCTAGTAACTAACATCTGGTTTTAACTTCACTTTTTTTATTCACTTTTGTAAGAATGTCGTGAAGTTACTGTTCGATACGGTACCTACTTCATAAGATATATGTATCGAGTCGTCTAAAAGAGACTACCGAACTTTGACAGTTAAAAACTGCCATGTTGTTGAAGCTACATCAGTCAAATTAGTTGTAATTTGTCAAGTCTGTTTTAGCATTCAACAACAAGTGCAAATACTATAATAACTTTGCTTTATTGAAATGGGTGCTCTGTGCGGGCAACGTAACGTGTTCTTCGCACAGTTTGCAATCGCCATAATCATCTTACCGAGAGGACTATTTGCAATGTGATGGAGAAATTCGAGTTCACTGATTTAGAAAACTATCAAGCGACACCTGTGAGAATGTTAAATAGAATTCGAAACAATCGATTTCACATCGCTAACAAGAACACGGCCTTTTGCAGACCACAATTGGTTGAATTTTCTTTGAGGACGACGTTGGCCAACGTCAACGGCTTGCGCTAAAGATGGAGGATTACCAACAACTTTTGGTATAAACTGAAATAAATTTTAAATGAACTAAATTTTAACTAATAATACGGCCACAACTCTTACTTTCAAAATACTCATAGCTTCAAAATATTTTTGTTTTGTGGATTGTTTTCAATATGGATTGAGAAATTGAAAGTCACATAGTCATCAACAATATCAGAAACAATCGTCGTCAATAAAATTAACATTTTTTTAAATTCTGTTTAAAATTATAAGTCGGATGCAAATGCTAATGCGAAGTTATAATGGAGCATTATTAACAATTTTTTATATTTAATAAAGGACGGCCTTGGTTTTGAAATCATTCACCGTTTCAAAAAGAAAAAAATTTAATTTAATTACATTTAATAAAAAAGTTCTAATTTTCTTACCAATTCATTTCAATTCAATTCATTCATTATAAAAAATTTATTCTTGATAAAATAAATTTTGGTTTACTGTTTACTTGGTTACTTTGAATTCTTATAGTTGTGCAGAAAAGCGGATATGGATTACACAGCTTATATTCAGCACAATTACGAATATTCTCAAGGAATTTCTTGCTCACGGAAAACGTTTTTCTCGAGAAAGAAATCCTCTAATTACAAATTCCGCGGGAGTAAAAGTTTGAAAAAGTGGCAATATCGAATTTTTAAGTCAGCTGTGTTTCTTAAGCCCACTTCACATGGTAATACTTTACGTACGTAAACTAATGAAAAAGTAAAATGAAATTCCATCCGTATGAATAAAAAGAGAATAAAAGTCGTATGATTTATATTTTTTGCGTTTACATGATCGGTATAAGACAATAACAAAGTAAAATGAAAACAGCTGTTACACTTTTTTCTATGTGTTTACATAAAAATACATCCCTAATCTAATGCGACTTGCTTGTTTTTTGAATCATTTCAAAAAATGAAGAGAGCCATACGACTGTCAAACTTTTCATCCGTATTTTCTCTCAATGTGTGATGGTTTCATTACATAGTACGTTTAGACGATCACATCCGTACTCTTCTACACAAAATTTTGACAGATCATATTACTTGTGGGACCGTGTAAAGTAGGCTTTATTGATATTAAATTTTTGACAATTTGTGAAAATAAAATAAAATTAAAGTTAAATAAAATTAATACAGTTTAAAATAAACATTAGAGTTTAATACAATACTAGAAAATAAAAATGAATAGTGCCATCATGTGTATCTTTGTGGAGGAAAGTGGTAGTTTAGAAAAGCAGCAACAAAACAACCAACGTTTTTCCAGAAGACAATTAAGGAATGAATCTAATCCTCTTGAGTTGCCGCTGTCTTTATAAGTAAATAAATAAAAATGAACGTGTTTGGCTTAGATTTTATCTTGCAACAGGTTTCAAAAGTACTACAGAGTAAATAAACCGGCCTTTCGGTATTTACTAGAAATTTTACCCACTCACAGTCAACCAACAAAAAAGCAATTTGGAGTTTCACCAATTGTAAAGCTAAGTGCAAGCTTACGTTTTTTCGCAGAAGGTGGGTACCAGACTGGTGTAGGAAAAGACTTCAATGTGTCTTTAGGCCAGTCGACTTTGACCAAAGTGCTTACAGATTGGCTTCCATTAATGTAACCAAATGTTGAACTTGAGTTTTATTACTTGTTTTAGACCTACAGGAGCATTTAAATATTTTTTATTTATTTAAATTTAGTTGTACAAAAATATACTTACATTTTTAATCAAACTCCCTTGTGTTTTATAAGTGAATTTTTTTTGGGGAAAATACAAACTAAAATACATTGAAAATACCTACTTTTTTCCCTTTTTAATATTTCTCCCTTCACACGGTTGATAAAAATGGGATTAAAACAGAGAAAAAGGAAAAGTAAAAAATTTCACGCGGAATTTTTATTCATAATAGGGGAGAAGGGAAAAGAGAGAAATTTCATGCGGAATTTTTATTCATGATTGGGCTGATTGTATTTTCAATATGATGTATGAAAGTGTTGAATATGTGGCACCAATAGCTCCGAGTATATGTGCAGGATAGTGTGCATTTACGTTTACAACCCGTCCTGTTGTCCACCAAGTTTTTATCGCATGCCCGTGCTTTTTACTCATCTTTCAATGACACCCAAAGATTTGTATTTGTACTTTATGCACGTATTTTTTTCGATTCTGTCATACGGTCTTCAGTTTTAATACATATACAGTGAGCGTAAAAATAAAGTGTACGTGTAAAGTGTAAACATTTTTGAAGGTTAACAAAACTAAGTTTTCTAAAAACAAATAACAAAACAACAAAATTACGCGGGGCGACAGTGAAAATACACCCGAGTAACTATGGCCTCATCGATGGATGGGTCAGGGAGGAAGAGCAGAGGCGTTGGGGGAACGGAACGGGTTGTTCTGTCTCTAGACGTCTATGGCCTGCTGTGGACAGTAAGAGAACAGATTGGCTGCTGGGCTTGGTTAAGGCCAGCTTAAGGTTGGTTGTCGGTTTTATCACAGGGCACTGCAAGATTAGGTCGCTGACGGGGATCTGGAACAGATCCCAGCCGGACTATTGCAGGGTATGTCGCGATGAGGAGGAATTAGAGAATATCGAACACCTCCTCTGTAACTGCCCAGCCCTTGGTAGGTTGAGGTTGAGGACCCTTGGCAGGGCCTTCTTTGAGAGCTTGAGTTCTGTGTCGAGAGCCGACATCAAGGCTCTCCACAGATTCATTAGCAGTTTGAGCTGGTTGAGAGGTGCTAGGGCTTTATAAGTGTAGTCGCGCTCTCAACCCTTTTTGCTTGTGTCTGTTTCTTTCTGTGTGATTCCCATCCCCCCCTTACCTTTATGCCCTCCTTTCATCCTGTTCCCTCTATTTCCTTCCCTCTCCAAGGACGTTGTACAATGGGTCAATTTCGACCTCCGGGTATTGTACTTGTCTTAACGGACAAGTACACGTCCTCTAACCTAACCTAACTATGTACATAGTCTAAGTTATTCATTAGATCCACCATCGGCAACTCCTATACACAGTGTATTTTGGCCGTTACAAAATTTACACAGACTACTCACACGCATAGAAAACACAATTCAGCAATTGAGCTGTCACAGAAGAAGGTTGTGTTTCGCTCGTTTATTGCTTTTGTACATGAAAATATGTAAATGCAGAGTTGGATAATTCTGTATATTGTTTTACCTTTTTTTTAGCGTCTCCACTACATATAAAGTAGTTTTTGGAACTACCTATAAACATTTAAATGTTTTTTATCGCCTTTAGGTGTTTAAATAGGTTATTTATTATATGTTTTTGGAAATTCATTAAAATTTATAATAATTGCTGACAAATAGGTTAAAATTTTTTTCATAAAACAATATTTGATTTTTTTACGAATTACTAAACAATAAATAAAAATACACAAACCACTACTCAGTCTCGCATGAGCTCTCATTCAGTGAGGTTATACATATATATATGCGCTTGTTGCTTGAGAACACTAAAAAATGTTTAATGTGCTATGGGAATATGATTTCTTATTTGCCGAAAACTTTTTCGGGAAACCAGAATGTCTTATTTGTCAACGTACGATGACAAGAGCCGACAAATATTGCATTAAAAGACATTATGATGCATGTCATAGTAATTATTCTAATATTACTGGCGTAGAAAGAGATTCACTTATTTTGAATTTAAAAAAAAGTTTTCTTGAAAAGTTTTTAATTGATTCGGAAGAATCACAAATTGATGATAAATCGGATCATTATTTAAAAAGAAAGGCTTCGTATATTGTTTCTGCAGCTCTTGCAAAACGTTGCCGTCCATTTGAGGATGGTGAGTTTCACAAAGAGATATGCAATGCTATTTTAGATTTAAATTTGGTCAAAAAACAACAGAAATACATCAAGTAATAAAAGAAATTCCTTTGTCCGCGCGTACTATTTCCAGAAGAACGGAAAATATAAGTACATTTATATATTCAAATATAAAAAATAAAATTCTTAATTGCACATATTTTTCTATTTGTATGGATGAATGTACTGATATTGGTGACATAGCCCAATTAATATTATGCGTCCGGACTGTGGATGAAAATCTGCAAACCCATGAAGAAATGCTATCTTTAGTTGGTCTTCATGGGCATGTTAAAGGAAGTACTATTTTTAACTCACTTAAGGAAAAGGTATTTTCGTTCGCTGATGAAAAAAAATTTTGTTCTGTTTGCACAGATGGAGCAAAAGTTATGGTGGGAAAAAATGATGGTTTTGTTGGGTTTTTATTAAAAAATAAATTTGATGTATATGCATTTCATTGCATAATACATCAACAGGCATTATTTACCAAAAATTTAAATTTGACGAATACAATGAAAATAGCAACGAAAATTATAAATAAAATACGCGGCGGTCATAATGCGCTAAATCATAGAAAATTTAAAGATTTCCTTAATGAAATTAGCGCTGAATATGGGGATTTACTGAAATCAGATGGCTGAGTAAAGGACGCTGTCTTCAACGATTATTCAGTCTTCGCGAGGACATTGTTAATTTTTTTTGAAAATAATGCGGTAATAGACGCAAATGATTTACTAACGTCATTAAAGGACTCAAATTTCATTTTGGATTTGGCTTTCCTCACTGATATCACTGAATATGTCAACCAATTAAACCTTTATTTGCAAGTAAGAAATAAAAACATCTTTGAACTAGTTAACGCTGTACGATTATTTATGAAAAAAAAATTGAAACATTAATTGTTCATTTAAAAAATAAAAATTTCAAAAGAACTGCTGAAGTTTTTAATGAAAATTTGAATATCAAAGTAACGGAATATATAAACGTTCTTGAAAGTTTGCTAGATTTTTTTGCTAGATTTACAGATTTTTCAAAAATTGAAAATATAATAGATTTACATAATAATCCTTTGTTATGCAATATCAACAACCAGCCAAAGGAAATTAAAGATGAAATTGATCGAATGAAAAACGACATTTCTTTACCACTAGATAGTGGCATTGATTTTTGGAAAAAGATTGATACAAAAATTTAACCAATATCTAAAAATGAAATTTATAAATTATATTCAATGTTCGAATCGACGTACATGTGCGAATCCTCATTTTCTTATTTAAAATTAATAAAAACCAAAACAAGAAATAGGTTAAATGATGCTCAAATTGAGAATTTTCTTCGAATAAAATGTTGCCCATATACAGTAGATATTGATGAAGTTATTAAACATACGGAACAAATGCTTTAAACTAGATTCTAAAAAAATAAAACATTTTAATATTTTTTTAATAGCACATAAAATCTTCAACAAAACTTTTAATTATGAATTTTTCTGTTTATTTCATTATTTTATTAAATTTTTATTTAATATTTTTTAAAAATATTTTTTATTATCATAGATCTTTACTTGAAGTTTTAATAACGAATTTTTCTGCTTATTTTATTTTTTACAAAATCTTATTAAATAAGAGCCTTTTACATTAAATATTACCCCAATTGTCAAAGAAATATGACAAATAAATAAAACATTGCCTTTTTATAAATATTTTTAATCAACATAGATATGTAAGAACTTCGCTAGAATTTTTTGAATACTGAATTTTTCTGTTTATTTTACTATTTTTTACAATACTTTAATAAATAGGAGTTTTTTTTATGAAACATGACAATAAAAAAATTAAAATAATATACAAATATATTTTTAAAAACATATATTTGTTGAAAAAATCATATTTCTATTTTAAAATTTAAAATAAATATGAAAAAAGAAACTGAATCAAAATATTTACTACTTTTGAACTAAAAAATTACAATTTTTCTTTTTGCTTAGTATTATTTATAAATTTCAGTTTTCCATGCCTGTCTTGTGGTGAAAATGAGAGTACAACTGTTTCTCATTTCTTGTTTTTTCGCTCTTACACTTATACAATTGCAAATTGTAGTAGTATATGTCTGCCGATCGCGGCATTAGATTGAGTAGAATTCAAAAACTACTTTTTTCGCGAACCCTCCAAAAAAACGGTTTTTTTGATCTTTTCACACAAAATTATTCATTACCCAAATATGTTTGAACTTATTTTAAAAATCCGAAGTTTTTTAGAAAGGGAAGAGATTAGACTGTAAAACGGTATACATAAACATTTTGTTCAAACTTATATGTTATGAGTTTTGATGGGGTAAACTTGGAAAATATTAAAGTTTTCTTAGTTTTTCAAGTTTGGCCATTCTTAATTGCAAATTTAATTTAAATTGGACAAAAATTACCGTAGTTATTATATAAAGAGTACAACAGCTTAGTCATATTTTTTATATACGCTGTGTCATCAAATGAATTTTCAAAATTTTTGATGGATCTTGATTGTTTAACTGAGCATTTGCTCTTTGCATGTCAAATTTTCCGTTTTTCGCAAATATTATTATTTCGCTTTGTGCAAACATTAGCCAACTTCCGGTGGTTGGTTCAACGGAAAAAGGACACATTTTTTAATAAACACTTAAGATCCATCAAAAATTTTGAAAATTTTTAACTTAAAGTTCATTTGATAAGACAACAGTTATAAATAATATGACTCAGCTGTTATAGTCTTTAGAGTACTTTCCAAAGTAGTTAGCAAAACCTGTAGTTTGTGGTTGAGAAGTGAAAATGAGCGGAGGTGTGTTTGTACTTTGACGTCGTTTACCGAAAGTTTAATATGCAACAAAAAAATATAAAGACTTTGTCAAAGTAAACTTTGAACATGCAAAATGCAAACATGTTCCTTAGAAATGCTGTGGCAACAGCGTGCTTTCGTTTTTGTTATGTTTGTTCATTTTGTTTATATTTGACGTTGCCATATTGAAAATGATAAATGTGGCAAGATGATATACCGTTAAGCTTAAGGCTCACTTTTAAAGGCAAGTTGTAATAATGGCCCTTTGTTTAGCTGCTATTTAGATTAGCTATTATTATTTTAAAATAAATATGAAAAACAAAAGAAATATTTATGTCTCCTATGTTATTTCAATAACGAGTGCTCGAAATTCCGACATGTATTCACCAGTACTTCTCACAGTATTTCGTTAGCAGCAACACTTCCACAGTGTTTCTTGAATATTCATTGAAAATCTGTTTCGTTGTTCTTGTTGTGGTCAATTACGTGAAAGAATTTTTGTTAAAATCGTTAAAATTTTAATGGTGAAAAGACCTGAATAGGCATGAAAAATAGAGAACTCGTGTTTTTACGAATGTTTAAGGTTGTTATAACTAAGATTGTAATTGCTGAAATTTTTTATTGGGCAGTATATTGTAAAATTATTATCGCTGTCTATATTGTTGTTATAAATTGGAAATTATAAGGAAAATTTCTCTATTGGATATGAATATGAAAAAAAACATGGACAAAAATGTATTCATGTATTAGAATTGTTAAATGTTAGTCTAAATAACAAAATAAACTCTTCTATGTTCGCAATTTTTCTTATGAGAAAAATATTGTTACGAAAATGGAAACGGTGTGCCATCGTTTAACATTAAAACGATAAACAAAAGCTACAAACAATAAACAAAAGTACAAATACAACGAACTTGTTACAAGTAAACCAACAACATCAGTATGAGAGACAAGTAAGTGAACGCAACAACAAACAATGTGAACAAAATACACAAACAACAATGAAGTCGCGACCGAGTTCTCAAGAAAGCAAAAACACGAACATTCTACTTCAAGAATGTTCGTGAGACTGTGGGCACATAAAAAAGCAAGACAAAGCGGGCAACCAGTAGTAAAAATTCAGTCAGTCTTGTGTGAAGACACGTTGCGTGTGAAGAGAACAGTCGTGGTTTGAAGATCTCAGTTGTAAAGATCTGCGTTGTTAGTGCTTACACAATAATAGTGGAAAGAAGAATAACGAACTAGCAAATTATTGTTGGATACATCAAGTTGTAAATAGTGGCACACAAAATTGTACGAACAATAAAGAGTTTAATTGAAACTAAACACAAATTTATTTTTATTTTGTTTGCAATCAACGAACTCATATTTTAAACGTTTTTAAAAAGGTAAAAACGTAACAATATTTTATCAATAGGTTCCTCCATGATGAATGAACATCGGAAAATAAGAAATTGATCGAACTTCCTAGGTAATTTATTTGATCGTGCTTCCATATTGTTAGATTGGGTAGATTATGGATCTGAGCCAAAAATCAGACGCGTTGCCAGCTGGAAATATAATTTTTGTAGAATTTTGTCTGTTAAAAGTTAAATTTATAAATATTGGTTTTCAGAGATCATTTGTATAATTTGCTTAATTCTTGAAAACTGCCAAGTGAACTGAAGTTTTGTTCCATAATCGACCCACAAAACTTTTCACTTATGCAAGCATGGAATTATAAAATGTTCCATCAGCTGCAACATTTTTATAATAATTGTGTGGATATTGGGCTGGCGGCGATCAGTAAATCTTTGGGAACGACGTTCCAAAGCGACTGTCAACGCTGATCACTATACATCGATGATTATCAATTTCGTTTGACATGGCTTGGATGATTTCGACACCATCGAAATGTGGTTTCTACAGGACAGCGATACGTGCTGCACAGCACATGGCACATTGAATATTCTGCATTTAAGGGTACGGTATTCTTACGTGAAGGTAGCCAGTTCTACCGATATCGCTCGGTTTGACCCCGTTAAACATAATCTTGCGTAGTTTTTTGAGTCGCAGATGTATGCGAATAAGCCACAGATCGCAGCGATCCTTAACGCCAAGATACCCCATAATATTCCTGAAATTCAGCCTAATCTATGCGCCAGATTTATGGAAAATTGGACATTTCGTTCGCACACCACCCAGAGAAGCTGTGGCGGACATTTGCTCTGTGTTATGTTTCACACATAATGGCATCTAAAGGTATTTTATATGAATAAAAAAATGTCGATGGTATCTTGCACACATTTTGCTTTATTTAAATTTAAAAGTAGAGAGCGCTAAATGAAAGACCGTATTTAAGTTGTACTTTAAATGAATTTTCTCTTTATATTACTTCGAATCTATTTTCTACGCGAAGGTTACGCTCAAGAGTTACTATAATTATTTTCGTTTTAGCATATATTGAGAAAATTTCCGCTATTTAACTCCATCCAATTCTGTATTCAAAATCTCTCTTTTTGCTTGTAAGAATTTTCAGTTCTGATGAAATATTTTTTTTTTAGTTGCCTCATTATGTTTAAAATAGTTGCTTGCCACATGAAAACGGAACTAATTAAAACGGAAATACATACAAGCAGCTGAATACGAAGAAGAACAAATGATGCGATTAATTCGGTATAAATGAAAAGTTTTCCATCTGTTGTTTTTGCTTTTCTGTTTTTATTATTTTTCTATTTGGGGAATCCATAAATCTCATCGTGTACTGAACAAATAAAATACTAATTAAATTTAATTACAGTCTATCAATTACTATAATATTCGTTGCGTTTCAAAACAATAAATGAAATAATCTTAGTGATACCCGTTTAAGAAAACATAAGCCTCAGTCATTGCTCTTTTCTATTAATTTTTTGTTTTATTAAATTTTAAATTTTTAAATTTCACATACTGACCAAAATAGTAGGAGCAGTTGGTGGTTACGATGAAATTGTTGATGCTGTGATGTCACGTTAGCTGTTTGATGTTAAGAACGTTGAGCTGCCTTGGTTCCTAGAGTATCTTGTTGTTGGACAAAGACTTAATTTTTTTTTTTACTTAACCGACTTTTGACACTGGCATTCTCTCAAATAGTGGTTTTAGCTTGGCACTTCATGCAGTATCGGTGTTTATCCACTAATTTGGTCCTGGCGTTTATGTCCATTTTAAGGAGCCGGTTGCAAAACTTATGGAACGGCTTGCAGATAAGACATTGATAGATATCCGGGTCCTTTCTTTGATGGTGAAAGAATTGGATAGATATTTTTGGCTTTAAAACATGTAGAAAATAAAGTAAAGAATTAATTAGTAATTAAGATAGTGAAATATTGAATAATGAACCTTAAGGATGTATTTAAGGAAAATATGGTTAGTTGAGGGCAGAAATAGGTATATTATTACCATTATTGCCCCTATTGCCGTTCTCAACTTAACTCAGTTTGGTCGTCTGCCAATCAAACCAACTTTTACTCAACCAAATTATTTTTTGATATTGCGGAACTCAACGTTTTTTTAGTTGTAATTGTTATGGTGTTGCCGGTATGTAATTTCATTTTCATGTTAGTAACACCATGAAATTTATATGGAAATAGAAGAAAAGAAAACGCAAAAATAAGTTAAAATCAAGTTTTTGTAGAAATAAAAGTAAATAAAAATGGATTTAAGTGTGGATTTATTTTACGAAGATGAAAATCATGACGCTAATATAAATGTTCTTCATATACGTAGAAAAATACACGATGATACAAATCCTCTTGAACTACCCACACTCCACTGTAAGATTTTGAAGTTCAGTAGCTTCATTAACTTGCCTTTCATATAAGGCAATTTTCTGTTGTTTAGTTTGTAAAAGCTATTTGTTTATTTCATAGTTTTTATAAATATTTTTCTCCAAATCCTTAATGCTTTTTAAAAGTTTAACTTGTGTCTCGCATTGCATTCTCAAAATTTCTAGGCGCTCTTGTTCTATTGATTTTTCCTTAGCTGGAGTGTTTAATATCTCAGGCGCATTTGTAATGACTTGTTCCTTGTCGGGATTTTGAGGAAACGCAGAAGCGCGACTGGTTGTCGGAGCAATATTTTCAACGCCGAAAGTGTGTCCAGATGGAGCTACTTGGTCATTTACTGATAACAGATATTAAGGGGAATTTTTTGTGAAGGACCACCTCCTGTTGCTTGATTGCTTTTTTTTATTATTAGCAAGTTTTTTTAATAATTGCTTTGTAGTGAATCCAAACCTATACGGAGTAAAAATTCTAATAAAATGTCTATTTACAATATTTTAGTTGCTGTATACTTACACGTTGCCATTCGGAGGGGGTTCTGTAGGTGGGCCCCATTTTTTCAATTCTGTAGAAAATCCTTCCCACGCTTCCTTGCACTGATTTTTGGTCCTTGCTTTCCTTTAGAAATTTCTGGTTTATTTTCCATCAACTTCACAAGTCGCTCAAATTGGGCTTTGGTTGTTATTTTCAATTTCCTGCGTATTAAATATTTAATTATTTATTTTAAGCAGAAAAAACTTACTTACGATTTTTCCATTTATCTGTAAAAATGAAATTAAATATATAAAAAATGAAAATGTATTAAATATACATATATGTAAGTGAACTCTATAACTGACAGAGACTCAACTGCTAATAAGCAGTTGTCTATATTTAACGTTTTTGTCAACCAAACTCGTACAAAGTGGTGAACCGCATTACCATAAAACACAACTAAAAAATCAACTGCACAACCAAAAAGTCAACCGCATTTAAGTTGAAAATGGCAATACCGATTTCTGAAAGACGACCAAACTACTTAAAAAGTTGTCTACCGCAATAGAAGCATATTACATAATAATAGAAGATAACATAGTTTAGATATTGGACGTGTGATTATGCCTGTAGCAGTTCTAACATCTGCTACACGGACATTATTATCGCATCCCGATGGTCTTCAGCGTTTCTACCCTGACGCCGTTCTGAGGGAAGATATTGTTACGAAAATGGAAATGGAGTTACATCGTTCAACATTAAAATGATAAACAAAAGCTACAAAAATAAATACAATGAACTTGCTTACATGATCAACAAATAAACCAAAAATATAGCAACAAGATCAGTATAAGAAAAGGGATAAACAAGTAAACAGGCAACAACAACACTGCAAGGACAAACGTAAACAAAATACACAAACAACAATAATGTAAACACCATGTTTACATTTATAGAGATTTCGCGAAGGCGAAGTCATTCTCCTTCATCAAACTGTTTACCCTGCGATATAAAAGGCAAGACAAAGCAGGCAACGGCGTCAGAAAGAATTCAGTCAGTCTTGTGTGAAGATGCGTTGCGTGTGTAGAAAATAATCGTGGTTTGAAGATCTCCGTTATAAAGATCTATTGAACAATTGTGAGTGTTTACGCAAAAGAGTGAAAAGAGGAATAACCAATAAAGCAATTGTTGTTGTTTACATCAAGTTGTGAACAGTGGCACACAGAATTGTGCGAACAATAAAGGATTTATTTAAAACTAAACACAAATTAATCTAAAAGTTATAAGCGTAACAATATAAATCGTCCATAACTTCTACTAAATCACCTGATTTAAGATTGGAATAAACATTTATAGCGCTTATGAAGTGGTGTTGAATAATCTTCCTTCTTAAAAAGATGTGAAAATATTTCTCAATGCCAGAGAACAACAGCATATTTATTATGTAGTCTAACGAAATCGAAAAATAAAAAATTATTACTAAGTTGTTCTCTATGCACATACTCAGATAATTTTCACCGTTTTTTGTCTTGCGACTAAGAGCTTGTATATCCATAACTAACTCAAGGAAAAAAGGCTATATACACCGGTGTGTGTAAATTTTTTCTCGCTAATTTTTATTTTTTCCCAAAAGTTGCTATGTTTTTTTAATTTTATTTATTTATTAAAATCTATGGAAAATCCTTACATTACATTTTATATCGTTATTGTTATTTCAATTATAAAAAATAAGTTAAAAAAAGCAAACAACATTGAAGTTAAAATTATAGCTTTTTTAATGGATTCGAAATTTTTGTTTAAATCTATATGAAGGTAAAGATTATTATAATCATTACAGATTCTACGAAATGGATCAAATTTCGCATAGTTAGTTGTGTAATATTTTATATTTATGAAATCCCAGCCCAAACTATTACGGTGCCTCCACCGAAATTTCGCGACATTCGTTGATTTTTTTTTTACTTGAATCCATCCATTATTTTTGGGAACCGTCTGGACCAACTAAATTAAATTTTTTTTTTCATCAGAAAATATAACTGAAGCGGATTCTTCTTCCCAATATTGGTATTTTTCTGCAAAGTCGAATGTCGCGAAATTTCGGTGGAGGCACCGTAATAGTTTGGGCTGGGATTTCGACTACGGGCGGGACTCCTATTTGTTTTATATCAATTAAAATGAATAGCGAGAAGTATATTGAATGATTTGATGACGTTTTAATCAATTTTAGGGATGATTCGTTAGGCAATAATTGAATATTTCAGCAGGATAACGCCGCAATCCATAAATCAAAAGCAACAAAATCGTTTCTGTCGTCCAGAAACATACCAGTTTTGGATTGGCCGGCATGTAGTCCAGATCTAAATCCGATAGAAAATTTATGGGCAATACTATCGGACCAAGTTTTCAAAAATAACACCCAGTATAAGGATGTAAAATCTTTAAAAATTGCCATCATAAGAGAATGGAGTAGGATTGATCAAAATTGCATTGAAAACTTAATAAATTCTATGCTCCGTCGACTTCAGAAAGTCGTTATTAATCACGGTGGACACACTCATTACTAATAAATACAAAAATTACTCAGTAGTTGTTTTTTATCATTGTTATTTTAGTTTTAGGTGAATATTATTTAATTTTGGTCTTATAATTTTTTTAGTTTGAAAATGAAATTTATTTTGTGTTATCCTTTTATTAAATAAAGTAAAAAATATTTTTTTTACATAAAAAGTTTTATTTTATTGTTAGTTATATTTAACCAAATGGTACGAATTGGTCTAAAAGATTTTAAGTTTTTCGAGAAATACGTTTGGTCTTATAAATATTTCGGGGAGTGTATACACAGAAAAAAATATGAACAATTTTTTTCCTAACAATCGTTTGTTTAAAATTAAAATCTACTTTTAAAAACAATTTTATTTGGTTTTATAAATGTATTTGTTTGATTTCGACATTTCTACATTCTTTAGCTATTGCTAGTGTTGACTACGGTTAATAAGTATAAATTGAATTATAAGTTTAATAATTTTACAAATATTTACATAAAATATCAACAGCGTTTTTTATTTAGTGGATAAATCATAAATAATTAGCAACACTTCATCATTTCTAAAACTTAGGGTGCAACGAATATCCGCATACTCATTATATGCAATATTTTTCAATTTTATTTTCAATTGTTTTTGCGAACAATAAAAATAAATCTAAATAAATTTATTTCATAAGTTATGATCATACAGGCAGAAAAACAATCAAAATACGATAAATTTTTGTTTTTGAATTTGCAAAAAATGTTTTTAGTATTTTTAAACTTATATTTGAAATACCCTAATATAACATATTAATAAAATAAAATTATTTAAAAATTCTCTCTTCTCTCTTGTACTTTACTCTATCTGTATTAACAAAAACATATGTATTTGTTTTTGTAAATTAGTTCTGAAAGCAGAATAAAGAAAAAAATAGATAAAATAACAAAGAGTGCCTTGACTTCTTCTTTTAAGTAATTGTTGTTGTTTTTTTATTGAAAAAGAAAAAGAGCCGTGAGAGAAGTAAAGCTGGAGGTCCACACCACGCGTTTTCGCGTCAAAGCGTTGCGTGCATTTCATACCTTCTTCGCATTCTACGCTTCAAGTTACATGCAACCAAAGAAAATAAAGTATAAAGAATGTGCATCTTAACATATTTTGGAATATTTTTCAAAAATATTTCATGACGCGGGGGGAAAGATAGAAGGGAAGGAAATGAAGAGCGTAACAATGCGTTGCTCTCATCGTGCGTTTTTGTTGTTTGACCCAGCGTTGCCAGAATGATGATTTTATCATATTTTTGATGATTTTTTAACTAAAATATGATTTGATGATTTTTCTCCAAAAAATATGATTTTTTTTTCCAAAAATATGATTTTTTTGTATATAGATACTTCACGTTATAAACAGTGTAAACAAAATGTTTTAAAGTACAAACTCCCAAATTCAAAAAAAGTATTCTGAAATGGAACGTTTATACTTAAAAATATTAAACAATTTTGTAAAGCCACATACATTGGCTACACTGATTTCAATATTGAGGAAAATATTGAAAATAAAGACGTTTTTTAAAACGCCGAAGATGTATGTATATTTAGGAGTATTTGTAAAAAGAAAAGATTTCTGAAACAAAATTTACCAATAGTGAATTAACTGAATTCACTAATTACTGCGTTTCATTTTACATTGAGTTTTGTAAACAATTAACCAAACGTTTTAATTTTAAATATACTTCCTTAAAAGAAATGTCATCTATTGATCCACATAATATTATTAATAAGAAAGTTTCTTCATTGTCTCCACTAATAGAAAGATTTCCAAATTTAATTAATGAAAATGATTCTCAAAAGCTAGACGATGAATTTAGATCTTCAACAGGGGACAGTGAACTCACCCATTCTTTTTAATCTATTTACTTTAGATTTGCTTAATAGAGTGGATAATATAATTGCTTTTGCTGATGATATTAGTATTTATCATGCAGAGAAGACAATTGATGGAATTAATAGGAATCTACAGAATTTGTTCAATTTAGTTGAGGATTATACTGTAGATTGGATTATGAGGATAAATATAGGTAAATGTGAGTCAATATTATTTAGACCTCCGGTGGCAAGATGCAACAGTGACAAGATGCAACAGAAGGAAGTGGAAGTCTTTCGGAATTCAGTGTAGAGTGATCCAAACTAGGATACCAATTAAACAAACTGTTAAATATTTAGGAATTTACCGGGACAAATTTTTATACTTTAATGTACATGTAATGGAAACAATTAAGAAAGCAACAAAAGCGTTCTTTTTATATAAATGTTTGTTTTATTCAAAACATATTAATATTAAAGTAAAGATCGTTATGTATCAAACTCTAATAAGACCAATAATTTCATATGGATGTCAAATTTGGTTTAACATCTCACCTTCTTATATGGAAAAAATTCGTCTCTTCGAACGAAAATGCTTAAGATCTTGTACATCACTTTTTAGATCAAAGGAAAGCAATTTTAAAAAATACATTTCTAACAAACAGTTGTATAACAAAGCGAACATTATTAGAATCGATAATTTCATAATAAATTTGATAAGAAATCATATTTTAAGATGTATGTCATGTACTGAGAATAACATAATTATGGCATCATATTATATAAACGAGGAATATATATTAAATACTTTGCAGAAGGGATATGAACCCCCAGAGGCATTTTTGTATCTGGATAAGATCAAATTCATTCAGAATGAAATTGATATTCCTATTTTCTATCATAATTTTAGAAGAGCGAATATAAAAGCAGTAAACTGCAATGATGAACAAAATGATTTAAGGTATAAAACCAGTATTTCCAAAAATAAAAATAATCTTGTCCGAAGAACCAACAGCAACCACTTTTGGCGGCAAATACAATAAGTAATTAATTCACATTCTTCTCTTGCTTTTATTTATCTGACTCTTTTTTCTTTTAATCAAATATATATGTAGTGTTTTTAAGAAAATTTTTTCATTACAATTTACATATAATAATATATATTCTTCGTTTACAAGAAAGCTATATATAATTTATTGAACAAAAATACAGTTATGCTTCGAAATTATACTTGAGAACCCAGCAATGGGGCTTTGTATATATTTGTAAATAATTATAAATAACTATTGTTTATTATAGTTTAGTTTTAATTTCAATAGTGTACACTAATAAACAAAAAAAAAAAAAAAAAAAAAAAACGATGAATTTAGATTTCAAAAAATAGTTTCACATAGATTTCAAAAAATATTTTCAAACCTTAGAAAATATTAATTGTGAAGATTTTTGGGCCAGAGTTTCTAAAATAACTCGTATTGATAACGATTTAGTTTTTCCAACATTGACGAAATTTGTGTCCAGTATACTTTGTCTTCCCAGTCATCTGCAAACGTTGAACGAATTTTTTCTAAAGTTAATTTAAATAAAACTTGAACAGGCTTGAAAATGCAACATTAGAAGGTATTTTGTTTATACAGGATTATTTATTTATTGTTATAATCTTAAAATTGATGAAGAAATTGTAAAAAATATGAAACCTTCCCAGTATTATAATTAAATTATTATAGGAAACTACTAAAAGTTTTACAAAACTCTACTTTTCTATTTAGATCTCATTTTTGTACCTTTTAAAATTACTACTATATATCGTCGGCTGGCCTGAAAATTTTAATTTTATTCGCCCATTTTTATGTCTTATTTGTGGTCCATCTCTATAGCAAAAATTTGTCCAACGTCTCCGCTGGTTCCAAAATTATTGCAAAAATATTTAAGTAGTTTTGTATGACTTTCATATAAAAATTATGTTGTTTTTTAGGTCTGCTGAAAAGTTGTTGAAAATGACATAGGCCAATTTGACAATATGTATGTATGGATTTTTTAAAATTAATGTTAATTAAATTGAATTGTCTTTTATGTATAACATACATATTTATTTTTTGTTTTGTATGTATATAATATTTTTGGTAAAACATGTAATTAATTTAAAATTGTTTGATTATCGGGTTATATCACATCCTCAAGAATAAAGTTAGTATATGATAACAAAACCCGATAACCAATCAATGTAATACACTTTTATTTTGAATTGTTATTTATTTTTTAATGTTTTACAAATAAAAGTTAAAAAGTGATGATTTTTTCCCCCAAAATATGATTTTTTTTTCTTAAAATGATGATTTTTCACCAGAATCTTGTGGCAACGCTGGTTTGACCACTTTTTTATTAAATTTTCTGAAATCACTTATTCTGGTCAGTGTTGCCACGAAAAAAAATATTGCAACCAACATTTGTGAAAAAAATTACCAATTAAGAAAAAATTAACCAAAATTTAATTCACAGTTTTTTTATTTTATTTTTTCAAATATAAATTATAATTAATACAACATAGTAAGAAAAGAAACAAAAAATAACAAACTAAAATTTTAATCTTACAAATTAATTCATTTCTACAAACAAAAGCTCTTTTTATAAGAAATATAAATAACCAAATCCGGAAATTTTGGTTAAAAATAGTTAAACGGCAACACTGGTTGTGATTAGTGAGCAAGAGAGAGAATTTATTTATTTACAGCCATAGAAAACTGTCAATAATATACGATACTTGATTTTCATTTCATCAACATACATATGTAAAGCTATCTATCTTAATAATTTTAGATAAATAAAGATAAAATAAAAAATCCATTTTTTTTTTATTAAAAGAACATAAAGCTATCCATCTTTGGCTTAAAAATTATACCTAGTTTTTTTTAGATAAACAAAAATAAAAAAACGCATTTTTTATTAGAAGAAAAAATAAAAAAACGCATTTTTTATTAGAAGAAAAAATAAAAAAATTAAATACGGCCAGCTAATGACATAGAACATTTTTAACATAAAATATTTTTTGAGTGTTATTCTGAAATAAAATGATAACGCATCCGCTACACATGTGTTCTTGTCGCAATCTGATCGACAACTAAATCAAATAACACAAGAATGCGTGTGAGTTCTCTCTGCACAATTGTGCGGGTAGTAATTTTAAACAAATTTTGGTGAGAGCGGGCCGTACGCCTACAACCCGCCATAAGAAATTTTACTTCTACATGATGCGCATTCTTTATATCAATATTCTTTGATGCAACGCTTTTTACGCGCCAATGTTTGTTTTGATCAGCTGTTAACAAAATAAAAACGTTTGCTTGAAAATACTTGAATAAAACATTTCGTACAAAAACGGCAAATGAAAATTTTAAAGAATTTATTAAATTAATTGAGTTTGCGAATATAATATTTTGTGCCACAAGTTCCAAAAGAACAAACGACGGTTTTGGGTGCGTCCTTTGTACTTGGAACGAGATGTGTCTGGTTTTTTTGCAAATTAAAACAAAACAACTTGTCAAAATCAGCTGTTTTCTACGCGCGCCGCTTGTGATGCTTACAAAAGTAGAAAGTAGATCTACTTTTCGCGTTCTATGCGGTAAGGCATCCTACGCTTTTGTGCGCGTAACTTGCACCAAATAAATACATTAACTCTACTTTTTGACAGCCGCGTAGAATGCGAAAATGCGTAGAACGCGTGGTGTGGACCTCCAGCTTAAGGGAGTTGCTCAGAGTTACCACACTATATAATAACTTGCTTTGTTTGAAAGATTCATTTTAATGAATACTCTGTTTTATATAGGTAAGTATAAGAACGTGTAGATTTTTGTTGAGTCATGTGTAATTTTTTAATTTACAATTGGAACATTGTTCCTAGTTAATGTTTGAAAGTGATCACAATTGTGGCTGTAAACGAGGAACAACATATAATGTTGCAAGGAATATGCTCGAATTTTATTTTAGTCGCCTGCATCCTTCGTTCTATTTTATTACAATTTTTTTGTAACTTGAAGAAAACTAACGGTTAAAAAATGTATGTATATCAACTTCAGTTTGAAGAAATAAATTTGAAAATTTTTGTTTACTTGCATTTTGACCAGCGGGAGCAATAAACTTGTGAATATTATTTAAATAAATTCAAGTGTGTGAATTTATTTATGTGAAATTGGTGAAATAAATCAAGCAAAAAAGGTTAAATATAAGAGAAATACAACGTTTGACGAAATATATACAGGCAAGCAACATTTGAAAATAATTTAAAAAAATTCCTGAAGCTATTAGCGTTGGTGTTGCATTGCTGATGTTGTGTAAGAATGTTCCAGAGACGAATAGCATGTAAATAAAACTGCCATTCGGAAAATAGGTATCGATGCCGAGGAACTATAATATTCCTACTAAGGGGTGACTGGACAAAACGTAGCCTGTCAAATAAATAACTCGGTATCCGCTTGTTCACAATTCGATGCAAAAATTAAAGTACACGAATATTCAGAAGATTATCAAAGGTCACCCCGTAAAGGCTCTTAGCTGCCACAGAGATATGATCATATCTTTTCAAATTATAGACATATCTAGTAATATTATTAAATAGAACGTTCAGCTTACGTTTGCTGCTAGAATCGCAATTACCAAACAGCTCGCATCCATACAGTAAGCAGGGAATCAAATAAGTTTTCGCAATTAAAATTCTAATCCTCAAAGGTATATAAAGTTGCGTGGACCAGAGAGCGCGTAACTTAATATATGTCTGCCCTACCAGTGAATTTATGTGATTATCCCACGTCAAATTGGAGTTAAAAATTATTCCTAAATTCCTCATCGCATGAACCATCTCAATCTTCTCACCATTCATCATAACATCCCTAGGAATTGTGGGTACAACACTTATTCTTCTATGCAATAAAATACACTTAGATTTCCCGGGGTTCAATCAGAGACCATTAGCAGTTGCCCATAAGAAGATCCGTGCAAGTTCCCCATTCAAACAATCAACGGCACGTAAAATATCGTCCACCGGGCTATTTAAGCAAAGTTGCACGTCATCTGCATATAAGTGGATTTTGCAATTCAAAAGATATCCAGGTAAATCATTGACATACAAGGAGAAAAAAAAGTCGTCCAAGGATAGAGCCTTGAGGCACATCTTTGTCTAAAGGTAGAGAATCAGACCATTTGCCCCTCAAAAAAAAAAACAGATTGTGCGCGTTGGGAAAGATACGAGTGTATAAGTCTAGCAGATGTATTAGAAAATCTGAAGAAGAATTTAAGTTTCCAAATAAGCATACATATTATGATCGACCGTATCGAAAGCTTTCGAATGATCCAAGAGAACTAAAAAGTTTACATCGCCATTCTCCAATGCCTGTCTAACATTCTCACTAACATCTACTAGAGCAGTAATACAACTATGACCTGATCGAAAGCCAGATTGCATTCTAGAAAGGAGATTGTTCAAATCGATGTAATTCATCATTTGCATATAAAGCATCTTCTCAAGAACCTTCGAGAGAAAGCATTTGGTCGAGAGATAGCAATTGGTCGATAATCCCAGTTAGACATACGCACCGGAACTATTTTCGCATGCTTCCACTTTATTGGATATGTACCGGACATAATAATAGTATTAAATAAATGAGTCACAAAAGGAAAAATCAGGGGTAAAATTATTCTTATAAATTTAGGGTGCATGTTATCGCTCCCAATTGAATTGGATTTCACCATGAAAACAGCCGACATGACATCAGACTGTGAGACGCATTCAAACTTAAACTTGTCATGCTCAAGTAAATCAACGTTAGGACCAATATCAGAATCAGCATGATCACGATGAAAGCTATAGAATCTTGGGTCGGCCCGCACCGTGCGGGTATTCACAAAGGATTTATTAAGGTCATTAGGATCCATTTGACAACTTGTATCCTTGTGCGTATTACACAGACCAATCTCCCGAATAGTCCTCCAAGTTTGCCTAGTTTCCATTGCAGAGTCAAACCGCCTAGAATAGTATTCCATTCTCGCACATCTGATACACTTGTTCACATTCGCCCTAGCAGCAATATATTGTATCTCTACTCAGCTGTCCTAAATCTTTTCCACCTTGAATAAGCAAGATCCCTCAGATCAATGGCACGTTTGATGGAGTTCGTAAACCAGGATTTCTGCTTATTAGAGATCCTTTTAAATCTGATTGGAACAGTCGCATCAAATAAAATCTGTATATTATCCTCCAGAAAAGAAGACTGCATATCGACAGCGGGCATATAATACAAATCGTTCCAAGCATGCTTGCGTTACATGCGAATACCGAAAAAGTAGAATCAGTGAAGTTGTTTGTGACAAGTTACAGAAGAAACGCATAGAATGCATAGACGCATTGAAAAGTAGGATTACTTTCTACTTTTCTATGCGACTCGTGCAGTGTTGGAAAATGTCAGCAGTTTTATAAACTTGGCCAGCCAAATTATATACTATTGTGAATGGTTTCGATAAATATGTTTAAATAGTTCATTACTATTTTCGCATTTTTCTTTTTGCATTACAAAAATATTAATAAAAACATATTTCATAATACAGTTTATTACTAATTTAAGAGGAAAATACATTAAAATGCATTTTTTAAACACATTTCTTTCATGAACAAAATATGTATATTTATGATGATTGTTTATATGTACATTAGAGCGGGTCGCTCTCTATGGACAAAAAAAAAAGTTGAGTCAGTCACCCCCTAGGATTAAAGATATATTAATAACATTTCCAGAAATATAAAAATTATTTTTTTGCCACTCCTAGAAATACCGCCCTTTTTGTTTTTTATATACTACGTCGCCATTTTAGGTCTGATCGTAACATATTATATATCAGTGTTTGTGGCTTGACGGCAGCTACATTTCACTCTAAGACGATTTTTTAATTCGACGTCATATTCGATGCGCGACTTCTGATATCTCGGATCCTTCCCCAAAATCAGTAATTGTGTAATTTAATTATATTTATAAAATATTCGCTTTTAAAATGCTCAAAAATTTATTTCAAAATTATTTATATTTTAAATGTCTCATATTTAAGAAGTTTTATTTTAATTCGTGAGCAATACCAACAGCTCGAATCTCGTCAAAATCTACAACGCATATTTTAAGTTTGTTTAAATACTTTAATAAAATTATAAATTTGCTAAATTTTTATTACGATAAATTTACTTTTCTTTTAGTTACTTACTTTAAATGTAGTTCATGTAATAATTAAAAAATGAATTGGTAATTTCTTTATAACTGTATTATTTTTAAGTATTTATTAATAAAATTTTTCTTACTTATTAACAACTACTCCTGAATAAAATGGCCTTTATTGTTTTTGATAATGGGACTTAAGAATCCGAAGATCCAATTTGGTTTGTAACAGAAAAATAAATATGTACATATATTTTTTTAGAAATTTACTTAATGATGTTTTCGGCACATTGTAATGCATTTTTTGTTTGTTGCGAGAAAGGTTGGGAATGAATATTTGAACATTTTAAAATATCTGTAAAATAGCTGTTAATGCATAAAAGTGAGCATTTTAAAAACGAATATTTTATATAATTAAATGCTCTTTATTACTGCATAGCCACAATTACTGATTTAGGGGAAGGATCCGAGATATCAGAAGTCGCGCATAGATTATGAATTAAAAAATCGTCTTAGAATGAAATGTAGCTGCCGTCAAGCCACAAACACTGATATATAATATGTTACGAACGGACCTAAAATGGCGACGTAGTATATAAAAAACAAAAAGGGCGGTATTTCTAGGCGTGGCAAAAAAATTTTTTTTATTGTTTTGGGAACGTTATTAACATATCTTTAATTCTAGGGGGTGACTGGCTAAACTTTTTTTTCGACCCACCCTAATATACATATATATGATTGTTTTTATGTACTGAGTGTCATCTATTTTGAATTTATTAATTTGTAAACAAGAAAAATGGAGGATAAATTAATTGAAAACACTTGTCTTGTGTTCGTTTGAGGATTTTCGTAGGCCTTGACAGCACAAAATATCATATATGTAAACTCATAAATTTGTAATTAATGTCATAAATTCTTTTAAAATCAAAATTTGATTTTCTATTTTTTCCAAAAGTATTCTTGTTTGCTGTTTACCACAGCAGCTGATCAAAAAACCAGTCGCATAAAACGTATTATGTGTAACTTGCAATAAAAACCGCATAGAATGCAAGAATCGCATGTAACGCGTGTTTGCTTTATGCTTTTATGAGTTTACATATGTGATATTTTGTACTGTTAAGGCCTACGAAAATCCGGCTATAAGCCATCGCCATGCCAAACTTCAAACGGCGTTTTATCTACTAAAACTTTTGTAACAGTTCTATTACGTAAATATACAGCAGTCAAAACAGCTTCGGCCCAAAATTTTTCTTCAAGGTTAGACTCTAGCTAATAACATACTGCGCGACATCTCTACCAACGTCCTGTTGGCCCTTTCAGCTATACCATTTTGTTGGGGAGTATAAGGAATGGTTAGCTGCCTTTTAATTCCATTTTCCTGTAGAAACTTGCTAAAATCATTGCTGATATATTCCCAGCCATTATCAGTTCTTAAACATTTTATTTGGCAACCAGTTTGTTTCTCTACTAGGGACTTATAGTCTTTAAAAGCATTTAATATTGAATCTTTCGTTTTAAGAAAATATACAACAATAAAACGAGAACAGTCGTCAATAAAAGTAGCAAAATATCTAGATCCAGCAATTGATGGCACATTAACTGGCCACAAATATCGCTATAATTTCCAGCAGAGATTTTGCTCTAAATTGAGATTTAACAAAAGGTTTGACTGTAATTTTGGATTTAAAACATACTTCACAAACGGGCTCAATGTCACATTCTTTTAGCTTAAAACCTTTTACAATATTATTCTTTGTCATTTCTTTTAAACATTGAAAATTAACATGCCCATACTTCAGATGCCAACTCATTAAACAATTTTTTATTTCCAGGTTCATACACTTATTGCGCTCATATTCATATAAAAATATACCATTGTTGTTAAAGGCCTTCAAAATTGAATTATTTTTATGATCCTGTACATGAACATAATTATCTTTAAATACAACAAATTTTCCACTTTTTATCATTTTGCTTATTGAAATAAAATTTCCTTTAAGTTCTGGCACATGTAAAACGTTATTAAGTATGATTTTGTTATCATGTATAACAACAGTACCGCGACCAATAGCTTTTAAACTGTTATTATTCGGCAAATAAATAATTTCGTCGAATTTTTCATACCTTTGAAAAAGATTGTGATCATAACAAAAATGCGACGACGCGCCACTGTCAACACACCACTGTACATTGTTAGTGCCATTTACAGTTTGCAAAGCTGCTAATGATACAAAGCAATTAAACTCACGCCTGTTTTCATGGGTATCTCTTTTCCCTTTTTACCTACAGTTCGCGGCGAAACGGCCTCGCTTCCCGCAATTATAACATTTTCTATCTTGAGAATTATTTTTGTTGGTTTTGTTGGAATCGTATTGTTGTCTCTTTTCTTCTTTACCTTTTTTGATATTAAAACTTCCATTAATCCGTGTGACATTTAAAACCTCTGCACTATTGATGTTGTTGGCGGTAACTTCTTGTTGGCGTGCACCTTCTTCCAACAGCTTTACTTTTAATGATGAGAGGTTAGGTAATGAATCCCTAGATTCCATTGCAATAACGAGCCCCTTGTAGCTCTTTAGCAGGCTCGACAACAACAATATGACTAACATTTCCTCTGGTACCACAACGTCTATTTCAGATAGCTGATCAATTAAATAGAAGAAATCGTTAATATGACTGCCCATACTGCTACCATCCTGCATCGACACGTACAGCAGCCTTTTAAACAACATAATTTTATGCGCAAGCCCCTTTGGTTGATGGACCCCTCGCAATATTCTCCAGGCTTCACAAGCTAACACGCTGCTCTTTATATGATTAATTTGGTTTGGCCTCACGCACAGCAGCATTGAGGCCAATGCCTTTCCGTTTTTCGATTCGAATGCCTCTAATTCGGGTAATTTCGGATCCTGTGGCCTTTTCTCCCGACCACACACCACGCCCCACAAATCGCTATGTATTAATACACTCTTCATCTGGATGCTCCAGGTGGAGTAATTGGAGTCATCCAGCTTGTCAATTTGAAATGTTGACGACATTACAAAACTTTTGTCTTCCACTTTAATTTCTCTCTGCGACACACGCTTTTAATTACTTTAATTTTCTTTTCTGCGACACACGCTTTTAATTATTTTAATTTTCTTTTCTTTCTTTTGCGGGTCTGGGCCCATAACCTCTTAGAAGAAAAAATAATACCACCGTTTTTATATTTTAGGTTTTAAGTGAAGTAAGGTTTTTATTGGAATGAATTAGAGTGAAAATTACAATTTAGTTTTCTTCTTTCATTGGAGAGTTGCCAGATGGTTCATTAGTATACCTAACATAATGTGTTGCCATCTAACACCAAATCGCTGCAGGAAAGATGGTCCCAATTTGGTGACAAAATTATTTGTTTATTAAAAACAAAAATATCAAATGCGTCTGTTTCCAAACAACTACAAATGACAGAAACAATAGATAATGGTATGTATGATTGTATTCATATTTAAGTTATGTATGTAATTTATTATTTAATTAATTTGTATTTGGTAATAATTTAAAAATAAATATATGTATCATGGCGTATTCATTAATAGGTGACCTTATGTCTACAACAAGTACAACAATGCAAAAACAACAGGCATTTTGTTTTTGTAAAAACTACTTCGATTGTCAGAAACAGCTGACTGAAGAATGACAATAGGAAGAAAAATGGAAAAAAAAATGGTAAAATCTACTTCGATTCTCAAAAATAGCTGAGTGAAGAATGACAATAGGAAGAAAAATGGTAAAATCTCCTTCGATTGTCAGAAACAGCTGACTGAAGAATGACAATAGGAAAAAAATGGTAAAAATAAAAGTCAGAATAAGAAAACAAGAAGTTTATTATCAAAACAAAATACTAAAAAAACAACAAAATTTTGACAATCGAAATGTTATCAGCTGTTTAGATACTCTCACCTATTAAATGAATACGCCTTGATATGTATTTTTGTATAAACATTTTTTTTAAATCTAATTTTTTTTTTAATTTTTGAATATGCATCACCTTTTCCCTTTACCACAAAAAGTGCAGACAGATGAAAGTGGTGCCAAAATAAGAAAAAAGTATTCAATCGCTGACACCCAAGATGGCTGGATCTAAAGAAGAACTGGAGGCTAAAATTAGCCTACTAAAATTGTAAGGAAGAAACATTCAGCCAAAAATTAATGATGAATGAGAAATGTATAAAATACAACAAATATATATATATATATATATTGATGATATAAAGTATCCAATATTAAGAATTAAATGCTATAGATATATTATTTAAAATATTTTTTGTATTCAATTTGAAATATGCTGAGGAATCAGAGATTTTTTTCATTTTTATAGAATTTTTTTTATGATTTAAACACATCAAAAAAATATTCAAAAGTATTAACAGTGAAACACGATATTTTAAATAACTGAAGGCAACTTTTCAATTTGTTTATATTGTATTTAAATATATAAATATTTATTTTAAAATGCAAAAATGGTATTAAAAAATTGTAAAAATTTGTAACTTAAAAATACTTCTACTCAAAATAAACATTTTTTTAATATTAATTTTAAAATATATAAACAATTTTTCTTTTAATATTGTAAAATGTTATGTAAAAATATGTATTTATAAATGCCAATTTTTTAATGAAATAATAGATTTTATTTATAAATAAAAATAATTTTGTTAATTTTATATTTATTTTCATCAATAAAAAATTTATTGAAAATAACAAAGCAACTTTTTACTTGTTTTATTATACATTTCTATTGTTTTTAAAGGATATTTTTAATAATTTTATTATTTGATTGAAATTGTTTGAATTATGGCTAATTCAAAAACAAATATTTGTCTGAATCAAAAAACAAGTTGTTTGAATATGTATATAAAACCATTTATTTTGATGTTAGATTTTAACAAATATTTTAATAGAAATTTGTGTAGATTTCCAAACACTATTTTTATAATTTATATTTATCAAGCTCTGTACTTTTATTATTTGATTTTATAAAACAATTTGATTAAAATTACTATTAATTTACAAACAACGCTTTGTTTGACTCAAAACACAATGGCCCATAATCATAGTCAAACACTAAAGTCCGTTCTTTTTAAAAACAACTTTAATATTTAAACCTGTTACTAAATGTTCCTTAACTATAGTGAAAATTAATAATAGTTTTAAGTTGAACCAGCTTTAAGTGGGTGATTAGTATAATGTTTGAAATTTTGCATACAAACTGGTATACATAAATATTGTGTAAGTGGCATCTCTGCACAGCTGATACAATAAAAGCGCAAAAAAATAAACAAAATATAAATTGTTATTTTGAAAACAACAATTGCAAAAAATTAATCCGGGGAAAATAAACTATTATCTCAATGGAAAATTTAGAAAAGGATCAAAAGAAAGGGGAGCGAGAGGCAAACTGGAGCATCAGCGAAAAGGAGTTTTTGCGCGAGTGAATCAATAACCACCTGTCCAATGGCAATGACATCTCTATGATTAATAACAAAAAAAATGCTTGGAACGCCATTACAGAGTCAATGGCATCTGCAGTTTTTCTTCATACATCTTTTGTTTTTGGTTTGTTTTAACTTTGTAACTTTTGATAAATGACAAACAGCTGACGTTAAAGTTAAAGTGATGTTAACTTTGTTAAAAACAACTTCAGCTTGTTTTAAGTATAAAACTGATTTAGCGGAAAAATTAACTTTTTATCGTCTATAGTAGCTGAAAAGTAGACTTTTTAATAAATGATACTTAAAGTATAATTTTTTGATGACTATGATTATGGCCCAATATGTTTGAATATGAAAATAAAATCAATTACTTTGGTTCTTAGTTTTTAACAAATATGTTGTTAAAATTTTTTGTAAATTTTTAGTAATTAGTATATTATTTTAATAAGAAAAATTTTAAAATTTTTGCAATAAACAATTTACGAATTTGAGTACTTGATTTTACGAATTTCGTGATAGGTCCTATTTTAGTTAAAAAATACTTGACTTTGTGAATTTTTTGTTTGATTTTAAATTTCAGTTTTTTCTGTGAACTTAAAACGTCAGCTCAGGTATTTTTTTTATATTTTAATGGTTTTAGTTAGTTTTTAGCTATCTAGGATAAAATCGAACAGAACAAAATTAAAAGTTACAAATCTTAGGTTATGAACCATTTTGGTGCATACAATTTATTTTATTCTGTATATCAGTAAAAGTAAGAAATAATAATTATGGCTTATTGCTATTTTCGCAGCAAGATGAACAAATTGTTTTTCGCTTCAATTTGCCTACAAATGTATTGTATATAATGCATTTGGCATCACATTTGGACTTACAGCAATTGCAAATTCCCCGTTTTCTAGCAGCTGACTTTTGTGTATCACCGCTTGTAGATGATGCACTATTTGATGACGATGCTTGTATTTGAGTCAATAGCTCTGCCGATTTCATCTGTTTTGAGCATGGTGCTCATCAATATAGTACATTTATTTTTATGGCCGGTATACGAAACAAGTGTGGCGATTTCACTGAAAGCAAATGTGGATGTATATAAAGGAACTTTTTTGAACATAAACAATTTCGGTGGGATAAAAATTTTGTTTTTTCGAACTGTTACCACATATGTCAGTTTCCTTTGTAAAAGTTTTTTCCCCAACTCAAAAGATGAAAACAAGTTATCAGCTGTAACATTTTGCCCTTTAAATCCTTCTGTCAACTCCAACACGGCACGCTCTCCTTAATATTTTTTCAGGCTTATCATTTTTTGGTTTTCCAAGGTACGGTTGTATTTTCCATATGTATCCTGATTTGGAGTTTGCAGCTAACTAAAATTTAAGCCCATATTTGGCTGGTTTTGCAGGCATATACTGCATAAAAGAACATCGTCCTCTAAAACCCACTAGCTGCTCATCAATAGTGACATTTTTATGACAGTTATAAAACATTGAAAGAAGTGCTTCCCGATTGTCCCATAACTCACGAGATGGAGCAAACTTGTCACTACTTTTTTGTTGTCTTCTGTTGATAACATCATCAAGGCGGAGAGCACTTGTTATCATGTGTAAATTATCCTCGCTCATAATAGACCGGAATATTGGACGACCAATACAAAACTTGTATCATACAAACCATGCAATTCTTCGTTTTTGCCTCTATAATACAAAATTATTATAATAACCACTGCATGTACACAAAAAATCAGAAATATTTTATATACCGATAAACCCCAACAAGAATTAGAACAGCAATATATGCCCGCAATGTGGATTTATCTAAATCTTTCCATTTGCTTTCAAATTTACTTCTACCATATTTATTCGTATTTTCAGTGATTATTTTTTCTATTCTCGGAGGAAAAAATAATAAAAAAGTAGGCAAAACATCACGGCATCTGGACACCGCGAAACGTGTTGGGCATGGTGGTAATGATACAATATTCTCCGCTGAAGCTCCAATGTGACGTGGTAAAGGATTTGCATAGAAATAGGGAATCCCAGAACTTTTGTAATATTTTTTATTATTTAAAATGTTTGGTCAAAAGAGTTTTATATCGAATTAGTTATGAAAAATACAAATTGTACCAAAATGGTCCTATACCTAAGATTCGAAAGTTTTTTTAACCTAACAGCAGGGTTAATCCAATTTAGTAATAATGAACTAAAACTTACGAACGAGTAAGTTATGACACTTTATCAAATGCCTTACTGAAATCAATGTAAATGACGCCAGTTTGTTTGCCTAATATAAATCCATCATTTACCAAAGTTGTAAATTCAAGAAGATTTGTGATTGTTGATCGAGACTTACAGATGCAGATGAAATAGACGATGCTTGAAATGACAGTGTATCACATAAGAGTTTTTGAAATAATTTCGGTATAATGTTAAGTTTAGCAATTCCTCTCTAATTTGAAATATCAGCTTTAGATCCAGAATTATAAATGATTGTTTCCAAAAGGAGGGAAAATAGCACAATTTAAGCGATTTGTCGAATAGATAGGTTAATGGAGTGCTCAGTAATTGAGAATGGTGTTTTATGGTTTTTTATATTCTTTTTGTTCTTCAAACATTTTTGATTGTAAATGCCTTAAACAACTCTATAACATCTTTTTCAATTTAATAAATATCAGCGGGATAAAGTCTGCATACACCGGTATATGTAGACTTTTTTCTTTGACTTTACACTGAATGCAAAGAAAATACTTTTCAAGATTAAAAATTTTTTTTTCGATTTCTTTTTAAAAGAAACACAACCCCACTAAAAAATACGGATTCATTTGAATTTGTATTTTCTTTCATTCTCCTTACAACAACCAGTATTTAGGATGGATTTAAATATTTTAATACCGTTCTCGAGTGAAACTGAACGCATATTATTAAATTACGCACAATCTATCTGACATCTACCAAACAACAAACTAGCAAAAAAGAAACACTATTAAAAATGAAACTTGTAGGTCTCTGTATAATAGATTTTGATGCACATGTGCACATATACACGTTGTTTATACACTTAAATGTTGTATAGAAAAACATAATGTGTACACTTTATTCTTTTCAGTTGAAAAATAAAAATATACCATAAAAACATTGCTTACAGTCCTAGAATGCTCATTGTCCTTCAATAAAGGTAACAGCAGCAACGACGAACGAAGGAAACAATAACGACTATAAATTTTATGGCATTGACAATTTAATTTCTAGCTGCTATTTCAACCAAAATCAAATGTTAAAAGCATTGCTTACACAGACCAGTGAAAAAAAATAAATAAAAATTGGATGTAAAAAACGTAAATTTGGAATAAAATAAAGGCAAACGAAATTTGCATGCGAGAAGCTCAAAGAAAACAAACAATAGAGAATTTTTTTTGGTATTTATTTTTTTATTTAGTTAGCTTGTTACTTACAACGTATGTACATACATATTTGTACTTAACTTTATTTGTTTTATAAAGTTTTGCATTTTAAAATGATTGTTAAACACGTAACGTAAAGAAAACAAAAAAATTTCATTATTTTTATGTGTTTTATGATACATATACTATGTACAGTGTTGCCAAATTTTTTTCAAAATTTCCCGCCAAATTGGCTTTAAAAATCGCCAGAAATCGCTAAATTAAATTTTTAAACCGCCAGAAACCCGTCAAATAAATAGTTTGAAAATTTTAAATTAAATTAAATTAAATAAAATGTAAATAATTACACATATTTTTTTATTGAATTGTTTTTTAATTATGTTTAGTGATTACAAACAAAATTAGGTATTTTCAAAAATATAGTGCCAGTCTTCTTCATTTTGTTTAGACAGTAGTCGCTCACAAATTAGAACCGCTTTGTTTTTGAGGCAATTCTAATTTCTGAATTATTCGAATTTCTGGACGTTTTTTTTTTCGAATAAAAAATAAAGAATTAAACAGGTTTCCTTTCAAATACTAAAATGAAACACATTTAAATTTTTTTGAATCAATTTTATTTGATAAAAATAAAATAAGTAAATTTCACAAATAAACTAGCCACAAAATACATAAATACGACAAAAAAACATCAAATATGGATGATTTCCCTTTTTAGTTTTACAGAATAAAAATAATTTGGGGATTTCTTGTGTTAAAATAGCAAAAAGAAAAACGCTCAGAAATTAGAATTTTAAATTCGAATTTTATAGCGTATAATGCATTGCAAGCACTGATTCTAATTTCTGGAATTTCTAATTACTGGAGGTTCTAATTTGTGAGCTTCTACTGTAAGTGATCATTGTACCTACTTCTCTTATAACAGATTTTGGAAATTCATAATCAAAACAACATTTGTTATCAAGTTTGAGACCGTATCTGTAACTAAAATTGAATTCGTTTACAAAAAACTACATTTCAAAAATGTATTAAATCAATATTCAAAAATTTAATTGAATAAAAATAAAAAACCACAAAATTCAAAAAATTGCATTTTACAACCTTTTAAAGTAATTAGTAATTGATTTAGTTTTTCCATTTTCCTTTAATCATTGGAAAGATTTAGAAATATATTTTTTACAATTTAGCTTTTTGAGACTTTTTAAAATATGTATTTTAATAAAAAAATTTATAAAAATTTAAAGTTTTGCGTTAAAAGTAAATTTACTTTACTCGAAGCACATCATTGACTGTACTGGTTTTTAGCCTGTTTCGTAGTTTGGTTTTAACTAGGTTGAGTTGGCTAAACACTCTTTCAACGTCTGCATTAGACCTCGGAAGTGACAAAACGTCCAATGCGAAATCTGCTAATTCTTTGAAGGGGTTATTCCCAGCAGAGTCTTTGTAGTTATAAACCTCAGTCCAAAAGTTGGAAAAAACGCTAAAGCGCTGTAAAAAACTCCAGATTTCACGTTAACCGCTAAAAAGCATTTTTTCCCGTAATTAGCATTGCAAAAACGTCAGATTTGACGGGAAAAACGTCAAATTGGCAACAATGACTATGTATAATGTTTAACAAACAGTTATTTTACAGCCACGATCGGCAACTCCTATACACAGTGTATTTTGGCCGTTACAAAATTTACACAGACTACTCACACGCATAGAAAACACAATTCAGTCTCTTATGAGCTGTCACAGAAGAAGGTTGTGTTTCGCTCGTTTATTGCTTTTGTACATGAAAATATGTAAATGCAGAGTTGGATAATTCTGTATATTGTTTTACCTTTTTTTAGCGTCTCCACTACATATAAAGTAGTTTTTGGAATTACCTATAAACATTTAAATGTTTTTTATCGCCTTTAGGTGTTTAAATAGGTTATTTATTATATGTTTTTGGAAATTCATTAAAATTTATAATAATTGCTGACAAATAGGTTAAAATTTTTTTCATAAAACAATATTTGATTTTTATATATTTGTTGAAAAAATCATATTTCTATTTTAAAATTTAAAATAAATATGAAAAAAGAAACTGAATCAAAATATTTACTACTTTTGAACTAAAAAATTACAATTTTTCTTTTTGCTTAGTATTATTTATAAATTTCAGTTTTCCATGCCTGTCTTGTGGTGAAAATGAGAGTACAAATGTTTCTCATTTCTTGTTTTTTCGCTCTTACACTTATACAAGTGCAAATTGTAGTAGTATATGTCTGCCGATCGCTGTTTTACAGATATTTAAGAGGAACTGCACACGCGAATTTTAGCACACTTTGTTTCAGACATTTTTATTTACAAATTTTTTATTTGAATATATAGATTGTGGAGCCCTATTTTGAATTCTTAACTCCACATGAAAATTGTGTTTCCTTCAACTATGCTGCAATGCAGTTTGAGTGCGTATTAGACATCCATATGTAAAGGTTAGTTTAAAGGGTTAATGTTTACAAAATATTTAAAAAAACGGAAAAACTCAGCCAACTACTCTATGCTTGTTTATAAAACTCAGAAACTACACACTGCAAGTGACCTTCATAAGTGAAAAATTTTTTTTTAAATTTAAAAACACTGTTCACTGTGCATACATATATACAGTTACGGACAAAAAAAATAGGGTCACTCAAAATTATTAAGAATAAAGCGGAAACAAACAAAAAATTAAAATGTAATTGTGTGTTTATTTATTTCATATTATTGCTATGTTTATATGTCTTTACCATTTATATTAAAAACTCAAAATAATTTACTTATGAAAAAAAAAAATTAAATTTTGTAAATTTCATTGATTTTTAATGGACAAAAATATTGGGTCACTAACGAAAAGGTTAAAAAAACTTAAACTAGATTTAAAATCTTGGTTCTAAGGCTAATATTTTGCACTATAACCTTTATTTCTAAGAACAGCTTTGCACCTTTTTGGCATTGATTCCACCAAATCCTGACAAGTCTTATTTGGAATAGAATACCAAGCGTATTTAATTTTCTCCCACAACTCCTCCTTATTTTTTGATTTTAGTGGTCCAATTTTTTGTTTTACGATTTTCCATAAATTTTCTATCGAATTTAAGTCCGGGGATTGTGCTGGCCACTGCATTACGTTCACACCGTTATCCAGAAACCACTTTTTCACAAGATACGAAGTGTGTTTTGGATCATTGTCCTGCTGGAATATCCATTTCACTGAGATTTCCCATTCGGCATATGGTAGCATCACTTCGTTTAATATGTGACAGTATAAGTTTTTGTCCATGTTTTCTTTAATCCAGTACAGTGGTCCCACGCCATGCCAGGAGAAACATCTCCAAACCATAATACTACCTCCTCCATGCTTAAAAGTTTTTGTTGTATAACGGGAACAAAGTTCTTTATTTTTGGGACGTCTTATTTACGCTTTTCCATCACTACCAATTAAATTAATCTTACTTTCGTCCGACCATAACACGTTTCTCCATTTTTTTACGAGTATGGAATCATCACAATTCAGTGTTATATGTAATTATACTGACCCTATTTTTTTGTCCGTAACTATATATATATATATATATATATATATATATATATATATATATATATATATATTGTTACGTTTGTGCCTTTTAAAAACGTTAAAAATATGAGTTCGTAGATTGCAAATAAAAATAAAAATAAATTTGTGTTTAGTTTCAAATCAATTCTTTTTGTCCGCACAATTCCGTGTGCCACCTTTCACGACTTGATTTAAGCAACAACATTTTTCTTTTATTGTTACTATTCTATACACTCTTCCGCGTACACAATAACAATTCTTCAATAGATCTTTATAACAGAGATCTTCAAACAACAATTATTCTCTTCACACGCTACATGTTTCACACAAGACTGACTGAATTCTTACTGAACTACCGTTCCCTGCTTTGTCTTGCCTTTTATATCGCAGGGTAAGCAGTCTGATGAATGCACTTGAAGGAGAATGTCTTTGCCTTCGCGAAATCTCTATGAATGTAAACAAGTTGTTTATTGTTATTTGTGTATTTTGTTTACGTTGTCCTTGCAGTGTTGTTGTTGTTTTTTATACTGATGTTGTTGCTATATTTTTGTTTATTCGTTGATCATGTAAACAAGTCCATTGTTTTGTTTTTGGAGCTTTTGTTTATCATTTTAATAACACAGTTTCCAATATATAAATATACTCATTTCAAATGTACATATGCATGCAAAAAGGGATGCATGTATGTATGTGAGGAGAAAAGTTAAAGTAAAAATATTGTTACGAAAAGGGAAACGGTGTAACATCGTTTAACATTAAAATGATAAACAAAAGCTACAAAAACAAAAACCATGAGTATGAAAGAAAATTGGATAGGCAAGTAAGCGAGAACGCAACAACAAAGAATGTATCCAAAATACACAAAAAACAAATGAAGCGACGATGGAATTCTCGAGAACACGAAAGCACGCACATTCTACTTCAAGAACATTCATCAGACTGTTTACGTGGGCATAAAAAAGAGAAAAATCGTGGTTTGAAGATTTCCGTTGTAAGCAAAGAAGAATAGCGAACAAGCAATTATTATTGTATACCTCAAGTTATAAACAGTTATAAACATTGGCACACAAAAATAGTGCGAACAATAAAGAAACTAAACACAAATTTATTTTTATTTTGTTTGCAATCAACGAACTCATATTTTAAACGTTTTTAAAAAGGTAAAAACGTAACAATATTAACATTCACTTAGCTCGATCCTAGTCTTCTCGTCCTAATACTTACATTTACTTCTAAATTATCGACAATAGAAGTCACAAACTTTTCAAGCCTGAAATTTGAGAAAGTTTTCTGTCACATATAATATTCAATAGTTTGACAACCATTCTGTATGGCGTCACAAAAAAGTTCTTCCAAGTATAAAACATTATTTGTTTGCAACAATAAAACATATTACTAACAAATACTCGTAAATCCATTAAATTATGTATTAATTTTAACTGGGGGCTTTGGTACATTAACTGTCGTCGTGTAGAGATTAACAAAAACTTTGTAGATAAAGTTATTTGAACTGGCAACTGTAAATTTGTCAGTTTGACGTATTGCTAAATTAAAGTGTATTCCCAGCATAAATTTTACGAATTAGTGTTTTATGGTTATGTTTTAAAAAATTGATATTAAAACATCACCTGAAAGATAGGGTTTCGCTACCCTACAGGCGCTGGTCCATATGTAGGAAACCCATGGGATTTAAATGAGGCCTCACACCAAGAATGACGGACTAGTTCTACATGAGCATAATGAGACCTATTTTAACTTATGCTTCAGTAATGTCATATACATACATTCATCGATGGAGGAGAAATATAACATTAGAACAATTCAAAGGGTTCAACGAATGTTATCCATAAGGGCATTGGAATTAATACTCTTCATCCATCCAATAAATATGAAACGGCCCTTACGGCATATCGTCTTCAGTCTTTGGGGGATGGATAGACCAGAGTCTCAAAATATGGTTGGAACACTGGACGGTCTCTTGCTTGAAATCAACCAATTTTATCAAAAGAATCCATGCTACAGTTGCCCATGGGGACGAGTTGCTCTGAACATTGAGATAGGACGGGACTGTGTCTCTCTATAGGAGAACCAGAAACTGAATTTTGTAGCCGGCTACCAGACCATAATTGGGTTTTTCAAGCGGATATAATTGCGATCAGTGAATGTATGATTTAGTCTAGTAATCATTTCTATACAGTTTTGTTAGGGAAATTTTCCGCAATATTAATGAATATCGGAAACTATTTGTAAAAGTTTAAATTTATGATAGTGCTATTGTGTCAGCTAAAACAAGTTTAAAGGGCAACAATATTAAGTAACATAAAAGAGGTCTAATAAAAATCATATTCTATTTATTAAAAAAAACGTAAGTAGCAGCAAAAAATTATTTTAAGAATAAGTTTTCAGGCTAAGGACTTATATAGACAAATTTCTTGCTATCTACGTACATATTTTGTATGCGTATTTGTTTCCTGACAGATTAAAATATCGTATATATGGCATTTAGAAAGTAACGGATTGGCCTTCGAAATACTATGCTGTATTATGACGAATAAAAATATGACACTTTATTGCGTATTCCGGCATAATAATGTCCCTAAATATAGTGTTTCAGAAATATGAAATCAATGTGTTATACTGGTTCGCATTGTCTTCAAAACCAAATCATATCGAGAACTTGTGTAATATAATGGAAACAATAATCAGAGGAAAGTATCCCAAAAATTATGCTAGGTGGTGTGATATAACAACAGCGACCATTATTTCCATGAGAAAAAATCGGATAAATCTATAAAATTGAAAAACAAAAAAAGTCATTTATTATAATTAATATTTTCTATAAAGATTTTTAAAATACAGACATAAATAGGTACAAATAATATACACAAACTTAAATTTATGCATATGCATAGAATGGATGGATATACATACGTACTTATGTGTAATAATATAATTCATCAAAAATTTCGTTATTATTTTTCTGATTTCTGTTACCTTTATTAACGACTTTTCAACTGAAGAGCAAGATGGAATTGCATCTACAACATAGACAAAATATAGAGTTTCCAACTCAATTTCATATGTAATTCCAGCTAATATAAGCGTTTTTACCGAATTAGTGAAAAAAGTGGACAAAAACGGACATTTTGGAAAATAAATACTTTTTAGAAGTTACGTGTGGTAAAATAGTGGAAAAATAGCGGACGCAAATAAAAATAGGGGATAGGAGATTAAAATAGCCGACTGTCCGCTATAATAGTGGACGGATGGTCATCGTAGATATAACGGATTCAGTATATCTTGTTGTTAGACGATTTCCAGAAGATTTAAAGCACATCAAAGTCTCTACAAAATGTTAACCACTTTAGAAATAAAAATAAAACTTAAATTAATGCAAATTATTATTTTTTTAATTACCACAAATTTTAAAAAGCAAATGGAGGGTCCCTTTTCATTCCATAGAGTGAGGTTGCATTTTAATATAAAAAATTCTAAAACAAGAAAAAAAGTTAATAAAAGTACGTTATAATTATATTTTGTGATATACATATAAGCTGAAAATAAATGAAATTACTTATCAACAATTTTCTCCTTTCACTTACTTTTTCATCAAATCTCTAATTGCCAGATTGGTGTCTTTTTTATTTTTCACATTACTGTGTATAAGCTTACATTGTTTGTAGAGACGTTGATGAAGTCGCCGTAGTCTAGTACGTAACGTTTTGGCTTATTAGACAGACAAGGTCAGACAAAACGAAATGTTAGGAAATATTTCTTCGGCGACTTCCTCTCAGCAATTTGCTGGCAAAAACTCAGAGAGTAAATTAAATTGTGATGGAAAAGGTTCTCAATAATCTGTAGTTCGAATTCGACTTTAAACTGTAATTCATACCACTTATATATTAACGCACACCACATAAGCGTTGTGATAAGATAGGTTGTAATTCTGACTGAAGAATTGTAATGACCAATTATGTATGCATGTATGTTATATTGTCTGCATATTAAATTATATATTGTACTAATCCAGCTTTCTCAGTGGAAATAAAATGTTTAAAAAAATGTCTTAGAATATTTAAAAAATTAATTCTCATTAAATCCCATTTTCACTTCTACAATATTGTCCACTTATAATAATGAAAAACAATTTATCTGCCTTTTAAAATGCTCCCTTTAGTTAACGACAAGTTGTAATAATGGCCCTTAATGTTTCAATACTGCTGAGTGGAATTTGCCAAAGACATATTTTTGCAAATTTCATTTTGTTGGAGGTGTCTGACCTGTAGTTTTAACCTCGCATCTAATAAGCCAACAAACACATTACTAGACTATGGCGAATTTAGTTTTGCTATAAGTAAATATCGGATTATTTTTGGGGCACGTCATGTTTCTATGTTTTTCCTTATAGATGATACCCTTTGCTTTTAAAGTTTTAAAGCAGATTATTTTCTGTATCTGTTGTACGTTTAGACATTTATAAAAAATAAATTTCACCAGGATACTTGTTAACTACATCTCACAGAAAATTGAATAGTATGTTATTGTAAAACAAATGTTCCTATTACTTTTGCAACAGTGTAGTCAAAATTTTAGTTAGAATTTGTTAAATTTCATACAATCTATGGAATTATTTTTGTTGGCAAACAATTATCACATATTTAAAATCCATGAAATATAAACTGAAAATAAATTTTACAGTATTGAAAAGGTAACATAAAGGAACATGCGAAAATATTTAGAAAACCATTACCATATGTTATCTGTGATATAATTCAAAACGGTTACGTATGCTTCCATTTCATTTTACCAAAATAAATGTTACTTACAACCAGAGACCTGTTCAGTAGGCACACGTACGCATTTTTATCGGGAATGTATTACAAAATTGTTAAAGCACAGAATTCCACAGTGGAAAACTTAGAAACAATAAACGAATAAATTTAAAATTTTTACGAATCGGTAAAGAGGGTAAGTACAATTAGTCTTTACGTTCTGTTACGTTCCGAATCAGTTGCTTTTTATACAATATACATATTGTTACGAAAATGGAAACGGTGTAACATCGTTTAACATTAAAATGATAAACAAAAGCTAGAAAAACAAAAATCATTAGTATGAAAGAAAAGGGGATAGACAAAGCTCTCGAGAAGGCGAAGCCAAAGACGTTCGACTTCAAGAACATTCATCAGACTGGTTACGTGGGCACATAAAAAGGCAAGACAAAGCAGGCAAAGTCTTGTGTGAAGACGACTGAAGAGAACAGTCGTGGTTGGAAGATCTTCGCTATACAGATCTAGCGAACAAGTGTTGTTATTTACGCAAAGGGTGTAAGCAAAGAAGAACAACGAACAAACAAATTATTGTTTCATGCTGGAGACAGTGGCGAACAATAAAGAATTTAATTGAAGCTAAACACCAATTTTTTTTTGTTTTGTTTACAATCAACGAACTCATATTTCAAACGTTTTTAAAAAGGTAAAAACGTAACAATATAAAGCTGTTAGTTTTTCTCTTGCATTCCGTACGTGTATTAAATATACGAAACTGGTACAGAACCCAACAGAACCTTAAAAATAATTCAACCTTAAGACATGAGACTATTCTTTAAATAATACAGTATTCCTCGGATTTAAGCACCCCGGATATAATAATTCCGCTCTTAGCAGTACTGAAACTTATGCAATCTTGATTTTTGCTTCTAAATTACTTCATACTATAAATTTACTTAAAACAAATTCTTTTATATGCACCCGCTTTATGCCAATTTTCTTTGCAAAATTTGTCCACTTCACTAACTCCAGCGTTCGTGCAAATTAACGTTATGGAATATGTTAAGTCATTGGATTATAATGATAAAATAGCAATTCTTAAGCCATTGGAAGCAAATATTCACTATTAACGCCATACGCCAGATTTATTTGAATACATCGGAATACTGTATCAATCATTTTGTTACAGCACGGTATACATATTGTATTTCATTTGCTCATTATTCCATTTAGGAACAGCATACAGAGCCTTTTTTGTTCAATGTTTAAAAAACTATAAATTTATTCGAGATTATCTTCATTTAAGTCGCCGTGGTCTACTAGGTAGTGTGTTGGCTTATTAGACGAAAGGCCCGAGTTCGAATCCCAGGTCAGACATCAAAACGAAAATATTTCTTCGGCGACTTTCTCTCAGCAGATTTCTGGCAAAAACTCTGAGAGTAAAAATTGCCATGAAAAGCTTCTCAAAAAAAAAAAATCTGTCGTTCGGAGTCGATTTAAAACTGTAGGTCCCGCCACTCATGTTAAAATTAACGCACACAACATGAGTGGTGGAGAAGCTAGGACGTTGTACAATGGGTCAATTCGACCTCCGGGTACTGTACTTGTCACAGTTGACAAGTACACGTCCTCTAACCTAACCTAACCATCTTCATTTATAAAAGATAAATTATAAAAAATATGATCGAGATAGAACTTTCAATTTATAAGTCACTATGCATTCTTCTGGTGAAACATTCGATAAGATATCGTCATCGAAATTGTATTGTTTTTGAAGAATGCAAGTGTTTATGATTTTTGAAGCTAAATTTTCGCCCAAATTGTAAAAGACTAATTCGCTGCTTCTCGAAGAATATTGTACGCCTTTGTTGCAACCAGATTTTGTTATAATACTTTAATATGGTAAAACAATTAGCAACTGTTAACATTATATTACATTACATACATAATTGGTTATTACAACCCTTCAGTCAGGATTAAGACTTAGCTTCTCACACCACTTATGGTGTGTGTGTTAATTTTATAGATGAGTGGCGAGACCTACAGTTTAATGTCGACTCCGAACGACAGATTTTTGAGAAATTTCTCATGTCAATATTATTTACTCTCAGAATTTTTGCCAAGAATCTGCTGAGATGAAATAGCAGAAGAAATTCTCTTTTTCGTATATCGTTTTGTTCGCGATGACTGACTTAGGGGTTTGAATCGTATAACATATTACTACGGTTTAGTGAAACAGACAAGCGTCTCTGATGGCAATACAAATAACGACCCTCACTCTAATAGTCTAGCACACTACCTACTAGACAACCGAGGGCATCCAAATATTTTTTTTAGATTTTTCATTTCGTTCGTTTCGGTAAGAGCTCGATGTAAACCGCATCTTTCTAGACTCACGAGACACACAGCATTGTCTTGCTGCCGAATTGACCATGATTTTTCCGCTTAGAATTTTCAAAATAAATCGATTTTTAATCATCAGTAACAATTCGGTGCAACATTGATTGCAATTCATGTGGCACCCATTTTTCAGTGTTATCTTCATCCTATATCGCTTGCAATTCGGCATCTAAACTTTGTTGATGGTCTTTCACATTCTTCATTTCTCACCTCAAAATCGTTGTTTCTGAACGATAGAGCTTCTGATACAGCATGATCCCAATATGTCTCGACAAACATTCGATGCGAGTTTACAACACTTTTTTCACATGAAAACAAAAAATAATTTATGTTTTCTGCAAATTATCATTTTCTGGTACAAAATTAGCCAACTTTAACACAGCGAAAAAATTATGATGTTGTTTGTTCACTAATTTTAATGTATTAAGAATTAAGACTCGTTTACAATAAATGTTCCCTATGGAGACAGTTGTATCTTGAAGCTTGCTTGATACCGGTACACTTGGTAAAACCTTTTGAAACCGTTAATACAGATAGCTACCGACAATAAATAATTAGTTTAAACCATGCATTGATCGAAAAACAACCAGAATGACCCACAAGAAACGCATAGGTAATTTGGGAACATATCAATGCACCTGCCCTCAAAGCCAGATAAAAATAAAATGAACTTTGGATGTGACACAAAATATACTCCAATTCGACATTTACATAAAAATTTAATTTTTTTTTTAAAGGCTAGTGAAAGAGCTTTATTGTAACTATCTAGGGAAACGCAGACGCGGCGAATATGTCGTTAATTTATGAAATTTTTTACTCTATATAATGAATGATTGATTACTGATTTATGCAAAATAAAAATAAAAACTAATTTCAGCATTTAGATTTGGACACTCAGACACCTTGATTAAGCGTTTCTTAGTCTGTTTAAGGAGAGTTGGCATTTCTATGTACATTCTATAAACTAAACTTTAAATTATATTAAAAGAAAAGTCGTTGTCTAGTAGGTAGTGTGTTGGCTTATTAGACGTAAGGCCCGGGTTCAAACCCCAGGTCAGACATCAAAACAAAAATACGAAAAATATTTCTTCGGCGACTTCCTCTCAGTAGATTTCTGGCAAAAACTCTAAGAGTAAATGAAACTGCCATGAAAAGTTTTTCAAAAATCTGTCGTTGGGAATCATTTTAAAACTGTAGGTCCCGCTGCTCATGTATAAAATAAACACACCCGACATGAGTGGTGTGAGAAACTAGGTGATAATCCTGACTGAAGGGTCGTAATGACGAATGTACGTCGTATTTTTGAATTCATTACAACAGACTCATTGCCATATCCTTAAGAAAATTTTCGTCAAGGTTTTTTCTCATAGTACTTTAATATTTTTAAAATTTTGTATTTCTTGTGATCACCCTGACAGTAAAACATGGCGTTTTGTATGTCGACTTTGCAATGCAAAATTTATGTTTGGATCATGCTATCTCTTTGATTCTATCTTAAATACTGACTTAATTGGTCATTACAAGCTTTTAGTCAGAATTACGATCTAGCTTCTCACACCACCCTTGTTGTGTGATAATTTTATCCATGAGTGACGAGCAGAGACCTGCGCCGATCGGCTGACAGCCGGCTAAGCCGAGCCGCTGACAAAATTTAAAAGCCGCCGCCGCCGCCGAAAATTTATTCGGCTTTAGTCGGATTAAATTCAGCCGCCGTTTTATGTATGTAAAAAAATTAAAATATATGAAAATATGTTTTTAATATTGTATACAATAAATTTTAAATATATATAAAATATGATATTTATATATTTTTGTTTTACTTAACTTAAATACACTATTGAAGTTTTTTTTGTTCAATTTGTGATATGTTAATATTTAATTTTTTGATATGGTAATTTTGAACACCCTTTCTTGTTTTTTGGTGAATGTGGTAACACTTTTAACTTAACGTTAAATTTTTTAAGAGACATAAAAAATTAAAATGGAGAACCAAAAAATTTAAGTCCTTTGACAATAAACAGGGTACTATTTATACATGATAATTATGAATTTTTTAATAGTTTAGTTTAGACACTCAAAATTAGACACGGAAAAGATGATATAAGTCTAAAAAAAGAGATTAAATGAAGCAAAACTGCGTTCACAGTTTTTCATTTCAAAATTTCAAAGGAGGACATTTTTAAAAAATGTTTTAAAATACTTCTGCTTACCCTACTATGCCAAATTTGATATCAAAAGAACCAGAAGAGTTGGGAAATATTTTGTATTATTTTATACTGTCAGGTAAAAAGATGTTGAAAATTTTCAATATTATTAAAAAAAAATATTCCATAACTGGGTCCTTAACGCACTATTTTTTGAAAAAATAATATTGAAAACCTAAAAATATATTAAAGAATAAAAATTTTAGAGGACATTTTTAACATCTTTTTATCCTGACAGTATAAAATAAAAATAATGCAATATATTTCCCAACTCTTCTTGTTCTTTTGATATCAAATTTGACATTGTTTGATCAGTAGAAATATTTTAAAATTTTTTTGGAAAAATGTACCTATTTAAAACTTTGAAGTCGTTTAAAAAGGACACAGGATCACGATATGAAAAAGTGAAAACGCATTTTATCTCTATTAAATTTATAGTTTCTGACGTATATCATCCGGTTCGTTTCTAACGATTTTTTCTCTTCTTATTTTCATTATTTACAACATTTTTATAAACAAAATTTTAATGTTTTTTGTTATAAGTGCAAATTTTTTTTTAATATATGAAATATTTTTATTTGCTATTTGAAATACATTTTATTTTTATCATTTTATGCAATATAATTTAATTGAATTAATTTATTATTTTTTAATATATGTATGTATATTTGTCCATCGAATGTATTTGTTAAAAATATTTTATTGAAAATAAAATATAACGATATTGATTGGAAAAATAAAACGGAAAAAAGTTTGTCTTTAAAATTGGTGTTTTTATTTATGTCATTGCGGATCACAGCTGACATAAAGGCGCAGCCGAAACTTTACCATATTTCGGCTCACAGCCGACTTAAAGCCGCCGCCGAAACTTTTCAACATTAGCCGCCGCCGCCGACAAATTTGCTCGGCGCAGGTCTCTGGTGACGAGTCCTGCAGATTTGATAAACTTTTCATGGCAATTTTATTTGCAGAAAACTACTTTTATTTGAGACATCTAAGCTGGGGTGTGAACTGAGGATTCTCTTCTAATAAGACAATATACTACCAAAGTTTTAAGTTGGTCTATTAGTTTGACGTAAATTCACATTTATAAAAGGAAAAAAAAAACATTTAAAATTCTGTTACCACTGTGCGAATGATTTACTAAATGTCTTCATGGTTTATAAATTTTGCGGTAAATTTTTGTAAATCATACAAAATATGCGTGCCTGGTTGAAGCGAAATGGCGAAACCCATAAGCATATTTGAACAATTTTACTTATATGTATATCTACATATGTATATGTACACGTACATATGTATATTTATATAAAATACATGCCATTATCGTGGACAAATTATGGCAATACGACTCTGGTGAACATATTCAAATGTATATGTTAGGTACATATAAGAAGCGATAAAAATTTAATGGAAGTAATATTTAATACTACATTGTAAAAAAACCTATTCTTACAAAGTTTAAAGGACGTACATACGTGCAAATTGTTTATTCTCGAAGTTAAGCTTCAAATTTCACAACGACAGGTGGTGAAATTATTTGGGAAACCGAAAATGAATGTATTTGAGGATATTTTACTTCAACAATATTTGGGTAAAGGTTTCGGTTACTTTGCGTCATACACACTTGTGTGTACATATAAGTTAATGTCAAAAGCAACGTGTGCAACTGTTTTAAAAATCAATATGTTGAAAGCCACGTTCTAAGATGATTGGAAAATATTTTAATGGGAGGTTATAAAAATGTGAAAATGATTTCATAAATTGTGGCATAATTTGCAAATGAAATAAATTCATGGTATATAGTTAAAACATATGCTTTTGTCTTAGAACACATCTGTGATATGCTGAACTAAATGATACCTAGTCATACGTATAATTTAAAATAACAGACTTAGATGTGAAGCCTAGGCGCTTAAGTTTAATACTTCTGCATTTTTCTAACTGATGGAAATCATTTTTTATTGCAGTAGCCTTAGGGTGACAAAGTCATCGGTTCATATTTGAGAACGACGTTGGCCAGGCCATTACTATCTGCGCTTAATGCTAATTATAATATATATATATGTAGTGTGTATAGTGCGTGCAATCTTACGTTTTTTTAGAAATGTAATGGTTTGGGGCTCTAAGCACGCAAACGGAGTTAACAATCTTGTCTTTTTAAGCGAAAAAGATACAAAACATGACGTTTCAATATTTTAGAAATTAATTTGATTTATTTTTCCCAAATAATGGTTTTGAGTCATTGTACTCTAGTAGATACGAAATATAAAAAAAAATATTTCTTCAGCGACTGCCCCAATGGATTCTTGGCAAAAATTCTGAGAGTAAATAAAATTGCCATGATAAAGTTTCTCAAAAATCTGTCGTTCGGAGTCGAGTTTAAACTGTGCGTATCGCCACTCATGTATAAAATTAACACACACAATATAAGTGAAGTGAAAAGCTAGGTTGTAATGCTGTCTGAAGAATTGTAATGACCAAATATGTATGCCTGTGTGTAATGGATTTGGGAGACGTCTTTGTAATTGTTCGCGACAACGCTCCAAAGCGCTCGTCCGCTGTATTCAAAGAATAGCTACTTTGTAATTCAAAAAATCTCAGCTTCCCCATAGCCTATAAATTTACAGCAGGAAGGCATTGAATACCGCTCCAATGGATATATGGGAACCTATACCCACAGAGATGCCTAGAAATTTGGTCAAGAAGACTTATTCTAATTGTAAGAGTAGCTAAATATCATCATGCAAAATATTTTTAAGTGATAGATTTCTTAATTTTTTGTTGTTACCTGAACAATTTCTGCTCTGAACAAGTTTTTTTTGCCTATGAAGTTTGTTAGTCCTTACGCATAGTCTCCGACAAAAATATTTTAATTTATAACAATAAGAAATACTTCGCTGTTAAAATGTTTATTATGCATTTAAAAAACATTAAAACTCCATCAGTAGTTGTATCTCGAACATAGAAGGGTTTAAAAGCAAATGTTGAACTAATCAAATATAACACCCCCTAAGCGAACGCCCGCTGATAAGGGGCAAAACTAACTCGACGGTCGTTGTCCGACTATAGGAGATATCATAGTATTTTATTCGATATAGCCAGAGATAGAATCGATAGATGAACACTGGAATGCTTTGGTGTTCAACCCTTTTTAGTAGAGTGCATAAGTCAGATGCTTAGCAGTAGAGTTATCGGAATGGGGGAAAAGTTAGGAAACTGGTTAACCGGGGAAGACCGAATAGGAGTTCCGTAGCCGTTGTTGTTACTTGCGGTCAATGTCCTGTTGAAACAATTTAAAATCAAGTCATGTTGATAATGTAGTAGTCCTAATCTGGGGGGTAATATTTGCCCATGATTAGCAAGGCGATGCAGTCGACACTGCGGAATCTGTCTTCATGAGCTCCTAGCAGGGATCTGGAGATTTACCCGGACAAGACGGAAATGGTCTTATTCACTATGTGGTCAAAATAAAAACGCAGGTTCATGACGGAGTTACATTAAGACTTCCATATAGGACGATAGCATCACATTTGACTCTTAGTAGTCGTGGAGACTGAATATTTAGGAGAGGATTAAAAAACTTGTCAATGCATACCGCTTGTGCAGAAATTGCATGGGTAGGAACTGGGGCTTTAGACCGATTATTGCATACTGATAAACACATCGGTTGTAAAAAATAAATTTTTAACCACTTTTTCGATAAAACATCTGAAACAGATGATATTTAAGAAAAACATACTTTCGAGCAGTGTTGAAAAATTCAGTACTTTGGTACTTTTTTCAGTACTTTTTCATCTCAAAAATACCGCAGTACCCCCACGACACTTTTAGTACTATTTTATTACTAAAGGGTCCGCCAAATAACTTTTGTTTTGAAAATGCTTTAAAAAAAAACTACTGAGTATTTTCTCAAATTTCTTTTTTTATTTGAAAGTACAATCCTTCCGGTTAATAATGGAAAATAATTTCATTTAAATGGCTGCCTCGGCTGGCCATGCAGTAGCCTACACGGTCGGTCCAATTTTTAAGCACATTATCGATTGTGTGCAGCTGTATTTCACCAATGGCTTCACGAATATTGTCCTTTAAAGCGTCAGTTGTCTCTGGCTTGTCGTCGTAACACTTATCTTTGACGGCACCCCACAAATAATAGTCCAACGGTGTCAAATCGCAGCTCCGAGGTGGCCAAACGACATCAGCTCTGCGGCTGATAATGCGATCTTCAAAAACAGGGCGCAAAACATCGAGTGTAGCTTCGGCTGTGTGGCACGTAGCGCCGTCCTGTTGAAATCAAATGTTGCCAATATCCTCCTCTTCAATTTTTGTGAACAAAAATTCGTTTAACATGGCCCGATAACGATCGCCATTGACTGTAACGGCCACTCCTTGCTCATTTTCGAAGAAAAATGGCCCAATTATGCCTCTGGACCAAAATCCGTACCAAACAGTGACTCGTTTTGGATGCGTCGGCTTTTCAATGTATGGGTTTTCAGTACCCCAAATGCGACAATTTTGCTTGTTTACATACCCGCCAAGATCAAAATGAGCTTCATCTGAAAAGATGATTTTTTTTTTGCCAAAATCGGCATCTTCTGTAAGTCGATCGCAGGCAATATTTCCCAGCGTTGTTCAAGCGTATACACAACCATATTCGTTCAGTGGAAAGATAAAACTAATTATCTGTCAAATCAGACATGAGCTAAGTGTTACCATTCACGAAATAAGCACTAGTTGAAAAAAAAACGTTGGATGGCGGACCCGATACATATTTAATATTTTACGTTTTTCAACTAATGCGTTAGCAACACTTTTGCGTGATCTTAAACAAAAAATGTGTGATGTGATCATTTCGATAACAGCGTTATGTTTGTTGCAAAAAGGGCGTTGCCGCTGATATAATACCATTCCTAGTGCGTGTGCCAAATCGTTTTACTTTCATTTTACGCATTTATGTAGAAAGCATCGGGTAACTTAGAAAGCAAAAGTGTTTGGCAAAATTTAATTCATAAAGTAACGTTTTAAAGTTTGTTTGTTGATACCAATATTTTTAGCTCATATTTCCAAATCGTTTTTCTTTGCATAATACAAAACGGAAGTTTGCCTAAATTTAAGACAAAGTTTTGAAAGTGATTCCTCTTCCATAAGTTAAGTTAATTGATTTCCTATTCATTTATATACATATTTTATTAAGACCTACATAACCTCACTATAAAATTTTAGCAACAAAACACCATATAGTGCGTATTTCTAAATCAAAACGGGAAAGTTTGCCAAAATTTAAGACAAGGTTTTGAAAGTGATTCCTCTTCCATAAGGTAAGTAATTGATTTACTATTCATTTATATACATATTTTATTAATATCTACATAACCTCAGTATAAAAAATCATATATGTAGTGCGTATTTCAAAATCATTTTATTTCAAATTTACACAACACAAAAGGGAAAAATTTAAGATATAAAGTTTTGAAAGAAATGGATTCCCCTTCAACAAGGTAAGTAAATTATTTGCTATTCATTTATACAGTAGCTCCAAGCAAAACTCATACACCTTAAAAAATAAGTGTTAATATTTTATTAGTTCATTTTATAAGTAATTTTTCAAAACATAAAAACTTCAAGTTAGTATTAAAAAAATTTTTTTTAAACAAAAACATCAAATAATACCTAGTAATTTCTATGTCAAAGCCAAACTTGTACACCACACTTAAATGAACCAAGTTTTTGCGAAAAACTTGTCCGCAGTATGCCAAAAAGATTGAAGATGGTGATAAAAAATAAAGGCTTGCATACCAAATATTAATATTCAAAATCACGAGTTTGGCTTTGACATTGAAATTATTATTATTTGATGTTTTTGTTTAAAAAATTTTTTTTAATACTAACTTGAAGTTTTTATGTTTTGTAAAAATACTTATAAAATGAACCAATAAAATATTAACACTTTTATTTTTCAAGAGTTTCTCATTTGATGTTATAAGATAGTTTAAAAATTAGTTTAAGATGTACGAGATTCGCTTGGAGCTACTGTATATGTATGTATATTTAATTAATAACAACATAACCTTACTACAAAATTTTAGCAACAAAAAAACATATTGTGCTGCATATCGTGAGAATGGAGGGAAAATTATCCGTGGCTAGCAAGAGATCGGGAAACTGGTAAAAAGTGTACAATTTGCAACGTTGGAATCGTCGGTGGCTTAAGCCATATACAACGCCATTCAGCCCGAGTGTCACATAGAAACGTTGGAAACTGCAAAGAACACCCCAAAAATTAATGTATTTATGGAAACCAAACGAAATGTAAGTAGTGATGCAGCAAAAAAATTAGAATTAATGTTGTGTTTTTTTGTGGCGGAACACAACTTATCATTTTCAATTTTGGACCATTTGAATAATGTAATTAAACAAGGAATTTCGGACTCACAGACAGTGAAAAAAATTTTTAATTAATCGCCAAAAGGCACAAAATATTGTTAATAACGTAATTGGACCCGAAAATACAAAAACACTAGCAAACTTTTGTAATAACCATTATTTTTCAGTTATAATTGATGAGAGTAACGATTGCACGGTATCCAAAAATTTCTCCATCGTTGTTAGAATTTTTGACGGAAGATGTAAGCACAGATTTCTATCATTAGAGCTTTTGAGTGAATCCACTGCTAGTGGAATTGTTGACAAAATTTTAGAAGTTTTAAGGAAAAGCGAAATCCCTTTGAAAAATTTAATAGCGTTTACGGCAGATAATTGCAATGTAATGATGGGACAAATAAACGGTGTCCAAACAAGATTAAAAAAATTAGTTCCAAATTTATTTGTAAATGGGTGTATATGCCACATTTTAAATCTATGCTCTTCGGCTGCATATTTGTGCCTGCCTAAAGATATTGAAAAATTTATAAAAGAAATAAGTTACCATATCTGCAATAGCTCAAGTCGAAAAGACGAATTTAACAGTTTTCATGAATATTTTGGTGCAGATATTCACTCGATTTTAAGATATTCCCAAACTAGATTGCTTTCTAGACAAGCAGTCATACATAGATTTCTTGAGCAATGGGAACCTCTGACGTATTATTTTAATTTAAATAATTTTGAAGGCGGTCATAAAAATGAACGTATCAACTTCATTGGCACCGAGACCTTAAAATATGAAACAAAAATGTATTTTTTATTTTTATCATATATTTTAAAAATAATCAACGACATTAACGTCGAAATGCAAACTGAGGAAGCGAGGATCCACATTTTGCTTTCCAGAATGGAATATTTGTTTCTACAAGTGACAAGAAATTTTATTAAAAAATCTACTTTAGATAATATGTGGCTGGAAAATTTAAATGAAAACCATTTACCTGTCAACGACGTGTTTTGTGGAACAAAATTTTACATATTTGTAGAAACAAAATAAGTTGACAAACAAATTGTTTACAAATTCAAAGAAACAGCAACATCATTTTATTTAAAATTTTTCGAAACGTTGAAATCAAAATTTTGTTTTGAAAATAAAACATTAAAAATGTTAAATAGTTTTTCTCCAGAAAACTTTATTTCCTAATGAAGAAAAAAAATTATAAAAATATTAATTCGCAATTCCGTGCCCTAGCAGATCTTCCAGAAACTAAAAGTTTTAAAACGGAAAATGTTTAAAATTTTTGGAAAAGAATATCGGAAATTAAGAACGAAATGAATGAGCTTATGTTTCCAAACATTTCTCGCATTGCTTTTGGGGTATTGTCAATACCACATTCGTCAGCAGCAGTTGAACGCATATTTTCAACACAAAATGCTGTAAAAAACAAAGAAAAAAACCGTTTACATGTTGAAACTGTTTCAAGTTTGATTAAAGTTAAAGATTTACTAAGGTCTAATGATAGTTGCTGTTTTAATTCTAATGTTCCTAATAACCTCATCAAGTAAATTTGATTTGCCTTAAAAATGAATGGAAGTTGTACTTTTTATTACAAATATTTTTAACCTTTAAGTAAGAACTGAGTTCTACTTTATATTTTTTATTTTGTGATATTAACTATTGGTCTCTAATGTAATTTTCTTTCTTTAAAAGAAATGAATTAAAAGCTTTGTAATGCAAATACTTTTAACCTTAACCTTTTATTAAATTTAATTTTTTACTAAGAAAATCAATTTAAATGAAAATGATTAGAAAAAATGAATTGAAAGCATTGATTTTTGTTACAAATACTTTTAACCTGAAGCTAGAACAGAGTTCTATTTTTTTGTACTTTTTATTAAAATATGAATTATATATATATACATACATATATATTAAACAATTTTGTTTAGAACAATGAAAGCTATAAATGTACCTTATTTTCACGTATAAACGAGTTTTTATGTATATGAAATAACCTTGAATTCTAATAAACTATATTTATTCATTTAATTTTTATAAATAAATATTTTTTAACAAAAGTACCATTTACTGCAAAAAAGTACTATTTCTGTTATAGTTCAGTACCATTTCAAAATTTTAAATTTGCAACACTGTTTTGGAGCGATGATTCGAAACATTACGTAGGGCGTCTTCCAAGCCTGGAGCACACACTTTAAGCGGTTAAAGATGCTGGAGACAATGTCATGGTGTGGACTGCATTGGAATGGTGTAAGTAGTATTTACAAGATTATCACTAAAATACAACAGGACAACTCAATATGAAAAGAGCTTTGACGGTTGGTTTAATGCGTGTCCAAAGCTCTGTGATGTAAATGTTTGCATATAAATGAAATAAAGAACTTGTTAATTAATTATCAAAATATTGTTCTTTTAATTCTATAGTTCAAAATATATTTCAAACGAATTCAAATATGACTGCGTAATATACTGTATTGGCTGTCGTCTGTGAACAAAACAACCTTCCAGAAAGAAACTTTTTCCCCAACATAGCAATGAGCAAAGTGTAATCGAATCCTGGTAATTCTTTAGTTTGCAAATGGATTTTTGAATGCGATGTTGCCATTAAAATAATTTTTTCGGAAAATTACGCGTATTATTCCAATTTTATAGCTTTCGTTAAATCGTTTTGCAACCATATCTCACAATTTCGGTTTATTTGACCTTGATCTGGTTGACAAACCTAATTTGAAGTGTAGTATGGCAACAAATGTTGAAATTTTAAACTAAACAATGGATTAAATGATTCATTGCTTAAGAGCGTAAGTGTATTAAAACAAATAATTCAAAACCCAAAAAAACGTGAAACTGTGGTATCCTCTGGCAAGGATATTTTAAATCATTTCTTATTATCGATAAATCAAATAGGAACAATTATAACTTACAAAATAACAGTAACATTTAAGACATAAGGAAATTCAATAAATGAATGAATGGTTTAGTATGCGTTAAAACTGATTACATAAGGACTGTATGAAGAACATATCCACATTCTATTAAAATTCGAAGCAATTGTGAATGAGAGATTTGTTCTCGCTTAAGTTCCAAAGATTAAATGAGATTTTCTATGACAGGCGTACATAAATTATACATGTACATACAGTGGCTAACAGCTTATTTCAACCAGCACCTTTAAAAAGCTTTTTTTTTCGAGATGAAACAAGTATAAAAAAAATAAAATAAGATTTTATAGAGCAATGTTGGGATTAATTGAAAATTTATTTTCAACATAAAGACAATTGGACGGAAATTACTCGAAATTGTCGCAGAGTAGGACCAATAGTGCCCGATATGCGTAAACCCGAAAATATCGAATCTGTGACTGAGACTATGTGCGAAAATCCGTCAACATTCTCAAGAATTGAACATTTCACGTACCACTTTACGTCAGATTTTGCGAAAAATTCTCGACATGAAGTCTTACAAAGTTTAATTAGTTTAAGAGTTGAATCCGCATAACCATCCGTTTGGTTTTCGCTCCGCTAGATGGGCCAACGAGAAACTTATTTATTTATTTATACTAATCCAATACAACAAGAACATATCTTTTTTTTAAAGTATTGGTCATGCAATTGTCATATAGATCTTAAAATTAATACAAAATTGGAAATATAAAGGTAATGAAGTTAATTTCAAAAACATAATAATAATAAAAACATAATAATAATTTAAAAAAAAACAAAAGTTAAACTATATTATACAAAATTTTGTTTTTAAAAAAGTAACATTTTAGACAAATATAACACGAAATAACAAAAAAGAAAAACATAGCTATGAAAAATGCTTAAATAAGGCAGTTTTAAAATGGCTTGCATTGGATATTAATTGTAATTGTGAGGGTAGTTGGCTCCAAAGGCGATTAGAGTTAATGAAAAAGTGTTGCTCAGAGGCAGCTTTCGAATATTTTATACAATTTATCTTCTTTCCTCTATTAGAGCTTGAAAATTTTATTCTCTGATATAAATACGGTGGTTGCTGATTGTAGATAATTCTATGCAAAAGTAGTAGTACTCGGCATTTCAGTAAATTATGAAATGTGATATTATAAATTTGTTTGGCATAATGTGATATGCTACTATTCCTTTTAATACCAAATACATATCGTGCAATATTATTAAAGGTGACATTAAGCCTGCGCCTACTAACGGCATCGCAGCTAGCAAAAAGCTCACAACCATAGATTAGAGTTGGCAACAAGTATGTTTTGGCTAAAAGCATTCGAATATGTATTCGTGTGAAATATTGCGTCATCCAGAGATTGCGAAGCATAGCAAATGTCTTTCCGCAGTTAGCTCTAATGTGATCCGACCAATTGAGTTGTTGAGGATTACTCCTAGATTTTTCACAGATTGAACAATGTTTATATTTATATTATTAATATGTATTGGTGGAAGATACGTCACAAAAGTTTTCGGTTGTCCAATAATTAAAACAGCTGATTTCTTGGGGTTTAGGCTTAGTCCATTTGCAGATGTCCATAAGTAAATTCTATGTAAGTCCTGGTTTATTAAACGTATACAATTAGGCGCATCACAAGCCGCACCACTACCGCACTACACGATGATGTCGAATTTTCCAAAAAAAAAAAGCTCTTTGGGGCTCAGAAATCCACACGTTACCTTACAGAAGCCAATGCACCCATTCTGAGTGACTGTTTGGTGCGGCTTGTGAAGCGGAGACATCATTGGCCTATGATTCTTTAAAAATCAGGACGATGCAACCATCACTCCACCCAACCATCACTCCTACCCACTCTTCATAGTATTGATGTGCCCGATGTAGGATGGTGCAACTTGCTACACATCTCATGCCACAATCGATTTATTGCGTCAAAAGTTTGATGGTCGTTTAATTCGTCGAAATGGTGATGTAGTCATATAAATGAAATAATATTCCATTTCTAACCAGTGCAACTGTACTTCACAAAAAAAAAGGAATTTTTTTACAAAATTTCAAACAATTTTTGTTTTATCGCATTATTTTTATTTTTTTATTTATAAAAGTAAATTACACTTTTTGAAGTTTTAAAACAATTTTACTTTATTCAAAAATGGTAAGTGGTTTTTGAAATATTATAAAATTTGAATGCGTTTGCTTGGTGTACGGCCAATTATTTGAGTTACTGTATTCATCAATGATGTCGTCAAATTATACTTGTAGAATATTTAGTTTAATGTCAATAGTGTACATATCTGACAGTATTGTATTGACATAATTTGTGCTCAAATACATCAAGTATAATTCAATTCAATTATGTACAAATGACTGGTAAACTAAACCAATGAGTCAAATGTGATTTTATATCGATTCATAATACATTATTCATTTTGTACTGACATTTCAATTACAACTACATCTGTAACATTTAATAGTTTTTTCGGAAGGATTCTTATGTGGAGTGTTCATTTCATTAGAAGTAGAGTGTATTTAAATAAATAATAAATATTTTCTTTAGTAATATAATACCTGTATATGGAGTGTATGTAAATGATTGATTTTATTTTATTCTTTTGTGTGTATTCTATATTGCCTTGTTTATAAACAGACATTAATCTTAGGCTATGATTATTAATTATTCTGGACGTCGGTTTCGTTTAACATCTTGATGATATCAAATGTGTGATCGTATATCGCAGTTAATTAATTTAATTAATTCCTTTTGACATTCCCTTATACTTATCGCCATACATGCGATTCCTTTTGTTTTCTTGCCGAATGTTTTCCATTCGTTTGAAATTAATTTTAGAACTTTCCAAACTATCTCCAAAATGGCATTAATTTTCAGAACTCATTTTTATCACTTTAAGGTAAATAGTTACACATGTAAATATTAATGCAGAAAGAAGCACAATTTTTGCTCACAAAACATTTAAATCAATTAAAATATGATTAAGATTTACGAGTATAAGAATAAGTTGAAATCGCAGTAGTCTAGTGGGTAGTATGATGTCTTTTTAGACGTGCGGCAACGCTTCGAAGTCCAGGTCACAAACAAAACGAAAATATGAAAAAATATTTCTTCGGGGATTCCTCTCAGCAGATTTCTGGCAAAAATACTGAGAGTAAAATAAAATTGCTATGACAATAGGTCCTGCCACTTATGGATAAAATTAACACACACAATGGTGTGAGAAACTTAGTTGTAATCCTGACTAAACTCACTATACATATTGATACGTTTTTACCTTTTGAAAAACGTTTAAAACATGAGCTCGTAGATTGTAAAAAAAAATAAAAATAAATTTGTGCTTAGTTTTAATTAAATTCTTTATTGTTAGCACAATTCTGTGTGCCACTGTTCACAACTTGTTGTAACAACAACGATTGCTTTATTTGTTATTCCTTTTGTTTACAGTCTTTGCATAAGCAATAACAATTCCTAGTCAATTGTTCGATAGATCTTTGTAACGGAGATCTTCAAACACACCGCGTTGTCATACAAAACTGACTGAACTTTTACTGACTCCGTTGCCTGTTTTGCCTTTGCTTTTATATGGCAACGTAAACAGTCTGAATAATGTTCTTGAAGTCGAATGTTCGTGGCTTCGCCTTTTCGAGATTTCTAAAAATGTAAACATCATTGTTTCATTATTGTTGTTTGTGCATTTTGTTTACATTTATTCTTGTAGTGTTTGTTGATGCATTTTTGTTTACTTGTTGTTTTGTTGGCATATTTTTGGTTACATGTTTTTGTTTTTGTAGCTTTTGTAATTAAACGATGTAAAAGCAAAACACAACAACAATATAACAATATAAAAGTTAACAACAAGTCTTGACAAAATTTAATGCTATGCCACCTCTTTGCATTCTCCTTTACATACTTATTTTCCGTTAATACAACGTTAAAAATTTATTTGTGGTGCTCTCAATGCGTGTATGCCGTTTACTGGACTTCGATGCAAAAATAATAAACTCCAGGTATTAGTTTCACTGACACTTTTTCTATAAAAATCCACATTATAATCAGATTGTTTTTATTTAAATTTTTCTTTTCTCTTTGTCATCGCTAGCGCTATTCCAAAAGTTATCGCAGACGTAATTTATAAATTCTATGACTTATTCTCATAATTGCATGCTTTTGTTTTGTTTTCTTGTGTTGTTGTTCTTTCTACACATACTTTCCTTTGAATGCTTTGTCTTATTGCCGAGGGCAATAAACTTTCAGAAATGAAAATGCTTAAAACGGTTCTTGTACTTTATTCTATTATTTTCGCTTTCTTTTATATGTATAGCTTTGCCTTGTTTTCCGTTTTCTTTATACGATTTTTTTGTGTGCTTGTTAGAGCTTTTGTGTGTGTTTGTGAGAACTTACCAACTATTCTGCATGTACATATAATGATTTCAAATAGATAATATTTGTACAAAACTGTTGGAAATATTTACACACAAGTAACCGGAAACTCGTTTAAGTTAAGCATGTTTGCTTTAAATACTGTGGCATCTACGTGTTACGGAATACGAACATAAGCAAAATTTATATCGTTTAGCATATTTGAGGTTGACGGAAATTCAGAAACAACTGAATAAACAAACACAATACCGTTTGCGTTAAAAGTTGATAACATCAGCATAAACATAACATAAGTCTAATTTGAATTACGACTTTCGAACAAGTAAAGATTTAGAAAAAATTTAAGAAGAGTATGAAATATCTGCGGTATTAGGGTCTTGTCAATGCTGATTAAACAATACACTCAAAACTTGTGAAAACTTTGCATTGTTTTAACTTTCTTTTTTTTACCCTACTTCCGGACTGATGCCGTATACATATCTCTAGAAAGATAACGCTACAATTATGAAAAACTAAAAAGTAAATATTTTTTTGTGGCACTTAAATATTTATACATCAAACATCTTATATCTAATAAAGAAAAACAAAGTGTATAGTATTTTATTCAATAGTTGCAAAATTGCGTTTATGTTCTCCAAATACAGGCGATTAACATTTGTCACACAGCATTTTCGATATGTCAAAAATTCGAAGGGTACAAATGGCAATGTATTTTCTTTTTAGAAACAGATTGATCTCCACTGCCAGTATAACCATTGTATACGCAAGTTCGTGATCATTGTTTAATCGTTCTCCAGGATTAAATATTTCACGCACCAGTTTACTTCGAATTTCGAAAAGATTTCGGTATGACTCATTGTCATTTTGGTGGGTACAATAATAAGCAAAATTGCCACATTTGGGGTGCAGAAAACCCACACGTGGTTTTAAAGAAGACAATGAATTTCATTGAAAATGAGGACGGCACAATCATAATGGTCAATGGAGACACCTACCGCACCATGATAACCGAATTTTTATAACGCTACTCATGATATTGGTGTCAACGGGGTTTGGTTTCAACAAGATGAGGCAACTTGCCACACATCTCATCTCACAATCGATTTATTGCGTCAAACGTTTGATGGTCTTTTAATTAACCGAAATCTTGAAGTCAATTGGCCTCCAAGAAACTTCAATTTGACACCGTTGTACTATTTCCTGTACTATTTGCCGTTGAAGAAAGCGTTATGCCAACAAACCAGAGACAAATGCGCCAAATGCGACAAATATAAGGCCAACATTCGTGATTCCATTGCCAAGATACGACCCCATACTTTGGAAAAAGTACACGAACATTGGTCCGATCGAATGAGGTACTGAGAGGCCAGCCGCGGTAGGCATATGAGTAAAATAAAATCCCGTTTTTAAGCCGAACAATTGTACTACACAACAAAAATATAAATTTGGAAAAATTTCTAACCGTTTTTGTTTTATTGCATTTTTAAATATAAACGTTTAAATGGTCCACCCAATATATTTACTTACATTATCTATTAAAAAAATTCCATACAGTAATTTTTAAAGATATTTTAAAATTATGGAGAGAGTTTTTGGTTGTTGATAATCGAAATGAAGAGAATTCATATTTAATTGTACCCATGGATGGACTTCCTTCTATTGATTGGCAATTGGTAAAGAAATTTCAACATTTAGAAGCATGTCGTTCATATTCATCTGCGGAGCGTCAAGCTGCAAACTACAACGCAAAAGACTACTTGGATACAGTAGTCACCAAATGGTATAGTGAACATCAGTATGAAAACTTTGTTGTTACAAAAGTACGAGAAGATCTAACACCAATGAGCCCATTCGCAAGTAGCAATTATGGCACATATGCTGACTTTTATTGTTCGCGTTACAACGTTAATATAGTGAATAAAAAACAATTTTTACTGGAAGTAAGAAGTTTAATTCAACGTCGAAACTTTTTCAATAATGCCAGCAACAAAAGCGCTGAAAAGAAAAAGGAACAGAATACAATTATTCTAATACCGGAATTGTGTCACAATTACAAATATCCAGCCCACTTGTGGCTGAAGGCCTTATTCTTACCAACAATTTTACATCGTGTCTACTATATGTTGCACGCCGAGTCACTTCGTAGACGTATTAATACATTTTTAAATTTGGAAAAATATTTTGTTAACTACTCTCCAAAACCTTTAATAATTGATACATCATTGAAGAGAGTACTAGACGATGATGGTAACTTGATTAAAGAAAAAGAGCATGCCAAAATGGTTCTACCTTCTTTACCAACACAAAAATCCAGCAATAACTATGAAGTAATCAACTTGGATACCCTAAATAGTGATGAGTGTAAGTGGAAAAAATTTTTGGAACCAATAGATTTGTCCCGAAATATTGACAAAACCTTTCCGGTTGAGTTGGACTACTATTATAAATTTGTTTCGAGTTTAATTCCCGAAATAGTAGTAGTAATTTGTCATCCGTCGTGTACAGTCATATTCGCAATGTCCGTCTATTTTGTGTAGTCCGTCTAATTTTACTCAATTACAATTTAAACAACAACACCACCAGACGCAATAATTTAAATATAAATAAGACAATAACAACAAACTAAAAGAATTACAGTTTTTAAACAACAACACCATCAAACGGAATATTTATTGAAAATAACCTATTAAAAATAACCTATTAAAAATAACCTATTAAAAATAACCTATTACATACAAACCTATTACAAACACTTAACCGCAATAACTTAAATATTAATAAGACAATAGCAACAAACTACAGTTTTTGGACAAAGTGAATTGGCTATCGCGGCGTTGTTTAGTGTTCCGTGGATTTGAAGGGACATTTATGGGCCACACTTGGGGCTTTTATGGCACCCATAGGCGGTGCATTTTCCTTTTCATTTCTATCCTTCACCCTTGAACTGAAATAACCTTATAATGCGGGCTTCTTGGGGACGATTGCTGTAGACTGTCTAATGGTGAAGGTATGGCACTGGCCATTTTATAGTCACCTAGCAGCAACTCGTTTCCTTGCCGTTCGCATCTTGAGGTAGGGCGTTTGATTTTCAATTGTTCCTTATCGTAATGGCGGGTCGCTTTCGCATCGATTTTTGTAACGTGCGGGGGCTGAGGGCAAATTTTTTCTCTGTCTATGCTCACATTTGTGTCCATAGGCCGGATGTTTTCGCCTTATGTGAAACCCAGGTATCTGGGGATGCTGATCCACAGGATTTTCATATCCCTGGGTATCACTTACTATCCCTTTTTAATTTTCATCGGGGTCTTGCTATGTACATTCGCAATGAAGTTGTGTACCAGTGCCAGCAATCAATTGGCATGTATGATGCAGAATTTAACTGTCTTTGGGTTAAGTTCAGAATCAGGGCACATCTTTTGCACTTCGGGTTTCTTTATAGAAGTCCAAACGCGGAAAGAGAGGTTACTATATCTGGCTTCGACTCTCTTTCTGACTCCATAACTAGGATCCTGGAGGATTATCCGAACAGTGAAATTGTTGCTGCTGGTGATTTCAATGTTCATAATTCATCCTGGCTCCACCATTCGAGCCGCACGACTCCTGAAGGCCAATACGTTGAGATGTTTGCCGCGCATAATCACCTTGCACAACTAGTGAATGAACCAACACATATATCGTGTGTTGATGGGCACCAAAATAATACACTCGACCTTTTTCTTACTTCACATCCAGATAAGTATGAAGTTAAGGTTTTAGCACCTCTCGGTAATTCTGATCATTGTACCATCTCTGCCTCTTTTCCATTCTCCGGACTTCATGAGGTTTCACCTACGGCTACGAAACGCTCAGTATTTAACTACGGAAAAGCACGTTGGGATGAACTCAGCAATTTTTTCCGACACTTTAATTGGAAACTTTGTTTCCTTGACTCAAACGTCGATGCCGCAGCAGAGATGGTTGTGAATATAATTAAAACTGGGATGAATACTTTTATTCCTTCCAAAAAGATTTCGATCAAATCAAGAGATAAATCTTGGTTTAATCAGACTTGCAGATTAGCAGTCAGATCCAGAGAGGAAGCATTCAGTAATTGGCGTAATGAGAAGTGTGCGCAGTGTGTGTGTCTTCGTGTGCCGCAGTACTGAGACGCGAAAAAGCTTTATACGAGCAGCGTCTTCGTACTAAAGTTCTTTCTTTCCCTCGGGGGGGTAAGAGCTTTTGGTCATTTGTTAAAAATTTACGGAATAATGCTAGTTCGATTCTAGAACGAATGACAAAACATTTACGGACCCGGTTGAGAAGGCGAACCTTTTAGCTGGATTGTTTGCAGGTAACTCTCACCTGCCGGCGAGCACTCAACCACTACCCGATTTTGAAAGAGTATCAGTGACTATGCCTAGTATATTCTTTCGAGCCAGGGCGGTTAAGAGGGTTCTTGCGGATCTCAACGTGAACAAGTCTTCTGGGCCGGATGGTATACCAGCACTGGTCTTGAAACAGTGCTCTTCGACGCTGGCCCGTCCATTAGCTAAGCTTTTCTGTTTGTCGTATCGTGCCGGTATTTTTCCTTCATGCTGGAAGCTTGCTAATGTCACCCCAATCTCCAAAAAGGGTGAGGCTAATAACCCTGAAAACTACCGCCCAATTGCTGTTTGTTCTGCTCTTTCGAAAGTGATGGAGAGCATGATTAATCACCACCTTGTGAGGTATTTAGAGTCCAACGGTTTGCTAAATGATCGTCAGTACGGTTTCCGTAAAGGGCGCTCTACTGGCGACCTTTTGGCGTTACTCTCCGAAAGGTGGAATGGTTCCATTCACCGCTTTGGTGAGGCCAAGGTTGTAGCTCTGGATATCTCAAAGGCGTTTGATAGGGTCTGGCATGAGGCTCTGGTGGCGAAGTTAATTGCTTTTGGTGTCGGTAGTCACTTCTCTCGATTTATATCGAGCTTTCTCAAAGATCGCACTATTAGAGTGGTTATAGATGGCGTCTTTTCCGACGAGTTCAGGATAAATTCAGGGGTACCGCAGGGCTCTGTTCTTTCTCCTACTCTTTTTCTCATTTTTCTTAATGATCTTCTATCTATTACTTCAAATCCTATTTACTCTTTTGCGGATGACAGCAACATTTGTCATTCATATTCATTTGATCGGAGGCCGAGCCTTTTGGAGATTGGGGCAAGGAGGTCGAACATGAATGACGCACTCACAAATGACCTGATAACAATCTCTGAGTGGGGCCGCGCGAACAGGGTCGATTTTAATGTTGTTTTTTGACACACCGGCGTGATGCTGGTGCTGGTGTTCTGTCATCTGTATCTATGGGTAATGTAAATATTGAGGAGGCGGATGCTCTTGATGTTCTGGGCATGAGAATTAGTTGTGATGCTCGTTGGAACGATCACATTTTTCGAGTGTCGAAAGAAGCATTCAAGTGCCTTGGTTTTTTGAAACGGCGCAGATAATACTTCACTCCATCCGACCTTCTTACTATTTACAGGACCTTTATCCGACCTAGGATGGAATACAACTCTCATGTATGGGCCGGTGCTTCAAAGTCTATTTTGAAGCTTCTCGACCGCGTACAGGAGAGGGCGAAGGCACTTATTAATGACAGTAGGGTATCCAACTCTATTGATTCGTTGGAGCATCGTCGCAATGTGGCGTGTGTTTCATTGTTCTATCGGTACTATAATGGGAGGTGCTCTCGAGAGATAAGGGCTTGGTTCCCGATAATCACATATTTTTACGTGGTACTCGTACCTCTCGCCGAGCACATCCTTTTGTGGTTGTTGTCCAGCGAACCGCACAATGCATTACAGAGAAAATTCATTTTCTGCCCGCACTGCTCGCTTGTGGAATGATCTTCCTGTGAAAGTTTTTCACGTCAGTTACGATATTGGTAAATTTAAATCCAATGTCCACAAACACTACTCCCTCTTTCCACCTTCCTATAACGTATTTTCTTGAACCCGCACAATGCACTGCATGAGTAGGGGCCATCCCCTGAGTGCTGGTTTTACAAAAAAAAAAAAAAAAAAAAAAAAAAAAAAAAAAAAAAAAAATAAATAAATAAATTAAAACTAAGAGATGAAGACGAATACTCAAAGTCACAATTTGATATACCGAATGTTATCAGCAGTCCTGAACATTGTAATAAAGTGCCAATTGAAAATGTTGCTGCAAATATTGAAAAATTGGCCAATGCACCAATTGAACAAAAGATGGAAATAGCAATGTTAAAGAGAAATTATGAAAAAGATCATTGCTTGAAGTCAGCTGAACAATATGAATTCTTAGCTGCCATAACGTCTGCACGAGTTAATGATGTTTTCGATATGGAACGTTTTGAAATTTTGGGTGATGCTTTCCTTAAATTTTCCGTATCATTGTATTTAGCAAACAAGTATACTAAATGGCATGAAGGCTATTTGACAATAATTAAAAGTCGTATGGTATCAAATCGTAATTTACTATATTGTATGATGGAAACAAATATTTGTGAAATGATTTGCTCCACATCATTCAATCCAAATGCGGTTTGGTTGTCGCCTTTATCCGGTTTGCCAGCAAACATATTGAATTTATTAAAAAATATTTTACCAATATCATCTGTGTTAAGTCCTTGTGATTTTTATAATCTAAATTTAACGGAAGAGGAAATCTACTCTGAAATATGTTCAGCAGAAAAACTGGAATGTTTTAATAAAATCTGCAAAAGAAGCGGAGAGCTAGCAGCTAGTAATGCAGAAATCGATCCCGATAACGATATGAATGCATACATTTATAAAGATGTCATACGAGATAAAGTTATAGCAGACACATTGGAAGCATTGTTGGGTGTTTGTGTTAAAAATTATGGCATTCAACGTAGTTTTAAAATGCTAGAATTTTTTGGTATTTGTAAATCAGATGAGAAACATTCTCACATCAATTTATTGGATCTGAAACTAAGTGGTGATCACTTAAGGACAAACATTTCGAAAGCAGAAATCGATGGCTTTCTGCTAAATTGTGAATACTTGGAAAGAAATCTTGGCTACAAATTTAAAGATCGCGCATATTTATTGCTGGCTTTAACGCATTCTTCCTTTCCGACAAATCGTCTGACTGGTTGCTATCAAGAATTGGAATTTATTGGTGACGCCATACTTGATATGCTAATACCATGTTATATATTTGAAAGAAATCAAAATATGAATCCTGGTCAAATGACAGATTTACGTATGGCTTTAGTGAACAACATAACTTTAGGCTGCATCTGCGTACGCAATAAATTCCATTTATTTTTACTTTATGAAAATGCACCTTTATCGGAAGCTATAAAAGTTTTTGCTGATTTTCAGGAGACACAAAACTATCGTGTCACTAATCAAGTTCGTATACTAATGGAGGAGAATTTAAGTGATGATATTAATCCATTCAATGATATCATGAATGATTTAAATACATCTGAAAATGAATACAGTGACAGCAGCGACATTGACATGGTAGACTATGAAGCGCCCACAACACGCGGTACGACGCCAAATAAAACATCGTTTGTTGAATTTTTGCAAAGTGACAAGGTCAAAGAAGCCCATTTAAGTGAAGGTCATAGAAGTCCATTGCAGTGAAGTGCACAGTGAACCTAACAGTGTCAAACAAAAGGAAAGTGTTGTTTTTGTTGTGTATTTGAGATTTAGAAATCCTCTCAATTTTGGTTCTTTTTTTGTAGTGCCATAAACAACAGCCCTTTTTTTTTGTGTGTCCTTCATCCCCCTAAATTAGGGTTGCCAGCCTGGCTGGACTTGGCTGGATTGTCCAGCTTTCTTGATGCTTGTCCAGTTTCAAGCTAAAATTTAATTTGTCCAGCTAAATAGAAATTTTTTAGTACACTGCAATAACTTGGGCAATAATTTTCATGTTATCTTTGTCAAATCATGTTAGCCAACACTGATTGTACATTTGTTATACAACTAAGTTATGATTTCCCTCTTCTATCATCACTGACAACATGTCTCAACAGCCTGATGTCATAATAAATATTATTGCGAGCGATAGTCAATTTCTTTACGTACAGCTTTTATTTTTTTTGTACATGAAAATAATAAAAATAATTTGCTGAAAATCTTGAAATGGATATTGATGAACGAGCTGGTCCATCAAAAAGACGACTCACAACTTTCTGTGATAGATGGAAAGAGTTTGCAAAATATGCTAATTGGATAAGAAAAAAAGATAATTACACGGCAGAGTGTAAATTATGCCAAACAGACATTATAATCAAATATGAAGGCAGCCGCTCGCTTGATAAACACATAAAAACAAAAAAACATAATAAAATGGAGATGTCGCAGAAGTTGTCTCAAACTATTTCGAATTTTGTAGTCCCAACAGAGACAAAAATTGTATTTTTTGATGTCCAGCTTTTTTTTGTTTCGTCCGGCTTTTTATAACCCAATGTCCAGCAATTTGCGAATCGGAATCTGGCAACCCTACCCTAAATACAGTCCACATATTACAGTCGAACATATTACATTACATGTGATATTCATTCATGACAAGTACATATGTGACGTATGAGCGATATTGAATTCCATTAGCTTCATAGACATTGTTGCCAATTTGACGTTTTTCCCGTCAAATCTAACATTTTTGCAATGTCAATTACAGGAAAAAATGCTTTTTAGTGGTTAGCATGAAATCTGGAGTTTTTACAGCGCTTTTACGTTTTTTCCAAGGTTGAATTATATGATATAAGTAAGAAAAAATGCAACCATGTATTTGTATTCGAGAGTCGAATAACGGTTAGTAGAAAAAGTACAAAGCAAAAATCGAAAACGTAAAGTTGAAATCTATTTCAAATGAAGGTGAAGCTTAAAGTGTTGTGTTTAAAATAAGAAGGCAGAAAGAAAAATATCAAAAAAGTAAGTACATGACAAAAAAAAATAAATAAAATTGTTACAACATAAATTATATGAATATAATTTTAAAATGTACATTTAAATTGAATTTTCTCTTTAAAAAGTTATGGCACCTCAGTATCGCCAAAAGTTTCGAAACGAATGGCTGGACCATTATAAACTAAAAGGATGGCTAACAAAAAATGAAAAAGGTCCTACAAAAAGTTTTTGCAAGTATTGCAAATGTGATTATAAGAAAAGTTGAGCGATTTAATTAATCACGGAGAAACCCAAAAACATAAAACCGCAGCCTCTTTAAGAGGTTCATGTTGGCGGACACTTGACTTTCAACCCGTGATAGCTGAAAGCTCCAAAAAGCAGGAAATTGCATTGGCACTATTTACTTGCCAACATTCGTCGACCAATTCAGTGGATTATTTAACAGAACTGTGCAAAGCCCATTTTGAAGACGGCAAACAAATACGGATGTACAGAACAAAATGCACAAACATTATTAAAATTTTTTTGTCACCGTATTTCACGAATCAATTACGAAATGATATTGGCGATTCGAAATTTAGCGTCCTCATTGATGAGTCAACTGACGTTAGAGTGATTAAACTTTTAGGTAAATTTTTTTATGAAATTGTATTATTTATTAAACAATAAATAAACTAATATTTTTTTCTTCTAGGAATTGTAATAATATATTTTAGTGCAACGAAACAAAAAATCATATCCACATTTTTAACAATTGCTGAGGTGGAAAATGCAGATTCAGAAGGCATTGCAAAAGTTGTAATTGAAGAACTAAACAAACTAAAAATTAGTCCAAATAATATGTTAGGTATTGGCGTGGATAATGCCAACGTCATGTTTGGTAATAAAAAAGTGTTTTCACGGAGCTAAAGAAATGCGTTCCTTATTTATTTTTAATTTTTTTTATTGTGTTACTCTATTCAATTAGCTATTACCATACATGGGGATACTGCATTATAATTCTAATGCATTAAGCTTTTCAGTATTCAGTAAATGTTTACTGGTAATGAAATTTAGATTGCATTATCAGTAAAATTTTACTGATTACTGAAAAAAAAAATCAGTAATCAGTAAATTTTTACTGATTACTGAAAAAAAAAACAGTATTCAGTAAATTTTACTGGTTACTGAAAAAAAATGCAGTAAGTCAGTAAATTTTTACTGATTACTGAAAAAAATCAGTATCAGTAAAATTTATTAATTACATATTAGTGTAATTATTTTCTGGAAAAATTGCCTACAGTTCAAGGATTCGAATAAAATTTGCTCTGTTCAATAAGCTGAATTATTAACAATTGTTACTGGAAAAGCATTCATTAACTCAAAAAACTTGCAAGAAGAAAAAAAACTAAAATTGTCAACATTTTTATCGTTCCAAATTATTACAAGTTCTATTTTGAATTATCTTTTGTTTACATTATTGTCAGAACAATTTAAATTCAAAATATTTTACAATATCGACTAATCAAAAATTGTACATTTACCTTTTTTTTTTACAAGTTTTTACTAATAAAATTTTCATTTACTATATAGTTTTTGATGATATAAAATAGAAAATTTCCATATTTTTTATTTTCACTCTCTTAATATTATAATGAACAAACTTAAAAAAAAAAAAATTTCAAATACACTAAATTTTTATTAATGTCCACCGTTAGCTTTTCTTAGAACTAACATTTCAAAATTTGCATCGCTGAGCTTCTGCCTTCTGGAACGATTTACAATTCCAGAGAATGGAAAAACAGGTATCCCTTGTATAACGCGATAGTTACGTTACAGAAGAATTGCGCGTTATGTAATTCCGCGTTATCTAAAACATAGTTTTCATATAAATTTGGGGGTTATGTTCCAATAGGTTTTTTTTAAATAAAATACATACTAAATAACAGATGCACATATATTTCAACTCAATACTAAAATTCAGACTTTCTTATACAATTAAAAACACAAGATATGAATAATAATACATATACATATGTACATATTTCAAAATTCAAAATTTAAATAATTATGTGCACATTAAAAAATTTAAAAACAAACTAAAACAAATTAAAGGTTTATTAAAAACTTTATTGTTATTCTTCAAACTTCATATGGTAATTAATCTGTTTCACTGTCTTCAAAGATCTTTGCGCGTGGGCGTTTTGGGGGAGCAATAGCTTCATCAGAAGATATTTATTCAACATAGTTTTCGCTATTGGACAAGAAACTAGTTGTGGGACCTTCTGGTTCTTCTACTGGTTTTATAATTGCAAAATCTGTTATCAGTTTTTGGTGGGTGGTTTTTTTAAGCTCCTTTTCAATTTCGTAATAAGGTGCTAGATTAATATCTATTTCCCTTATTATTTTGCTGGATCTCTCCAGTGAAGGATCATTAGTTGTAAAGAAAGACTTCATTTTCTCAACCAAACTTAAACCCGTGAGCATGCCTGGTATAAAAAATTTCGCGTTGTACTGAAACCTAATTTTTTTTCCAAATCGCGTTATATCGAAAACGCATTGTATAAGACCGCGTTATACAAGGGATACCTGTAATCGCTCTACAGGGGCGGACGAGGGCAATGGGGTATTGTATTTAAGAAATACATTTTTTATTGCAATGTGAGTCTTGAAGCACTTGGTCGTCGTGTCTCGTTCGGCGAGGTAAAGAATGGTTTCTTGTAAGTAATTTCCCGATTCACTGGAAACACACGGTACACTAACATCTGTTTGAAAGAAGTAAATAGATTTACAAATACATTAAAACAAGTATTTAAATAAAAAATAAGTATAAAAACTATACCATCGCTTTCTTCCCCAAAATCAAGAAATGATGGTTGCGGTTTTTGTGGTAAAACACGAGTTTCAGCATCGGGTACTTTGCCGTATTTTATCACGTAATTATTAAACATCTTCTTCACCTCATCTTCTGATTGCTCTGTTGCAGTTTCTAAAAGAGCTTTGAGAAATCTTAATTTTATTTCTGGAACAGAAATAGCTGCAATAATAGCATCCCAAGCATCAGGCTGAATTAAAAAATATTTCTCAAATCTTCTGAGTAAAGCCTCTTGCATTTTGGCGCATACTTCGGCTAAAAACTTAAAGTTTGACGCCTCAAAACGCCTAAGTTTTATTCTTAAGGAGACTATAGTTGGGACGAAGTATCCAAAATACATTGTATTTTCTCCCTGAAGGAAATCCACCGCCTCTGCTATAGGCCCCATAAGTTTAATATATTCCTCCAAGTATTCCAGTTCATCACAAAGAATTGTAGGAATTTTTAAACGAAAGCACAATTCCGGCAAATCTGTTTTGTGATCTAACAACTTCTTAACGGAGTCGTACAGAGAGTTCCACCTTGTTATACATGGAGTTATTAAGTTTGCACTTAAAACTGCATTGATAACCTCTGCAGTCTTTGGTCTATTGCACTTATTCCAAAGCTGTGTGCATCTAAAGAGAAAACTATGATATAGACGTAAAAAGCCTGCAATGAAGTAAATTTTACCTGTTAAAAGATCTTTTATGAACAGCTTTTACATCAGAAGATGCGGAATTCATAATTTTGTTAAAATCCATTGTAGCCAAAAGATTTAAAGTGTGACTTGCACATGGAAAATGTTTTGAAAGTTTTGCGTTCACCGCGCGAAACTGAATGCCTGAAACATCCATCGACTCATCCATTTCGGAGCCTGAATCAGACTCCTCATCACTATCAAATTCATTAATAGCTCCTAAATTCAAGAAAATCAACAAAATTAATATTATATTATTTATTAAATAAGTAATCATTTACTCAAATCAACTCCAAATTCTTTAAAAGCCTTGATAAAATTTGAACCATTGTCAGTGATGGTATAAACAATTTTTTCTACTGGCAGTTTATATTGTTTGTTTATATTACAAATCATTTTTTTACGCGGTCAAAAGAATGGGTTCCCTTAAATCTTCGGCAAGCCAGTGCTGCAGATTTTCTTTCAAAATTGTTAGCATCTAACCAATGGCAAGTGTATCCAAAGAACGATTTTTTCCCACTTGACCACACATCAGCCGTTGTACATGCGTACTCAATTTTCTCCAAATCATTAGATAGTTTTTCAACATATTTACTTTGGCTCTCAGAAAGTAACCTCGTAATTGTACGCCTGCTAGGAATAGTTTCGGCAGGAAATAATCTTTTAAAACTTCGTTCTTCGACAATGGAGAGAGGAGATGCAGTTTCACAAATTCAGAATGTCGCGGCTAAAAGAACATTTACGACCTGTATTTTGTCTTTTTTCTTCCTTTTTTGATTTGAAAGTATTGAATTTTAGAGGATGTTCATTTCTCAAATGTATTATAAAATTGGAGCTTACACGCAGAGATCGTCTTACTTTTTTCCCGCAAACTTGACAAACAGCAATTAAACCACACATTTTTTTTTGATGAGGAGTTGAATTCATCTACATTTAAAAAAGAAAGAAATGTAGTAATTGAAGATAACATTGACATTAAAGTTATAACATTTTTTTGGACAAAAAACATCGATAAATTGAAATTAACGCTAAAACGTTTTTTTTATTTTTACATTAATATAAAATTTCCGTAATTTATGAATATATTGTTGATGCTACTTTGCGCGAAAATTGTGGGTAATAAAGAAAAATTGTTATCAAATTCGGTTTTAACATTCTAAAATACTTAAGATCATTTTTCTGTGTGTAATGATCTTCATTTATAGAAAAATAAAAAAATAATCTGAGATTTGAACTTGGGACTGTTTTTTACATAAAAATATAAATCAATGTTGCTTCGAAAAATTAATATTTCACACGTTATTAAAAAAAATATTGGGAATAATAAAAAATACTACAAAACTTTCCTGAGCTGAGACTTGAAGTCTAGCTGCTTACTCTATGCTCTATCAGTCCTTTTGCTTTACTTTTTACTTAAAAATATATATTAACGTTATTTTGAAAAAAATAGTTTACAATTTTTTGTGATACTTTTTTTTTATAAAAAAAAATTAATTTTAATAATAAATGAATTTTTTCAAGTTTTAAAAAGTTTAACATCAAATTTTGTTAATATATAATTATTAATTAAATAAAATTTTAAATTTCCGGATTTATAACACACATACATATGTATGTGCTTTAGTTACTTTAAATTTATTCAAATAGTTTGTTAAACAAATTTTATTTTATTGTAACCATAATGAATTCTCATTATTTTTAAAATAACAAGTGTATATTCTTTTAACAAATAATTTTGAAATAATCAAGAATTTAATTTTTATTTAATTTTTTGAATAAATAAAATTAAGTGCTTAAGTTGTTCCGACATTGCATATTTCTCACTTACCTTTTCCACAATTTTAAAAAATTCTTCAGTAAATAGAATTGCATTAACACCAGTCAATTAATTAACATACAGATCTTGGGATCCACTTAGAGTTTCATTTAAATCATTTTGTCCACAACTTGGAATACTTTCTTCACAAGTAAAAGCTGGATCTTTTATAGAATCATCACTATCAAAATCTGTTAAATCACTCATTTTTAATTTCGCACTTGGACTATAACACTTCAAATAGACTTTTGTATATGATTTAAATATATTTTTTCACTTTGTAATTAACGTCTAAAAATCTAAATTAAGGACTGTTTCAGAAAAAACTTATACACACTATTTCAGCGAAAACTTCTGCCTGGTTCAACAAAGCCATGAAACAGTATAAGGACTTTTTGTTAATTTGCGTATTTATTTATATATTTATTTTTAGAACTGTTTTTCACACGAATAAAAAATAAATTAGTATTAGAAACAACACACTTACATAAATATTTCGGTGGTGTTGTGAGTACAACGGCGATCAGAAATCGGGTGGTCGTCGGTTCAAACCCAGTGGCCTACATCTTTTTTTTTAATTCATATTTGACATTATTTTAATTTTTGTTTTTTACAAATATATATATAAATATTTCTACTAATAACATCTATTTATTAGAAATGTTGTAAAATTTTTTATAATTAATAAAAATTTACTGGTAGTGCATAATGGATTTCAATTTAATGGTACTGATTTTTTTCAGTATTCAGTAAAAATTTACTGATTTACTGCATTTTTTTTCAGTAATCAGTAAAATTTACTGAATACTAGAGCGGGTCGCTCTCTATGGACAAAAAAAAAGTTGAGTCAGTTACCCCCTAGGATTAAAGATATTTTAATAACATTTCCAAAAATATAAAAATTATTTTTTTGCCACGCCTAGAAATACCGCCCTTTTTGTTTTTTATATACTACGTCGCCATTTTGGGTCCGATCGTAACATGTCATATATCAGTGTTTGTGGCTTGACGGCAGCTACATTTCACTCTAAGACGATTTTTTAATTCAACGTCGTATTCTATGCGCGACTTCTGATATCTCGGATCCTTCCCCGAAATAAGTAATTGTGGCTATGCAGGAATAAAGAGCATTTAATTATATAAAATATTCGCTTTTAAAATGCTCACTTTTATGCATTTTTTTTTCATTCACAACCGTTCAAAAATTTATATAAAAATTATTATCTTTATTTGAAAAAAATCTTTAATTCTAGGGGGTGACTGGCTCAACTTTTTTTTCGACCCACCCTACTGAATATTTTTTTCAGTAATCAGTAAAATTTTACTGGTAATACAATCTAAATTTCAATGATTACTGATTTTTTTTTCAGTAATCAGTAAAAATCAATTTTTACTGAAATTTTACTGGTACTGCAAAGTGCCCATCTATGGCTATTACAAATGCTTGGAAAAATTGTATACCAAATCACCTTGAATTGTTAATGAGACGTATAATTGATTTTCGAGGAGCTACACTCGGCAACAAAGTTACAAACACATTTTTCAAGCCATAAGTGACGAAAAAAAAAAATAAATTGTTTTTATTTACTACTCTTTTTAATTTAGATGCCATTAAAAATTACTAATATATGTGACACTCGGTGGCTGTCGATTGAAACATTCATTATAAGAATTACTAGCAGATTGTACAAGGCGTTGCGCGGGTTATTTATTTTGGATTAGTTTAAAAAATTAAAAATGTTTTTAAATTTAAGGCAGGCATCGTTTGGGAGGTATTTCTACAAAAAAGGTCGCCATGGGACACCCTATTGTATAAATTTTTCTTTAAATTTAAAAAAAAATTATTATTGGGTCATTTTTGCATTAAAAATAACAATAATTAAAAAACCGGTTTAACAAACAACCCAGTTTTTTGAATACTCTAAGTCCTAAATATAAATGCACTCAATTTGCCAGTTTTTCGCCCCGTTCACCCTTTTTGGACCCATTTTGGTCCAACTTTATAAACGGAGCACCTTCAATAGCTATTTGGGAAACTTAACCAAGCTAAATCGTAAAAAATACGTTTAAAACAGATAAAATACAGCATTTATGCATAAAGTACTAATTTTTGCCCATTTTTCCTCCCATTGTCCCATTTTTTTCCCCTTTGGGTCAAAATTTTGAAAAGATTTATTGCCTATAACCTGCACCGACAAAAGCTCGATCAATATCCCAAATTTCAAGAAAATCGGTTCAGGCGTCCAGGCGTGATTGGCTATGCACTCAATTTGCCCGTTTTTGGCCCCTTTCCCCCTTTTTGGACCGCTTTTGGTTCAACTTTAGAAACGGAACACCTCCAATAGCTATTTGGGAAACTTAACCAAGCTAAATCGTAAAAAATTACCTATAAAACAGATAAAATACAGCATTTATGCATAAAAGTACTAATTTTTGCCCATTTTTACTCCCTTTGTCCCATTTTTTCTCCCCTTTTGGTCAAAATTTTGAAAAGATTTATAGCCTATAACATGCACCGACAAAAGCTCGATCTATATCCTAAATTTCAAGAAAATCGGTCCAGGCGTGATTGGCTAACAAAGAAAAAAACAGACTTACAGAAAGATTTATAATATGTAGTAGGATAGACCAATGGGTCGAACTTAAAACGCATTTTGGAATTGCCAAAAATTATGAAAGGTGCTTTATGGCATCTAAGTTATATGATCTTTATAGCAATAATATAAATTTGTTGTACCTTGTCTTTTTAAAACCTATATTAACCAAAATGCAAATGTTGAACAAAAGCTTTCAGAGTCAAAACGCAGATCCTACAAAACTTTTAAACGATATGGAAGTTTATATTAACTTCCTTAAGTTTGTTTTAGAGCCTGCAACAGAAATTGATATTTTTACTACAGATTTCGAAAATCAAATTTTTATAACTTCTATTTGGGATTTTCTTTTGAAACATCTTTAAAAGAATTTAAAAAAGAAATCGAGAGCCAAACAGAAACAAGCTTAAGGCATGATGTATAAGGCCAATTATGTATAAAATTAACACACACAACAACAAACTGCGGGCTTCTTGGGGACGATTGCTGTAGACTGTCTAATGGTGAAGGTATAGCACTGGCCATTTTATAGTCACCTAGCAGCAACTCGTTTCCTTGCCGTTCGCATCTTCCCCCTTTCCTAAAAAACCTGCACAATGCACTGCATGAGTAGGGGCCATCCTCTGAGTGCTGGTTTCATAAAAAAAAAAAAAATTATTGCGTGAACTTTGTTGTCCATTTGATATTACAATTGAAAAAAAGGTATTAAAAATCATCAGTTATTGACCAATTAATAATTTCTTTTATTGCTTTCAGGTTGCCAGAAAACTTTAAAATGCTAAAAACTATAAATTTACTTTCAGTTGAAAATGTTTTAAAAGCTAATAAGGATGATATAATTCTACTTTTATCCTTGTTTTCAAAAAGTAAAGATTTAATTGATGCTATAAACTCTCAATATAAAAATATTTTATATATTAAAAGGAATGAAGCGGCATCAACACCTAACTTTTGGACTGAAGTTTATAACTACAAAGAATCGCTGGGAATAACCCCTTCAAAGAATTAGCAGAATTCGCATTGGCCTTTTTGTCACTTCCGTGGTCTAATGCAGACGTTGAAAGAATGTTTAGCCAACTCAACATAGCTAAAACCAAACTACGAAACAGGCTAATAACCAGTACAGTCAATGATGTGCTTCGAGTAAGGTAAATTTACTTTTAACACAAACATTTAAATTTATATAAATTTTGTTATTAAAATATTTTAAAAAGTCTCAAAAAGCTAAATTCTAAATTAAAAAAAATATATATTTCTAAATCTTTCCAATGATTAAAGGAAAATGGAAAAATTAAATCAATTACATAATTACTTTAAAAAGTTGTAAAATGCAATTTATTGAATTTTGTGGTTTCTTATTCTTATTCAATTAAATTTTTGAATATTGATTTAATACATTTTTGAAATGTAATTTTTTTTTAAACGATACCGATAAACTTGATAACAAATTGTAGACTCTAGGATTCAACTAAACTCCTAGGGTTTAGCAAAAAATGAGTTGACGAGCGATTGGGATATGTACATATATTCCTCTTGAATATATGTATATGTATGTATATCCCCCAAAAAAATAAGAAGGTTGAGGGTTTTTCTTAACGTCTGATTTATTGCCTTCTTGGCTGTTACTTATCAACTGACTTAGTTATAAAAAAAAGGTTTTAAAGAAATCTTGAATTTATAAAGTATATAATAAAAAAGGGAAGTACATAACATTGGAAATAATTCACAATAAGTTTATCTACTAGTTCACTTAGAAAATTATGTTGAATGCAGTTCAACATCCTCTGGGCTCCTTTAGTGACAAGGACATCCATCCCATTTTCCGTGTACGATCCAACCAAAGGCAGAATTTTGTGCTTGGGCAGCGTTGGCTCGGGGCTATCAAATTGGCGTAACATTAATGGCCGCCCGATGAATCCGTCGACCTTACGGCAGTCATGGAAATTAGGGTGTGCCTTAGGGTAAAGATGTTGAAAATGGTTTACTAGTGACTCGTCCGAGAGGGGTGGTGGGAACTTAAATGTGGCTTTGTTCTTGATTTCTAGTTCCCAAGTTATAACTACGTTCATCGCATCATACGTGGGAGTCATCTGAAACACTCCTTTGGTCGCTGAGGTGGGAAGCTCGGGAAACTTCCTGGCTTTTGACTTCGGGAGGAAGCTACACTGACTTGACGTCTGCAGGAGAAACCTCATTCCCTTCGTGGGAACCTCATTATGGAGGAGTTTCACTTGGATAAGAGGTGGTATCCATCCTCTTTCTTGTGGGGCAGGGATATTTGACGGGCCACTTGGACTTGGATCCCCCTCAAAACTGGATGCCGCCTGCTCTCTACCATCCTCATGCAGCATGTTGTGATGTCTGGCGCCGCATATCGTGCATCTATTTACGGATTCGCACCAATACCGATTTGTGCGAAACAGTTTAGGCAGTAATCGTGTCTCTTAACGTGAGCTCTTCTTTCGGATGGGGGCCATAGCCCGAATTTGCACGCAGTATTTGCACAATTCACAGCGAGGTTTATTGAGCATGATCTGTAAAGAGAGAACAAAGAAAATGTACACAATACAAATAGAATATGGTCTGACTTAAATCTCTAAGATAGTGTTGTGGATAAAATTGTAAATTAAGTGATTAGTTTTACGTACAGGGATTATTAGTTTCAATGGGTAATTTGCAAAGTTTTACGATAGGACGTTTAATTATGGCGTTACTGGTCAGTATTTCGGCAACATGAACTCTTTGATCTGTACCATAAATAACATTTTTTACCGTATGAAGTCGCCACTCAGTAGCTGGTAGCAGACCCTCTTTAACTAGCACGAAGTCGTTTTCTTTCAGGTTGTCCTTTTCCGTTCTCCATTTGCTTCTAGGTTGCAACTCGGTGATGTAATCATTTTTCCAACGACGGGCGAATAATTGTTGTATGACCTTAAGTCGATCCCAGCGTTTCATGAAGGATATGTTCTCCACAGAGGGGTGATTAGGTCCTTCTGGAATAGCTATGAGCGGAGCGCTTCGTAGGAAGTGACCTGAAGTCTTCTGGAATAGCTATGAGCGGAGCGCTTCGTAGGAAGTGACCTGAAGTCAAGGGAAGGAGTTCGTTGGGGTTTTCTGACAAAGGGGAAATTGGACGAGAGTTTAATATCGCTTCGATGCGTGTAAGTATGGTATAGAATTCCTCAAAAGTGAATGATGAGTTACCACTTACCTTTTTCAAATGAGATTTCATGCTTTTGTCAGCGGCCTCCCAGAGGTCGCCCATGTGGGGTGCATATGGTGGAATAAATGTCCAGCTAAACCCATGTGGGCCATATTTCTCGATAAGGGATTTTTGCGGTATTTTTCAGGAAGTCGTGGTGAGTTTTTAAAAGCGAGTGTTTAGCTCCTAAAAAGTTTCGGCCATTATCAGAGAACATTGTTTTCGGTAGACCTCTACGACTGGTAAATCTGGTAAAACAAGCGAGAAACGCATCTGTTGATAATTCCGAGCAGACTTCGAGGTGAACTGCTTGTGTAGAGAAACAAATGAAAACTGCTGCGTATCCTTTCAAAAGTTTTGCATTCCGCAAATTGGAGGCTTTTAATGTGAACGGACCGGCAAAGTCCATTCCGGTATAAGTAAATGGTAAAATGGTACTTTGTGTTTTTAAACTGTACAGGTTCTTACACACTGCCTAATAAGATTTTTCAACCGCGGAAAATAAAAGCCCTGTCGAACTGCTCTTAACATTACGTGATGTTCCGCGTGAAGTAAAATTTGATGGGTATATCCGATAAGGAGTTTAGCTAGTGACGACTTTTCAGAAAATATGATAGGGTGCTGCTTGTTGAAACTTAATCCTAAGTTATTGAGTCTACCACCTGCGTGTAGTAGTCCATCCTGTTCTTAAGGCATTCATGCTCTAAATAAAAATGAATTTGTTGTGCATTTAAAATTACAAATTGTATTTCCTCGGAGGTGATGTCTTTCTATGTCTCATATGGACGTTGCAGAAGACGATTGATGAAGCGAAAGCGATAACTGAGAATTCTTAGGGCTCTGGGAAATGATGAAAATTCGCTCAAAATATCTAGCTGTTGGGTTTGTAAATGAAAATTGGATATGTTCCGGGATTCTAAACAAGTGGGCCAAAAATACGAGGTTTGGGCCAACAGTCAGTTTTTTTTTCAAAGGCGCAACTTTAGTTTTCGCAACTAATAAATTACAAAAAATTTCTCCCTCAGGAGTAGAGACTCTCAAATAAGCCGCTGCAAATATGCCCTTTCCGATGCATCACAGAACCCATGAATTTGAGCCTGGCATCGAGGTGAGAAGTTTACCCATCTAGCTATTTTAATGGTTGAAATTTGTGGCAGATTAGTTGAAAACGCGTTCCATATTTCCAATATCTTTGGTGGTATATCTTCATCCCAATCCGATTTGCATTCCCATGGCTCCTGCATAATAAGTTTAGATACAATAATAATGGGTCCTAACCAGCCTAGAGGGTCAAATAACTTAGCTATGGTCGATATAATTTGTCGTTTAGTAGTGGATGGTGAAGTTTCTATTGTTTCTGGTGCGTAGTAAAATATATCTTCCTTGGCATTCCAACGTATACCAAAAGTTTTCAATGAGCTCGAGTTTTCAAATTTCAAAAAATTTTCTTCGAGATCTTCCCTTGCCAAATTTTCCAAAAGAGCCTTGTGATTGCTGGTTATCTTCTTTAGGGGAAACCCAGCAGAAATCAAAGCTTTAGAAAGTTGTATTTGTTTTTCTTTTGCCTCTTCCAGATTATGTCCTCCTGATAAAACGTCATCTACATAGATCTCCTCCTTAAGAATTGCAGACGCTAATGGGTATGGTTCTTTGCAATCTTTGCCTAATTCCCGAAGTGTTCTTAAGATACGGTGCGCTATTAACTCCAAAGATAACTGTTTTTAACTGAAAAACTTTAACTGAATCGTTTGGTCTATCTTGAAATAAAATTGTTTGATAAGGTCTATCGTCCTCATGAACAAAAATTTGGCAATTCATTTTCTGAATGTCACCAGTGAATACATACTTATAATATCTCCATGACAAAATAATTTGTATGAGGTCCTTGATATAAAACGTAGTTTAAAGAAAATCCACTACACGTTTTCTTGGATGCATTAAATACAACGCGTACTTTTGTGGATTTGCTTTCTGGACGAATAACTGCGTGATGTGGTAGAAAAAAAGTGAAATATTTTGTCGTTGAAGGTTCATGATGAGCTACTTTTTCTATGTGACCCAAATCGATATACTCTTGTAGAACCTGTTGATATTGAGTCTTTAGCTCCGGATTTTTATTTGGTTTCTTCTCCAGCTGAAGGTATTGTGCGTAGGATATGCTTTTCGATGAACCCAAAAAAATTTCCGAGGGGTAATTTTCTTTAAAAGGGAGTTTTACCCTGTACCTTCCCTCTGGTTGACGTTCAACCGTGTTTCTATAAAAAATTTCACAATATATATCGTGTTCTGAGTCGACCTTTTCGTTTTCTTTCTCCTCTAATTCCTAAAATCTTTTCATTTGTTCTTGTAAAGCAGTTTAATCTTCTGATGTGGCTAAGGTAGAAAATGAATTATACATATGACTGGGTTCAGGACCTGACAAATACCATTCGAAGTGGGATTTCCTTGCCTCTAACGTGTTCCCGATATTTGATTTTATTTCACTTAGGTTGATGAAGGGTAAATAATCGCTTCCTATAATGAGATCTATTGGACCAGGTTTGTAAAAATCAGGTTCTGCTAAATCTAAAGCCTTAATATCTGGAAGGTTGGTTTTCTGTATAGGACAACTTGGTAGAAAATGAGCTAATTTTGGGGAGATAATTGCTTTAATTGTGACTGATAAATCGGACCTTTTTGTTCGCAAGGTAAAGCTGCATATTCCTTTTGATCTTCCTACCACCGTTCCTCCTAGACCAGAAATCCTAGTGTGATATGCTTCCACAGGAATTGCTAGTTGTTGCTGAACTTTTGAGGATATAAAACTCTTTTCGGATCCCGCATCGAGTAGCGCCCTAACAGTAAATAGTTCACCTGCTTGTTGTATGTACATTAGAGCTGTAGGTAGAATTGTTGTGTGTCCATCCGGAAGGGAACCTAGATCAACAGGAATTGACATTGTTTTTTCTTTACTAATTACATGGGTATTGTATGAACATTGAATGTGCTCGTTTGTCCTTATGTTTCCTGCTGATATTTACCGTCATTCACTCGTGAGCAAATTTTTCTGTTTACTTATATTTAAAGTTTAGCGACTACGCAACCGTTTTTCAAAATGATCTAAATATTCTCTTGAAGTCAATCCTCATGCAATGAATTAACAAATTTAGTTAGGAAGGCAAAACGAATTTCTGTAGCAATGCAAGAAGTTCTTATAAGTCTGTATTGAAAGATTTTATCAACCACCATATATTCAGAAATGGATGAATTCTGGACTACTAATAGTACAGATATCCTGCATGTTCTCTTTGAGGCTATGAAGAACTCTCTTCTCCGACTCTTGTTAGCTGAAGATGGAAGACTATTAACTTATAGGCGTATCAAATGATGTCGCCGTATTCTAGTCAGTAGTGTGTTCTTGGACGCGAGGCCATGGTTCAAACCTCCGTTCAGACATCTCCAACAAAACGCAATATAAAAAAGGTCGCGTCACTCGTGTATAAAATTAACACATACAACATAAGTGGTATGAGAAACTGGATCGTAATCCTGTTGAAGGGTTGTAATGGTAAATTATGTATGTATGCATCGAAGTAGATTGGGTGCCGTAAGTGTTTTTAAAGTGGTTGTGCAAGGAACACCTGAGGAGCGCTTTGAACTTATTTTTCTTTTAGTTGTGGCACTTTAGTTCCTATACATAACCATTTTATTGATGGAACTCACTGTAAAAGTGTTTTTGAAATATTTTTTTAATTTTTTGCATTGCTTCTCTTAAATGAAATTAAATAATTAAAATCGGATTGAAAATAATAGAGACAGACTATTGTCTTTAAATTGAAAAAAAAAACTGAAAATTTTGTTCAAAAAATAATTAAACGGAGTTAAATAAGCATGGCTTAGATATAAGGATGCTCATCTAGCGTTGGGCTTCGTAACTGAATTGCGAAAAAAAACTAATGCTGCTGATTATCTTAATACCTCTAGATAGATGTATGCTCCCCCTTGCCTAATTACACACTCTCCTGTTGATACAGCTTGTAGAAGAGAACGATGTCAAATTTGGAGTGGCTTTTCAAAAAAAAAACGTTTCTGAAAATATGCAAGAAATGTTTAAGAAACCAAAGAAACAGAGATGCCAACTTAATACCGAAATAATAAAAAATTTTAATTGCAATGTGAACCAGAGATCAGCAATGAATCGTATTTTCGCTACTTATAGGTACTTATGAAATTTTGAGTATGAGTGAGTCAAGAGTATTAAAATTCAACTACTCTGATTCATTCGTACTCGCTACCAGCATTGCCACAAAGAAAAATTTTTCCCTACCAATATTCTTACCAAAACCTACCAAAATTATTCCAATCCTACCAATAAGTAATTATAAATTATTCAGTATGAAATTAACATTTTATTGCTAAAATTAACAAACATTTCGTTGTTCCTTATGTAAACACAGATATGTTAAACGTCAAGGTACGTTAAAACAGGGTTTCTAACTACATATTTCCTTACTTAAACATTTTATTTTCGTTTTTAGACCTAAAAATAAATGATACTCCCAACTTTAAATCTTACAGATAGATATTAATTGTATTTTTCTACCAAAAAATAAATGAAATTTGAACAAACCAACCAAACTACCAATCGTAGCATTTTTAAATAAAAACTACCAATTTTGGTCCAATTGGACCAAAACGGCAACGCTGCTCTCTACAACATTGATTTATAAGTATAGGTTGCAATGAGTATGAGTACAACGTTGACATCAAACTCACAACATTCGATTCATTGTTTGATTCATACGCCTACTCATTCAGATTCATAAATTTAGAAAAATACTTATAATACTTACGAATGAATCGAGTCACTCGAATCATTCATCAAAATTTACAGTAGTAGTTATTGTTGCATTTACAAAAGAAGAGAAAAGAAAAGCCAAAGACAGCAAGCAAAGCACACACACAACCTTCTAGCGAGTATTGTGGTGTTCGTACTCGAATCATACTTATTTTGTGCTTCGTGTATATGTTGAATCATGGAGAGTCGAAATCAACAACATCGTGCGTATTGTTAAGTATGAGTACGATTAGTATTTCTAACTTTGAATATGAGTAGTATGAGTATGATATTAAAATAAGTATGAATGCGTATAAGTAGCTGAAATTATAAGTATGACTCGAATCTACTCATCGTTTTGAATGCTCGTTGCTGATCTCTGATGTAAACCACCGCTTCAAGGTGATATTGACAAAAGTTTTGTTAATTTTTGTTAAATCAACTCTCACGGGGTGGGTTCAATTCATGCAGTGCTTTATGTTGAAATTAGAAAATAGGTTATGCGAGGTAGAATAGAGGGAGTAGTGTTTGTGGATACTAAATTTGCAGATAGAGAGTTCCACATATGGACTATGCGGTTAAAGAACGAATTCTGTCTGGAACGTATCGTGCGATCCACTGATCAATTCAAGCTCATTTATTTAGCTCAAGCACATAGACTTGGGTACCCTGCTATCATTAATAACCAACTTAGCACTCTCCTGTTCGCGGTTGAGCAGTAGTAAATTTTCATGGCCAGAGCTTAAGGCTCTCCAATATTTAAACCAGCCAAAGTTACAAATGACGTAAATGACTATCGCGCTTATGAGTTATCAAACAACATTAGATCTATCGCGCATTAAAGTCGATCATTCATATTACGCTTTGTCGTTTGCCCAAATCTTCAAAGGTTTCGGCCTAAGATCGAAAGAATAGGTGATAGATAGGGTTAGAAATAGAAGAGAAAATATGAAAAAGAAATATATTGAACTCAGCATGAATTTATCTAATGCTGCTGTTGGAATGCCATTTGAAACCCGTGTAGTGCGACCCTTTGAAAAGATGGAAATCACAGTAAACACAAATACCCAAAGAAATATCTAAAACCACAACTACGCACTCACCAAATTGCCCGATAGACTGGTTCTATATTTCTGAAAGCAGGGATTGGCGATACATTAGCAACCTTCCAGCAAATTGGAAAATAACGTTTCGATAAGAGGTACTGTGTGCTTCAGTGCCAGTGTTAGAATATTTTTCGGCTCACTAGATTTGTTATTGTTGAGATCCATGAGAACAGTTTTAACATCGCTGTTAAACTAGGCATAGTAACTGGCATTTTTCGCTGATATGTGGATGAGTAGTGTCATGATAAAAAATTTCGGCTTCGCGTCTGGTTGCATACTCAATAGATAGCTTAATAGATCACACCCTTCTGATTGCACCAAATACAAAGCATTATCCTGGTGCAGTGAATATTCTGCTTGGCAATAGATTTCGCTCGTTGACCACGCTTCACATGTGCTTTCTAACGTTTGGGGTTGTCGCCAAGAATCAATTTTTTGCAACCAGTGATATGCTTTTCAGATATGCAAAATCGTTCTTCAATATCTTTCAGATCGTGCGTTACCCAATTTTTTTGCTTTTGCAAGTTCCAAATTGAACTGCTTGCAAAGTCTATGAAGTAGCTGCTTGGCTCATGCCTAATGATTGTACTCTTCTTCCGTCTGAGACGAATCTGGATCAAATAATTTTACCAATTTTTTGTGTTAAAATCACCATTTTCGAGACATACACTGTGCTTTTAATAAAGCGTGCATATAATTGCACAATCGTTCGTGGACTTTTCTTCGCAAAAAGCTTCCAGCAAATGCTGTTTTTACTGCAGTTTGAAAAGATTTCCATCGTGAAAAAAATATTATGATGTGCATAGTCAAACCAAATTATGTATACTACCAACATATTTATACATATATACGTATGTACATAAATTATTTACATTTTCTAACTTTTATTGTCAAATTGCTGATTATCCAATAAAAACAAATACTATTGTAAACCATAAGTTTCTGTTCTAAGCATTTAATTTTTTAATTGCTTGTGCCAAAAATTTGTTTATGCCATGAATACTGTAATATCAGTGAATACTGTACATCTATCTATTTTAATATATAAATATGTCTTTATATTTTATTAAGTTGTATGTTTGTTTGAACCTTGTGGGTGCCCAGGCCGTTAAACCAATTTTTATAAAATATTTAAATTGGATTTTAAACATTTCCAAGCTATAACTGCTTACCAATACAAAGTTATCATTTATTTTGAAAACTCTGTCGTTACAACTAAGGCCTGGAACAGAAAAGAATATAAAAAGGCGGTTGAAACTGATTAGCGTAGCAAGGGGACAGATTGATAGCGGAAGATGCACCACTCTGTTCATCGTTGATCATGTTTATTCTTTGATCATGTAAACAAGTCCATTGTTTTTGCTTTTGTATCCTTTATTTATCATTTTTATGTTAAACGAGAACAATACCTTAAGAATATTTAAATAATTTAAAAAAAATTTTTAATACACAAATAAAATATATAGACACACACAGTCACTAAAGTGTACAAATTTCAGAAATTTTTTAACCAATCACTTCTCGTTGAAAATCTTTATAATTGTCTAACAACTTTCCTCGATTTTAAGACGGTCTTTTGCATTGCATTCAGAAATTTGTGAAATTTGTTAATCGTATGTATACTTTAGTAACTGTGTGTACATATACATATAAGGGAATAAAAAAATAAATAAACAATAAATGTATATACAGCGCGCAAAAAAATTTACATTAAAAAACTAACAAATATATCATTCCAAAGTACCTAATAATAAATAAAATAATAATTTTTACGAACCCTCTGTGAATTATGGAAAAAATCTGCCGTTTAAGCATAATTACTGTTAATTATACACAATTTAAGGAAATTTTTTAAGAAAATTTTGTAAATTTGCGAATATTTGTGGATGCATATCGAACTTCTGTATCAAGTAGAGCTTAAGCTCTCGATCTGAGTAGACGTGTTTTTGTCTCGCTCCTTGAGAAATATCAAATTAATTGTGATTTAACAAAATTAAAAAGAATTAACTTTTGTGAAAAAGAAAATAACCATTCAAATGGCGTTGAACGAGTTTTATAAACGAGCAACAGAATTGTACTTAAATATAAACAGAGTTAAAAATAATAAAATTTAAATAAATGCAAATGTAAATAAACAAATAGCAACAACAAAGCTTAACAATAACAATCAATCTCAGTGAAACGGTTACAACAATATTATGCTAAAAAACATCCGATAAACAAATATAAACAGAGAATAAAAAAATCTTTTTTACAATAACAAACAACTGTACTGTTAAGATACAAATACAAAATTAAAATAAACAATTGAAAACGGAACAACAACAAAAATTTAAAATACATATGAAGAACTGTTTGTAAATATTGCTGCCAAGTTTTTTTTTTTTTTTCTTTTTTAACAACAGCTGTTTTTTCATTATCACATATGTGCAGCAGTGCTACCAATGCTCAACTAAGTGCAGTTTACACATTGTCAGTGTTTAATTACTGTTGGTATTTTATTAAAATTTATAAAATTATTATTTGAAAATTATCAATTTCTTATTGGAAAGTGCACTTTGTGAAAAGTATAAATAAAGTGACTCAAATTAGATAAACATAAACAAACCCTCCAGCTGTTTCGCTTTAACAAAAATACTGGCAACATAAATAAACAGTTTATAAGTTACTGCTGGAAAACTGCTTTACCATAAAAGGTACTGTTTTATCAATTTTTTTTAATCAACTCTACTAATTTCAACGTAAAATAACGAAATAACAAAATGGAGCCTGAAGCAACTCCTATCTCTAAGAGGTTGCGTGAGCGCCCATGTTCGTTTGCGGAGAACGTCTCAAAAATGCAGGGCTTTCCAACTACTGACTCTCCCCTTAAATTTATTCAAATAATGGATAAACGGTTTGAAAAATTAACTCTTAAATTACAAAAAATAATAGAGGACATGTTTAACGAGTACAAAAACCATCTATTAAATGAGTTTGATAAAAGACTAAATTTAACTATGGCTGATTTTAACAATACTAAGGAGAGAGTTGCGTGCATTGAAGTTATGGAAAAAGATTTTGAAAATACAATAGGAAATGAGATAAATACTCTTAAAAACGAAAATAAAGTTTTAAAAGATGAAATAGAAATTCTAACAAGTCGCGCCAAAAAACATGAAAATTCAATAGTTGCATGTGAGTTGCGAATTGTCGGCATACCATCCGAAACTAAAGAAAATCTGTGCGACATTTATAAAAAAATCTGTGAAAAAGTTCAAATTAACCCTCCTGAAATAAAAGATGCTTACCGTATTAAGAAGATCCGAAGCAACAATTTAATAAATGAGCCTCGAGGCTCACTAGATACTGCAATCATTATCAAATTCAACTGTCCATACGATAGAAACTACGTCCTTGCCTCTATCAAAAAATATATAAGGACTCACAAGAATCCTTTGCGCTTAAATATAATAGGTTTTAACAGCTCGACACCTTTTTTTGTCAATGAAAATCTTACGGCAGAAACCCATCGAACATTTCTTTGTGCGCATCGCCTTAAGAAGGACAAGGTTTTAATAGCAGCATTTACGCACAGCGGAATCGTTTATGTGAAGATTAACCAAAGTGATGACCCAATCCAGGTTACCGAACCAAAATTTTTGGACCAGTTTTTTCGTAATCAAAATAATGTTACTAATGATTTATAAAATTTTATTGGATTCTTATAATACATTTTTTTTACGTTCTTTTTTGCTAATAATTTCCTACTTCATAGAATCTCAGATAATAGCCATAGCTTGCATTGCGAATATAATTAAATATTGTTATGACCTTAGGTCTCAATAATACGAGGTTTGGCTCTAAAGAAAACTTAAGTGCCATGGTCCGAATACTTTGTAAGCAAATTTCTGGCTTAAAAATCTGTCATATTAATGCACAGAGTTTAAATAATAAAATGGACGAGTTTCAATCAATTTTTGAGGACAGTGACATCCATATAATATGCATCTCCGAGACATGGTTTTTTCCAGGCGTCTATAGCCACGTCTATAATTTAAATGGATATAAATTATTTCGTTCTGATAGAGTTACTAACGGCGGCGGTGTTGCGATATATGTTAAGTCGGACATTTCTTGCATAGAGAAAATAAAAAACCCTAGTGGTAATGATATAGAGTATCTTTTCATAGAAATTTCGAATAATAATGAGAAACTATTGATTGGTACTATATATAGACCACATAAAAGTATAAACATGGAGTCTTTTCTTGATATACTTATCAGTACAACTCTTGGATATAATGATGTTATCTTAACAGGCGACTTTAATGCCAACTTGCTAGAGGACAACAGCCTGGAAGACGACATGAGTTCCATTGGACTATTTTTGGCTAACAACAGACTACCAACTCATTTCACATCATTCTCGAGTACTTTACTCGATCTATTTTTCGTTAGTAATAAATTAAACCTGCTGCTATTTGACCAATTGTCTGCGCCAATGTTCTCTAAACATGATCTATTGTTCCTATCTTACAATTTTACTGTCAATTATGACACCAAGCCCAAAACTTTTCAGTTTAGGGACTATAAAAGTATGGATTATCAATCGCTGGCTGATGAATTATTGATAATAAATTGGAATAGCATTTTTTTCATGCCTAATGTTGACGAGCAAATAAACTTTTTGAATGATAAAATAACATATTTGTACAATAAATATGTTCCAATAAAGACAAAAACAATACGTCATGGCAATCCATGGTTCACGGCTGAAATAAAATCCCTAATTGAGGATAGAAATTTGGCATACAAAAGGTGGAAGAAGTTTAGAACGCCACAACTATATGCTATATTTAAAGCTTCAAGAGCAGCTGTTAATAAAAAAATAAAATTAGCCAAATCAACATTTTACAATAATAAATTCCAATCGCAAATTGACTCAGGAAAGAAATGGAGAGAAATCCGTAAAATGGGAATTATTAAATCCAATGATACTGACACAAATGGAATTAATGTAGACCAACTCAATCGCCAATTTGCGAATATACATATGCCTCAAATAAACCTAGATTTTTACAATGAATTTAATAGCAATCATGAACGGGAAAATGTATTTAATTTCAGCCACTTCTCTCAGGATGATGTAATAAAAGCCTTTACTTCGATTAAATCTAATGCTGTTGGACTTGACGGAATGCATCCTAAGTTCATTAAACTCATACTCCCATTTATTATAAAATATATTACTTATACGTTTAATACGATTTTGACAACATCAACATATCCAAACGAGTGGAAACATGCAAAAATCATCCCAATTCAAAAACCTGATAACAGTTACCGTCCGATAGCAATTTTGCCTTATTTGTCAAAAGTCTGTGAAAAATTAATGCATGAGCAAATCAGTTCTTTTTTACATTTAAACTCCCTATTGAGTAAAAGACAATCTGGATTTAGGCCCAAACATAGCTGCCTAACAGCCTTGGCTGATGTAACGGAGGAGATAAGATTTCAAATTGACAAGCGTAATACTATGTCGTTTCTCATATTGCTTGATCACTCTAAAGCTTTTGATACAGTGCATCATAGTATTCTATGTCTCAAACTTAAATACATGTGTCAATTCTCTTCAACAGCGTTAAAGCTTTTAACATCGTATCTAAGTAACAGAAGCCAGAGTGTTTGCCATGGATCAAACGTGTCCGTAAGCTGCCTGATGCCAAGAGGAGTACCACAGGGCTCGATACTTGGCCCCCTATTGTATTCTATTTATGCAAATGACCTGCCGCAACAATTAAGACATTGTAAAATACAAATGTATGCAGATGATGTACAGCTTTACATAAGCTGTAATATAAGTGATGCCCATAATTGCGTGCAACTAATAAATCAAGATCTACAACTAATTCATCTCTGGGCAAGTGCTAACGGATTAAGCTTAAATCCAAAGAAATCAGTAGCAATGGCTATTGGTTCATTGAACAATATGCCTGACGTCATTCCGCCAATAACTATTAATAAAGATATAATAAGCCTTGTTGATAAAACTAAAAATTTAGGTGTTATTATTAACAAACAACTAAATTGGTCAGACCATGTTAAAGCAAACTGTGGTAAAACTTTTGCTATGCTTAGAAATCTATGGATCTCGAGACATTACACACCACAAAATATTCGAATGTTAATTGCGAAAACATACTTGTTGCCAACTTTAATGTACGGTTGCGAATTGTTTGCTAGTTGTGATGCAGTAAGTATACAAAGGCTTAATGTAACGTATAATAATATTGCAAGATATATATTCGGCATTAAAAAGATACAGGAGCATTTCGCAGTACGCAAAACAAGTATTTAGGAATTTATTAAAGTGCCTTGTTCTTTTATTTCTCCATAAAATTATATATACAGGACAGCCTGCCTATCTATTTCGTCGCCTCAATTTCTCCAGATCGAACAGAGGTAACAAAGTAAATACAATCAAATATAATAAAGCATTGTCTGACCAGCACTTTTTTATCAATGCCATCCGTCTTTGGAGCCATCTACCACCTCAAATTCAATTATTAAGCAATGCAAGTCAATTTAAATCTGAGATGTTTAAACATTTTAATTAATTTTAACTATGATACATTATACATTATACTTTTTTTTTTTCTTTTTTTGTACTTTTTTGACACCTAACTAATATATATATTTTTATGTTTCTTTTGTTGATTTTTATTTTATATTTCTAATTTATTTTTATGTACTATGTACTTTTATTGTAATTAAAATTTTTCTGTTTATTTTATGTAATGTGTAAATATAATCTATAGTAATCTTGTATAACTGCCAATTGTCTGCCCAACACTTTAATATAAGATACATATGTTCTTGTTGTGTTGTATTGTACAAATGAATGAATAAATAAATAAATAAATAAAGAATAAAAGTATTTTATTTTTGCAGTTGCCATAGTGAGGAAAGTGATTGTTTAGGAAAAATTTTTCTTAATGCATAATTGCCAACTATTTAGTGCAAAAAAAGTAAAACAAAATCTCGACATAAGGTGTTCCATTACTATCAGCGTAATTCATAAAGCAATCATCGATTTTGTAATCATCGTAAACGGGCCATTTTTTGGAAAGTATCAGAGTAAGGAATAAAGAACATGATGATAAGAGATTTTCAATAGGAAGACAATATTCGTAACAATTTGATGTTTTCTCTTGTTACTTTTTGTTATTGATACATAAAAAAGAATTGATACTTAAAAAAATGAAGAAAATTACAAGCTGTTGTTCGAAATTATTGAACAACATGCAAAGGTTTCCAGTCCCTGACGACTGCAGTATTGACCTCAATGTAAGAGAGGCAAGTTGAAAACTCAAAAAACTTAATGAAGTTAAATAAGAAGTTAGTATTTATTAAAAATCATTAAAAAAACAATTGCCACAGAATTTCAATAGAAATGAAGAAAAAGTTAACGATAGCAATATCCTGCCAAAAACGTTTTCTTTTTTAAATTCGTTGGGAAAAAATTATGTTTATTTAAATTTTTGTATTTACTTTGAGTCTAAAGTTAACAATAGTTTGTATATATTAGTTTGGTTAATACAATGCTGCATTTAAAATTCTCGAGTACAATCCTATTCCCAGGCGTTGTTCCTGCTTGAATACACAAAAAGCATAAATTTCATAATTTCATTCATTGTGCATAATGTGCTTAATGAATGCACAGAAACAAAATTGAAAAGAAATTCTTTATATTTTGTTTAGTTTTCATACTACTGCATCAATTTTACAAATATTATCTACCAGCTCGTAGTTCAAAGACAGGCTCAGACATCTCAAAAAAAAAAAAATAATAAAAAGCACTCTTCTGACAAACACTCTAAAAGTAAAATAAAATTGCCATGACACTTCATCATTTAAGACCTGAAAAAAGAGCGAACATATCGCATGTACACGCAGTAATTGTATAACAACTGCCTGCCTCTAGAGAGGAGGCATTCTGGCTACTTCAATGGGAAAAAAAATGTGAATTGCAATTTTCCCTAAAAAGCAAAATTCTTTCAGCCACCTAAACCAGAGACCTAATCGGAGATTGATTGCAATCTGTAGCCAATAATTGCAAAATAAACAAGCTTATCATGCTGTGAAGTCATTTAAACAATATTCTGTTCACGACACAACACAACGAGCACAGAATTACAGAAAGTTATTTACAGTAGTGCTCAAAAATTTTTCAACTGAAATTACATTTTAACTAAACCTTGATTTCTTTAAAAAAAATATTTAAATAGCTTCTCAATATAATTTTTTATTACATTCAGTTGTTTTTCGTAATAAAAAAAGAAAAATTGTTCTTCAATCACTTAAAACAATAAAATAGTTTTAACAAAATAAGCCAAAATTCAAGTGTTCAAAACATATGCAGCTTTTAAATAATCTAAAAATAAACTATTATAATAATTTTTAATATTTTGTGGCATAACTTTTGTATTTTATTACTTCCAAACATCTTTTAGGCATTGAGGAAATAAGCTTTTCAACCTAATCGTTTGGAATTGTATTCCAATGCTTTTCCATTTCGACGAAACGTTTTTCTCCATTTCGAAATACTTTATTTTCGATATTACGTTTTGCAGTCATCCACATGTTTTCAATCGGGTTGAGATCGGGAGATTACGGGACATAACAGAGATATAACGTTCCTCCAACAGGGGTTTAATAACCTCTATCCGTGTTGAAGTCGCCGTTGTCTAGTAGGTAGTGTGTTAGCTTATTAGACGTAAGGCCACGGTTCAAACCTCTTTCGACTGTGGCTGTCATTGTATCAGTAATGCCGTGAATTGGACATATCCAGACGTCGGCACAAAGAGAACATGATAAAAATGTGAGTGTATTTGTGAGAAGCATGTGTATAACCCAGAGGAAAATTGTTAGTAATTATTGTTTTAAGGATTGTTCGACAATATATTGCGATTTTTGATGCCATTGGTATCTTTCGCACAAGTTTTTATGTGTTTGTAGCAAGAGTAATCATAACATATTGCAGGTACTTGAAATTCAATATATTTAAAACAAAGAAAATTCTGTTCCCCAGTTTTTCTTCACATTATAATTAAATTTTTCTTTGGGTGTATAATTGATACATAAAAAAATTTTAAAAAGAAGCGACGAGAACCCGCTTCATTGAAAGCTGACAAGCAACTGCATGCATTTATACGCTCTTTTTAACGAACATTGTTGACGTTCGTGTCCTATGTGTGTAAAAAGCCGAAGATGATCTTCCCCTGAGGGACATTTGCGCCGACGTCTGGACATATCCCATGTTTTGAGGAACATCCCTAAACCTTGATATTTCCTCCTCCATGATTAACTGTGGCGGTTGTATATCTCGGTTTTAATCTTTCACCTCGAGACTCGTTCAAACATAAAATATTTTTCCATTGCTGTGAATTCCAATTTAAATGCGCTGCCACATAGGGTCTCTGGTGCATCTGTAGCTTCTAAGACCGTAATTCAATACGTATTTTCTTTCCAGTTCTCTATCGCCATATTTATCCGTGTAAATAATTTATTTTTAATTACATATTAAGATGAGCCGATCCGTTCCGAAGTTATAGGGAAAAATTTACTTAGAATACATATATAGTCGTAAAAGTTTTCCATTCTAAAATGTAGTAAGTACACTTAGAATACTTTTGCTTGGGAATTTTTAAATTGTCTTGAAATCTAAATTGACTTAGAATGTTATGGACGGGACATTTCTTAACGTTGTGTTTTCTATGTGTACTTGGTATGTTCAGTGTCTGTAAGTGTAGTTAAAAGGTTCTTCCCCGAATTAAAAAAAGAATTTTGTGCGTGTAAGTGTACATAGTATGTTTTAGTTTGGAAAAAAAACAAATAGATCTATCAAAAACATGCTAAGTACACTTAGACGACCAATCGTCAATATTTTCTCCATGCTAAAACATTCTATGTCATTTTTAGCTAGGATGCATTCAGAATCCATTTCAATTCAGAAACTACAAAATTTTACTAAAAACAGTGAAAGAATCAATGGCGTATCTTATATAGTTCACGAGATATCGCGTGAAAACTTTGAGAGCTCATAACTCAAAACAAACTTTTTCGACTTAGAATGTTATAGAACGGAGGCGTCGATATGTACATATACATATGATTATTAGGGCCATTATTACAACTTCCCGTTAAAGTTGGGGTTAATTAAAGACACCTTTAGCTAAAGTGAACGGCAAAGTTACCTTTAAAATTAACTTTTTTAAATTATCCTCTAGACGAAATACATAAAACAAACGTCATCTATTTTCCATTTTGATTTGAAAAACTATTAAAATATGAAAGTTTATCTTTCATATTTATTTTTGAAGTTGCCATATCGAAAATAGTATATGATATGGCAAATTCAAACATAAAAGGATCTTTAAATGATAAAGGTAGGATGATCTTCCATTTTGCTTAACGATCACTTCTATCTTATTGGGTACTCATACTAATGAAAAACAATTTATCTGCCCGTTAAAACCCTCCCTTTATTTAAGGGCAAGTTATAATAATGGCCCTTAGTAATACTGAATTAAGTGCAACACGACGTATGATTCATATTTCATTGAAATGTAATAACAAATTACAAATTACACGACATGCGACAAAATACTAAAAATTAGATACACCGGAGTAACTACCTAGTCTAAGTTGTACAGTTGGTTGAAACACAGAAATACATTTTTTTATTTTTCTCGAACCCTCCACACATGTTTTATTTGGCAAAAACGGTTTTTTGATGTTTTCACACAAAATTATTGATTACTCAAAAATATTTGAACCTATTTTAAAAAACCAAAGTTTTTTTTTAGAAAGCGGAGAGGTTAACCTTTAAAACGGTGTACATAAACATTTTGTTCAAACTTATATGTTATGAGTTTTGATGGGGTAAACTTGGAAAATATTATTTTTTTCTTATTTTCTAATTGGAAAATTTAATTAAAAACTATAAAACATCTCTTGTGAAGAGATTAACACTAAATATTATTTTTTTCGACAAGTACACTACACTGTTCTCGCTTTACGTTTAAACCTATAAAAGATGCAATAATGTTTATTGAAAAAAGTGTCCTTTTTCCGTTGGACCAACCACCAGAAGTTGGCTAATGTTTGCGCAACGCGAAAAAATAACATTTGCGATATTAGACTACTTTTGGTAGTCGTTCAAATGTGCAAATAGCAAATTTTCAGGTAAACAATCAAGATCCATCAAAAATTAAAAAAAAATTTATACTTTTTCTGTTTTGTTTTTATTTGTTTTGCTAAAAGTAAACTGACATGTACATAATATTTTTGACGATTTAGATAAATAAACAAATAAAACGGCATTTCTGAAGAAGTTGGGATTATCCAACGAAACGTCGGATGAAAAAAGATTAAAATAATTTGTTTTAATTCAATTGTTGTGACCTAAAAGTCCAATTATAGAAGAAAAAGGAAGAAGTATAAATACATTTAAAAGAGGTCAAAGTAAATTTGAAAACGAAATTAATTAAAAAAAATTTTTTAATTTAAAGTTGATGAGACAGCATATATAAAAAATATGACTAAGCTGTTATGGTCTTTCAATAATAACTACGGTAATTTTTGTCCAATTTTATCAAACAAAGTGTCAAACTGTTGACAAGAGAATGTGCATTAAATTTTGCAATTAAGAGTGGCCAAACTTGTAAAAATAAGAAACAAATAATATTTTCTAAATTTACCCTATCAAAACAACAACTCATAACTTTGAACAAAATGTTTATGTATGTCGTCAAATAAAACAAATTTGGAGGGTACGAGAAAAATAAAAAAGTGTTTTTGAATATTACTTAACCTAGTGAATAACTTTGACTACGTGGTTACTCGGGTTTATTTTCACTGTCGCACCGTGTTATTAACAGACAGATTGTTTTTGTAATTCCCAAATTTGTTAACTTTGCTTAACTGCATCCTGTAACGTTTTTATAACAAATTTTGGTTTAATAATATAACGCAAGAATAACAAATCAAGTTTTCTATAAAACAGATACTAGTTGTGCTCGTCTGTGTAAATACATTCTTAAAATATTGACTGATTCGAAACAAATTATTACAAATTACAAGCGATAACCAGATTATACGGGTATTTCAAAAAAGAGAAGAAAAAAAACATTTAAATTTAAATAGAAGAAAAAACACGTAAAAGGTTTCATTCATTACCCACTTCGAGAGCGAAGTCGGACAATCACATTTTTTTTCATTTGTGTACTTTTATAGCAAGCTTTATTTGGATGAAAGTCCTTAAAGAATTATTTTAGGAAGATTTTAGAAAACAAAAGTTATCGTTCAGTAGTGCGACAACAAATAACTGCATAACAATAACCTCAGTCCGATCTAGCTGCGTGTGTGTGTTACTTTTATACATGAGTGGCGGGACCTACAGTTTAAAGTCGACTCCGAACGAGAGATTTTTGTGAAACTTTTCATGGCAAATTCATTTACTATCAGAGTGTTTGCTAGAAATCTGCTAAGAGGAAGACGCCGAAATAAATATTTTTCATATTTCGTTATGATCAAAATATCGGAGCCATGGTGTTAAACCACGGGCTCGTGTCAAAACACTACTAGTCTACGACGACAGTATATCCTACATCAACTTGTTTATTTTTTTCATAAAACTATTCCATACATCAACTTTTTCAAGACGATGGAAATTAAGACCAGGGTTTTATTTAGTGATTCTTTTGTCTCAGGTTTTTCAAATCGGAACAGTGTTTTCATAGAATCATCATATGGTACATACATATGTAACTAAAGTTAGGGGGCGGATAGCAACTTATAGTAAGAAAATCCTTGTCATTCACATGGCAAAATAGTACTAAAGCTTCCGGAGCTCTGTATGAGTGTGAGTTTGTGATTATATTTGCTTAATTTTATTGACATTGTTTTAAGATTTCTAGAACGGAATTGATAAATCCAAAACCACTCCTATTCTGGTTCTGCTGTTTCATGACCGTTAACATTCATTTTCTGCATCTGTACTAATGTTTTTGTCTTTACAACAAACAATAAAAATACTGACAAAGAATTTTTGCAATTTGTTTATATCAAATCGAATATTCCAAACTTATTTTATTTTTATCGCATTTGCAATGCATTCATACTTATTTTAATATTATACTCATACTACTCATACATATTCATACTCACACTTAACAATACGGATGATGTTGTTGATTTCGACTCTCCATGACTCAACATTTACAAGAATCACAAAATAAGTATTATTCGCGTACGAAAACTACAATACTCACTAGAAAATTATGTGTTTGCTTTGCTTGATGTCTTTGTCTTTTTATTTTTTCCTCTTTTGTAAATGCAACAGCAACTACATAATACTATGTTCAGATATGCATTTTTATTGAGTCAATATTCGGTTAATTGAGTACAATATTTTAAGTATTCATGCATAATAATATACGCAATTCAGCTTACTCAATATTCATTTGACAGCTGGTAAACAACAACATTGTTTTTATTTTGGTAGCGAAAATTAGTGTTGTTTGTTAGTTTATTAGTGTTTGTTTGTCGTTGTTGATATTTGACAACCCAAATGTCAAGTGTTCAGTTAATTGTAATATGCTCACTAAACAGACTTATGAAGTGAAGTTTTACTCAATATTAAAACAATTTGCGTATTTATAGCGCAATATTAATTGAAACTTTATATGAAATATTGAGCTCAATAATGGCGTTTATTGTGATTTACGTAATAAAGGTGCATATCTGAACACCGTATAAGACTTTAAATTTTGATTAGTCTTTCGAATCATTTATAAGTATTATAAGTATTTTTCTAAAGTTATAAATCTGAATGAGTAGGCTTATGAATCAAACATATTTCGAATGGTATAAGTTCGATGTCAACGTTGTACTCATACTCATTGTAGTCATACTTATAAATCAACGTTGTAGTGAGTACGAATGAATCAGAATAGTTGAATTTCAATACTGTTGACTCACTCATACTCAAAATTTCATGAGTGTTTATAAGTAGCGAAAAAACAATTCATTGCTGATCTCTGATACGCATTGCGATATACCATACACCAGTGTTGAAAAATTCAGTACTTTAGTACTTTTTTCAGTACTTTTTCATTTCAAAATTACCGCAGTACCCCCGCGACGCTTTCAGTACTTTTTTATTATTATATATTTTATGTCTTGCGCTTTTTAACTATTAATGCATTAGCAACGTAATGCTAAAGGTAGAATTTGTCTTTAGCCCCGGTTAGCCAAACATCCACGGAACATACGTTCGTTTTTAGAATACAAAACAATGAGAACGCCTGCCGAACCGACAAATGATTTCGGTAAGCATTAACATTCCTCTTCATATGCTACAAACGTATGCATGTTCCATAACGTTCCGTCAACGTTTGACTATACGGAACTTTTACGTTTTGTTACGTTCAGAATCAGCAGTTTTTGTTTTATATGTGAGGAACACGTGTAAGTCGTTAGTTTTTCTGTTCCGTACTGTACGTGCATTAAATATGAAGAAAAAAATAGTCTAGTAGGTAGTGTGCTGACTTACTAAATGTGAGCCCGCTGTTCATACCCAATGTCAGACATCTCCAAAATAACGAAAAATGGAAAAAATATTCCTTCGGCGACCTCATTCTGTCAAAAAACTCTGAGAGTAAATAAAGTTGCCATGAAAAGTTTTTCAAAAATCTGTCGTTCGGAGTCCCGCCACTCATATATAAAATTAACGCACACAACATAAAAGGTATGAGAAGATAGGTCATAATCCTGATTAAAGGGTTGTAATGTATGTACATATGTATTTTTTTACAAAAGTACCATTTGATGCGAAAAAGTACTCTTTCAGTTGTAGTTCAGTACCATTTCAAAATTTCAATTTTTCAACACTGCCATACACATATTGCAAAAACCATCCATTGGAAAAATTAAAGTCTACATTTTGCTTCACTTTATGTGAAGTAGAGTTTCGAATTAAAATCGAAGCAAACTTTTTATTCATGAAATATTTTTATGTTTTATGTTTGTAATGAAGAAGGATAAATGAATGTTACATACATACATACATATACATTTTACGACTATTATTTCCTTTCCTTAGTATATACATATGTATATATGTATGTATACTTTTTATTATTGTATGTTTTTAATTCTAACAGAATGTGACATTCTTTTGCCTACAAGGGTTTATTTCTCTTTTTTATTCAGCCTGTCATGTTTTACAAATTACACATGTAAGAATTTGTTAAAAATGTTTATGGAAGTTGTTCATTTGTGCATGTTTATGGGCTCAGTGAAATAGTGAGTTTTTGGGTTCATTGACTGCGTTTAGATTAAAATATCCTGTCTTCATTCATAACGCAATTGTAAGGCACAACATGCAATGGCGACCAATTGTTTAAAGAATGGTTGTGGCTGTATTGTACTATAATTTAAAATATTTACTAAGATTCCGCTGTTAAAACTATTCAGCAGAGTTTAAATTTTTGTAAACAGATCGGTAATAAAAACTAAATAAAACTTTTGAATATTATAGGAACTAAATCTTACACACATATGTAGAGTAGAGTGTTCCTTAAATTTGAATGTTAAAATATTGTTACGTTTTTACCTTTTTATAAACGTTTAAAATATGATTTCGTTGATTGCAAACAAAATAAAAATAAATTGGTGTTTTGTTTCAATTAAATTCTTTATTGCTCGTACTAGTTTGTGTGTCACTGTTCACAACTTGTTGGATACAACAATAATTGTCTTTGTTCGCTAACAACGCAGATCTTTACAACGGAGATCTTCGAACCACGACTGTTCTCTTCACACGCAACGCGACTTCACACAAGGCTGACTGAATTCTTACTACTACTGGTTGCTTGCTTTGTCTTGCCCACGTAAACAGTCTGACGAACATTGAAGTAGATGTTCGTGTTCTCGCTTTCTCGAGAAGTCCATCGCGACTTCATTGTTGTTTGTGTATTTTGTTTTTTCTCTCATACTGATGTTGTTGGTTTACTTGTAACAAGTTCGTTGTATTTGCTTGTGTAGCTTTTGCTCATTTTAATGTTATATTACACTGTTTCCAATTTCATAACAATATTTTTACACACACCCTTTTAAAACTTTTAAAATGACTCTAGAAAAAAAATATTATAATGTTTTATCACCGATAATCAGCTTGCTATTAAAGCTTGTGCAAAACCTAAGCAGAGTGTTTCGTTAGCCACTTCATTCGAGAGTTTTAAGATTATTAGTGCTCTATTGCCTATTGCCTAAATATATCGGTACAGTTACAGGGTGACAAAAAAATATTTTCATTGTCGATCGCCTAGCCATCAAATAAATTTTGAAAAATGATCATCTAACAGGCAAATTTTCGATGTTCTATTTTATAACACTTGCGAAATCAAAATGACTGTTTGAAAGTGCAAATAATGTGACTATTCTGTAGCTATAATGCAACTCCCAATCACCATGGATATCACGCTAAACTTAGACATTGATTTAACAACTTTAGGCTTCAAACTGAACTACTCCAAAGTATTTGCCATCTACAATAAAATTGTTGATGTATTTTTACTTTGGCACGTCCTCCCGTGACGCCTCAGGTATATTTCTATTTCAAGAGGAACATAATATTTTCATTTGCTCAAAACTGCTTCTTAATTTCAACTTAATTTTCAATATTCCACTCTACAATGTCTATTTAAAAGCGTCGTTTTGCGTTAGCGGATACTATTTTTTTGTGTCTTCTCGGGGTGGTAGTGTAATTTTTTCCACGCTCTACTCACGCTGTATTTGGAAATATTCCGAAGTAAAGAAATCTTATTAAAACTTTTATTTTGACGTAAAAACTGATCAGTTGGTTAAGTAATTAAGACCGACACCAATGGCCGAACCATATTTTTCTTCTATAAATTTTTTTAATGAAAAGAACGAGTAGCTTCCTCCACCGCTAGGCTCACTTGGAGCTCAACGGATAGAAGGCGCACCAACCAGTTACTTGCACTTGGTCGAAACATCATCTCGATCACAGTGGCCATGCTTACAGGTCACGGTGTTATGGGTAGACACGCGGAAAGAATACGGCTCCCATTTAACGACTTCTGCCGTGGGTGCAGAACCGCTAAAGAAGAGGTTTATTTTATACTTGTTATCCACTTTCTTTGTCAATGCCCATTCCTTGTGAGGTGCAGATATAGGTTATTTTGGTTTCCAACCCTTGTCAGCCTGACGGAGTTATTGTCCGTTGATGTCAAGGATATAGCATTGTTTATCAAGCTTTCGGGCTGGTTTACCAGCGTGGGGTAGTCGGGCTTTAAATGTGCAGGTCTTGAGCTGGTTCGGATGAATTTGGTCAGTACGGAGACTGCGTTGACCTGTGGCGTCACAATGGGCCGCTATGTTTGCTCAAATAAGCTTTTGGTATCAAAGCTACCACACTAACCTAACCTAACGAGTAGCTTCCGTTTATAATTAAAATCAAAAAACCGTTCCAAAGGCTACTTACTCATACTTTGATTATTTCTATTCAAAATGCCAACATTAAACCAAAAGTTTGAAATTGTAGTTGTAAACAAAATTGCAATAAGCAAATTGATTAATACGATGTTCAGATATGCACCTTTATTGCGTAAATCGCAATAAACGCCATTATTGAGCTCAATATTTCATATAAAGTTTCAATTAATAATTGCGTATTAAATACGCAAATTGTTATAATATTGAGTAAAACTTAAAATGTAGCGCTGTCACAAGTTTGTTTAGTGAGCATGTTACAATTAACCGAACACTTTCCGTTGATAGTTGACAACTCAAATGTCAACAACGACAAACAAACACTAATAAACTAACAAACAACACTAATTTTCGCGATCAAAATAAAAACAATGTTGTTGTTTACCAGCTGTCAAATGAATATTGAGTAAGCTGAATTGTGTGTACTATTATGCCTGAATACTTAAAATATTGTTCTCAATAAACCGAATATTGACTCAATAAAAGTGCATATCTGAACATAGTACAAGACTATAGTTTTGTTGTTGTACTTACAGGTAAGTACTGAAACAGTTATCCGAGTGACAGTTTTTGCATACGTACACTCATATATATGTAGATAAATCCGTCAAATCGTATAATTATACTCTTTGCTTATAGAATTTTAAAATTAAAAGGAAAAAGGAAGGCTTTTACACATGAATAAACTCACCTCATAAAGAACTTCCATGTAGCTAACAGCAGCAGAATAAAACAAATAAAAATACTTATAACTATGACAGCGGGGATGAGACTGAACTGTTAAACAGTCCACATAAAACCTAGTGATATTTGTCCTTCAGCCTTCATGATCTTATGCATCAAAAAGTTTACTTATAACATAACGCTAAATTCAGTGACCGCCACAATATACGTAACGTATGAGCAACAACTACAAAATTATACAAAAGTATTACTCATACGTCATATTGGTTAGAAAGCAAATGTTGCATACACCTGCTCCTTCATTAAAAATCATTTCAAATTCTCTTTTGTCTGTGGATTAATCATTTTCTAGGATTTTTTTTATGTCTGCTCCCTCATTACAGAATGTAAAATGAATGACAAAAAGGTTCACAAATTAATACTTTTACATTCAAAAACAAATATTGTCATAAATGCGAACCACAAAACATAGAGTAGGTTCTGATTAAACAAATACAGCAGAAGGTAAAGAATGGTACGTTTTTATGTACACTTTTTCTATCTGACTGAGTCAATAAGCAAATAATAACTATTTGTTATAGAATATATCCTGTGGATTCAAGGATTTTAAATAAACGAAATATATTATTATTTTTAATTGCTGTTGTTTATTTAATTAAATAAAATCGTTATTCATTTAAATTAATAACACCGTTACATTGCTAACAACATGGTATCAATTATTTAAACGATTCTTGTTGCTATAGTGCCACCATAACTTATATGTTATGAGTTTTGATGGGGTAAACTTGAAAATAATTATTTTTTATTGAAAATAATTATTTTTTTTATTTTTTCAAGTTTGGCCATTCTTAATTGCAAAATTTAATTAAAAAATATGAAATAAGTGGCGAAATCGCCAATCATCTGATTCAAAAATGTTAGATTTACTCTTATCTGTAACTATAAATCATTTGATTTATTGATATATTCTAATCTAAGCGTATGATGAAAACGACCGCAGCGCTACATTATTTGTTTTAGAATAACGTCAAGGATTTCATCGCCGCAGTCTAGAAGATATTGTGTTGGCTTATTAGACGCGAGGCCTGGCTTCAAACCCCAGGTCAGATATCTCGAACAAAAGGAAATATAAAAAGGTGATTCATCGGCGACTGCTTCACTACAGATTTCTGACAGAAACTTGACATTAAATAAAATTGCCATTAAAAATTTCTCAAAAATCTATCGTTCGGAATCGGCTTTATATTAAATTACAACACTTAAACTGCAGCGAACAACAACAATACCATGAAACATCAGTAATAAACAACGATGTACCAATGTCAAGATTAGAAAGCATTTGGAAGATATTAGTGACGTTATCGTATATGAAATTATATTTTTAATTTTGCAGTATATTACAATCTATTATCTTTCATACAGTTAATAAAATTTTACCTTTAAATATAAATAAACCGACATCTATTACCCATTAATGCGAAACTTATTACATCAAACTTTGATTAAAACTCACTATATTTAACAAAATATTCATAAGAAAACCTATTCAAAACAAGTTTTACTGAAGCACTAGAGAAAATAATAAAGAATATTGGCTCTTAAATCGCTTTAAAAACCCTTTTGTTATTTGTCGTTTAAGTCTTAACGTAAATAATCTCGTTTTAATCCATTAATTTGTATAAGTGTTGTTATCCTTTCATATTTGTATTTTGTTGTACGCTCTGTTTTCTTTAACATTTCTTTTATATTTAAAAAGTAAAAGCTCTTAAGTTGTAATATTTTTCCGACTTTATTTAACCGCAGATGTCCTTTGTTTAGGCACTTTGTTACACATTTTGCTTTTAAACACAGATCTCCTCCCATGCATGCAGTTCCATTTTTTCAATATTTTATCGTTAAAACATTTTTGTTGAGGTTGTCGTTTGTGTTACAAAAATTCTACATGGTTTCGTTTTAGTTATAATGTTTGTTTAAATATCTATTTCCTTACTTTTCAAATGTATTTTTAGTAAAAGATTTTCTCTCTCAAACCAATTATCTAAAGTATATGAATGTAAAAGCCTTTTACTGCTAAAACGAAATCCTTTTTAGAAATTTTTACTCTTTTATTTCTCTCTTATAGTGGAATACTAGAAAAAAAATTGCCATTTATCCTAGTCACGTCTCAAAATTTTTAAGGTTTTCTTAAATTTTATGTTCTTGCATATAACGACACAATTTTCTTAAATAGCGTATCATGCCAAGAGTTGATTTTATTCCTAAATGCACGTAACTGTAAAGGCATAATCACCAATTAAACATTATATAACAAAATTAAGTATAATATTGTAAGTATATTCTTATTAAAATACATACAGTGGACAGCAAAAGTCTTAGTTCGGCAATATATTTTGACAATTTCATGAATTTTAACCAACAGTTTGTATAAAAAATTCAGGTTTTTATATTTATTTTATTAATTTATTTTTGTTTTATTATAAAACAAAAAATTTTTTAATGTTTTTCATAAAACAAGAGAAAAATAAGGAAAAGTTCCAGATGACTCCATAGGTACCCCAAGGGGAACCCTGAGTAAATTTAAAATTCAAAGGCCTAATATATGAAAATGTAATCCCTTGTATTAAGTAGAATACCCCACTCCATTAAACCCATTTGGAATTGAATATACAAATTTAGTTTAGTGTTTTCTGGTGGCACCATGAGCAAGTTTTTCAGATGACTTTTGTTTGAGGTTTAGCGATTACGTAACCGTTCTTTCAAATGATCTCCTAAATACACTCTTGAAGTCATATCGGGACTTTGTGCAATAGTATTAAGCGTGTGTGGACTTTTTTTGTCAAAATATATTGGAGTACTATGACTTTTGCTGAACACTGTATATATTGCAAATGTATACTTATCTACAAAACGTTTTCTACTCTCCACGGATTTATAAATATTTACAGTGGATCCCAGCTTATCCCAACCAGCAGCTTTAAAAAACTTATGCTCATATAACAAGATATTAAAAAAAATTGATTTAAGAGTTTATAGAATATGTTCATACTCTGAAAAAAATTTTATTCAATTTCAAATTTAAAAAAATTACAAAATAAAATTACAAAAGAAAATAGGAGCACAATTATTTACAGATTATTATTAAACTACTATTAACAAACAATTAAATGACTACAAAATTAGATTAATCCCTTTTTGCTCAATTACAGTTTTCAACTACTACTACTCGATCCACCCCCGAACCCGAAGGTACGTTTGTGTACAACAATTAAATAATAATGGCTATTTAAAACTAATAATTTTGTATTTTTATTTACCCGCTTTCTCGCCAAATATTTTATTTTATTTATTTTCCCCGCTACCCCCACATTTGGGAGTTTTTTGCCCATTTCTGTTAGAGACTGAATAAAACATAATTTGTTCTTATTCAATTTTTTTAATATCTTGCTTCGATTCGAGATTAATTTTTTTAAATGTGCTGGTTGAAATAATTTGGGAGCCACGGTGGTGGACATGCATAAAATTAAAACATAAATATTATATCTTATTTATTTGGTTTTTTATACGATTATTTGATATTTGATGATGAGTTTGATCTCTTTTATACTTGATTCCTTCTTTAGTTTGCTATACTTGATAACTCCGTGGACTGTATATGGGGAAACCAAAGACAAAAAGACACAAACTGCATATGCAAATCTCTCAAATCTCACAAATTAGAGTCGTTCCAGCACTATACCATACACAAAAGAGAACACTTATCTTTTTTTGCTGCCTATTTGGCAATTTTATCCACTCAATAGAGTACAAAAAATTAACCTTTTTTTTGTTTTAGTTGTGGTTAAATCAAATTTATATATATCTTTGGTTTCACAAAATTTTAATTAATTTTAAGTTTAAATTATATTTCACAGATTGCACAAAATTTTACTAAGTTATTTTAACAAATTTTAATTTTTTCACGAAATTTTTCTCATCACACATTCATTTTATTAATTGTAAATTTTAAGACAAATTATTAGATGCATCCTTGTGGATGTTACAAAGCGAAAAAAAAAACAAAACAAAAATTAAATATCAAAAAACAATATTAATATCAAAATATAAAAAAGCTTTATTAAACACTGCTGCGCCCTCTCTTGCCAAATTGCGAACAAGTCGATGCCAATCCTGTTTATGTCGCCAGAGGTGGGAATCATAGATCATCAGACATAAACAATACTATTAAATTTTCTTACATTAGTGGTCCCCATAATATATATTTGTGGAGCTGGCGAACAACCCCAGACATATGCATATGCAGACATATGCATATGCATATGGAGTAACCCGGAAGTTATTCTAATTTTTATTTCGTTTGTTGAATACTTCAATAATTTTTGTTTTTTTTAATTGAAATATATTAATAAACTAGATTAAGGACCATTATTACAACTTGTCGTTAAAGTTGGTTTTAGTTAAAGGTAACTTTAGCTAAAGTGAACTTTAAAGTCACCTTCAACTTCTTTCCGTTATTACAACCTAATGATAAAATAAGGTTAACGTTTTCAAAAATATGGCAGTGCCGGAGCAATATCAATAACATTGTTCAATTAAAAAAGTTTTTTTGAAACGCAGAGACAACGACGGGCTTTTTTATTGTTTTTATTGTTTTTCCTGATTTTGCTTATATTTGAAGTTGCCACATTGAAAATAATATATAACATGACAAGTTCAAACTTAAACTTAACTTTGAAAGTTACGGGTAGGATGATCCTCCCTTTAGCTTAACTCTCACGTCTACCTTATTGTCCACTTATAATATTGAAAAAAAATTTATCTGCCCGTTAAAATCATTCCTTTAGTTAACGGCGAGTTGTAACAATGGTCCTAAAATTCATAAATTTTTTACAAGAATTGTTTTTCTTTTTTTATTCATTCACATTTAAATTACACATTTTAAAAGGCATTTATTTATTTTTTCAGAAAGAAGCCGCTTTTAATTGCTTTTAATTATACCATGAAATATAAAATAAATAAAAGAAATGCGCTCACCGGCCATGGAATAATTGCATATCGTTTATTTTTTATAAATGTACAACACTCAGTTCCTTAACCGACAGTTTCTTTTTTAATTTTCAAGGCGTTAATAAATGTCAACCGTGTATTGGTAAGTCTCATTAAAAATTATAAATTTTTACTTGCCAAACGTTTATTTGCACAGAAAAAAACATGACGCAGAAGAAACAAAAGGAAAAATGGGAAAATGTTGGCTGTATGAACCATAAAATAAATGGAGTATAAGAGCGTTGTTAAAAATTTTATTTTACACACACGCTTTGCAAACTTTTAAACCAGAAATTGTAAATATGCACAGGTAAAAATCGAACAATAAAATAAAACAACAAACAAACATTGGTACGGCATGCAATTGAATTGAATTGAATTGCGAATATTTACGAAAAATATTTTACTTGTTTTAATAGTTCTCAGAATTTTTGATGACTTTTATTTTTGTTTTTGTGAAGGTAAGGCGAGGTAAGGCAAATTTACATATATGTATATTGTATATAGGTTTAAATATTTATTTATAAATCAATATTGTATATATTGAAATCTGTTTTTTAGTTGAAGAAGTTGGGTCAAGGAGTTGCATTAAAAATATTCCCAAAATGTAACTTATCATTTGTCTTAACTAAAGTTAACTGTGTCGTAGACCACTAGGATATGATGTATTTCAATTATAAATCATTTTATTATATAATTGTTAAAAGTAGGCACAAAAATAGTATACAAATACGAGTGAATTGTAACTATGTATTAACGCATTAAGGTTTGGCTAAGTAAGGTGGCGGACCTTTCTTGAAGTAAGAGGTTAACACTTAGGATTTAGGGTTAACTGTGATACCAAAATCAAAATTCAATGCGGATTCAGAAAAATGGTCACTACGGGAAACCATACCAAGTCCTATTGGAGCAATCTTTTTTAATCTGTATTATGTGTCAAGTATTTCAGAAAGTAAGATGTAAATACCTCCGTCTTTTTAAGATAAGAGCGTCGGCACATGAGGTGAAAGACAGCCTCTTCCTCAGACCCACAGCTCCTGCAGAAGTTATTTGACATGCGATTTGAGTATAGAATAGGTAGGTTTCCAGCAGACTGGATTATATCAAAATTATCTGAGGAGTACCTATGTCCTGTAACTTGTCCCGAAACTCAGATGAGAGTTAACTTAGAATGCTTTGAAATTTTCTGAGAAATCATTTATGCCCAAGGGTGAACGTTGAAACATACCTACAAAATTGGTCACTACAACCCTTTAGTTAACGTTACACCTTTGCTTCTCACACCACTTAAGGTATAAGTGTTAATTTTATACATGAGTTGCGGGACCTACAGTTTCAAATCGACTCCAAATGACAGATTTTTTTGAGAAACTTTTCATGGCAGTTTTATTTACTCACAGAGTTCTTGCCAGAAATCTGCGGGAAGGAAGTCGCCGAAGAAGTATTTTTTCATGTTTCGTTTTGTTGGAAATGTATGAAGTGTGGTTTTAACCGTGGACACACTTCTAATAAGCCAACACCCTATTTACTAGACTACGGCTACTTCGAAACTGATCGAATAAATCAAGACACACAACACGCATAGTGACATTTGCATTGCATTTGTCGGACTGCCTATAAAAAGCTTAATATCAGGACCTTAATAAATATACCACAGCCCACCCTATCACATATCTTTGAGTCATAGGTATAACTCTCAAGGTCCCACTGCTTGCATCCAGGTCTTTCTCAAAATTCTAAAATCAAATGTTCTATTCAGAAAGCCGATTGCCCCAACTCTGCGTTTCGATTACGCCTCAGTACAGTTATGCACTGACCGAAAATTGGTATTTCAAGTTATGGTCGAATCGAATGAAAAAGAGGAAGAGAAACCTGTATTCAACACAACCTTTTTTGCTGGGGAACACATGAAAAAGGAACAGAAGGACTTATTATTTTTTAAACAATTTAAAAAAAGTTTAATAAAGAGTAAATAGAACGGTGTTTCAATAATTAAAATAATACGTAAAGAACTGTCAGAAAAAAAAGTTGCGACGGAGGTCATATTTTTAATTTTTGTAAGGGATATTACATATTTTATTACATTTTCACGTCCCTATTGGAAAAGGAGGAAAATGTGACAAAATCTAGTGGCTCAAGATTAGAGAAGTGATAATAGACATTACCGTTAATTAAATAACAGAAAATTCCTAATACGGTGTTCAGTATTATTGCGTAAATCGCAAAAAAGCCATTATTGAGCTCAATATTTTATATAAAGTTTCAATTAATAATTGCGCAATAAATACGCAAATTGTTATAATATTGAGCAAAACTTAAAATGCAGCCCTATCACAAGTGTGTTTAGTGAGCATATTACAATTAATCGAACACTCTCTGTTGACATTTGAGTTGTCAAACAAACACTAATAAACTAACAAACAACACTAATTTTCGCGACCAAAATAAAGACAATGTTGTTGTTTACCAGCTGTCAAACGAATATTGAGTAAGCTGAATTGCCTGAACACTTAAAATAATGACTATTATAATTTTTATAATTATAATTATAATTTTTGTTTATTTGTTAGTATTTCTACAAAGACATTCCACATTCATCAGAACATTGTGTATCTAGAATTTTATAAAACAGAAAAGCAAAACATATTTTATTTTCACAAGATCTACTTCTTGTTTTGCAATATTTAAATTGAATCGAAGCAAAAGTCTATGTACTCCACTATATTTTGATTGCGTGAGCGCTAGGTGAATGCAGTTGGAACTAAAAAGAATAAGAAAGTACTTAAACATTCTAAAGAACAAATTCACCTAAATTTGGGAAGAATTAAGACGCTGAACTGCATCCTGAATTTTGTCTTCTTTTGTTTCTTTGTTGTTTTAGTTAAAATTTTTTTATTTATTTACTGTTTTTTTAATACATATTTACTGTTGTTTTAACACCATATATTCCTAAAAAAGGCAAAACTCTAAAGTAAAGTAGAGAACAATCTGCGAGATGAACATGCAACGCATATAATGGAGCCATCTGATTCACATCACTTATATCATCACGAGTAGCAAGACAAACGTCAACATTTCATGATATACCACAACAAAATGTAATTGTTTAAGCCAAATTTACGGTTGTTTTGGCATTTGTGTTGATGTGTCAGCGTGAGTAAAACTCAACATGTCGCAACCACCTGTGGTGGTAAACAGTTTACAGTTACAGTTTCATAAGCACAAATTCTTTTATCCGTCTACACCCAGAAGCACATGTATTGAACAGCTTTTATGGCCTTTGTTCAGTGGGATACCAGATTCAGAAGTAAAAAATAAAATTTTACTTCGTTTCTTTGCACCTCCTTTACTGTATATAGATTTTTATGCAATTTTATGTAGTTGTTACTATTGTTAAGCAACAATGAAAATGTAAAGAGGGTACTTGGCCAACTTTGTGATGTATTTGCAGAGATGCAAACTTTTGGTTTGTATTTTTATACCCTACACAATCATAAGTTTCATACACAATAACAACCACGCGAAGGATCTTTAACTTTGTTTAAAACAATTTGGATTCGTTTAAGTTCTAACGTTTATATTATAAGTGTCCCTCTTTTTGCAGCGCTAGTTCAATATGTTACGAGCCCAAGAATTTAAATGGATAGCGAACTTCTGTAATTATGGGTAAAGTATTTTTAAATTTCCTATTTGACAGGTTGCACGTCGAGTTTGTATGTTTTTGAAGTATTTTTATGTTTTTGAAATACCACGGAGCTACTCAATCATATGTAAAGTTTTGCAATGTGTGAAGTATAGACATTTCGTTATAACTGGAAAGCATACCACCATATTGACTTTAGAAGTGATTTATCCAGTTAGAACTTACTTCTCAGTCTCAGACAGCAGTTTTTACGAATTAGCCAATATATTTCGAAGAATTTCAATTCAATATGTGCTAATTATATTTTGACAAAAATTTTTTCTGAAAAAGCGCTTATTAAAGCATATGCCAAGCTGCGGTATTCATTCATAAACATAAACACATTTATTCACTTTAGTTCTATAAATACACTTGTGGACATACAATTAAGTCACTTAAGCAAATTTTTAATTTTTGTAAAAATTAAAAAGATTTAAGAAAAATGGAAACAAAAACAACTAATTTTTATTAATTTCATATGCTTAATAATTAATTAACAACAAAAATTTAAATAGTTATTCATTATAAAAAATGTTTTCGTATGGAGTTGATATCAGACTTAAAATTGAAGTGGACACATAATTAAGTCATCTGAAAAAAAAAATATTGAAAATGTAATTTAATTGCTTAATTTTTCAGCCAAACTATTTCGAACCTTGAATATTTTGTGGGGTTTCGTTTTTGGCGTATTATTTCAGTACATCTTTGTGGCATTCAGTTGATTAAATTGCGACACTGCTCAGGACTAATGTTATTCCATTCTGCCTGGATAAGCTGCCAAAGTGCTTTTTTGCTGCTACGTTTTTTGGCTGCAACTGCTTGTTTTACAAACAATTTCGAACTTTTAATAATTTGCCAAGAAAAAAGCAACGTAAAACAAGCGTTGCTGAAGATAGAATTATAGCCAGGATGAGTAAAGCTGACCCATTCCTGGAGCTGAACATTTCCCTCCGACTGCCGGATTATTGTAGTGTGTTGCAGGCAGAAGTAATGGCCATCTACCGGTCTGCTCAATGGATCCTCATCAACGGTGCTCCTTTCACCCGTATCTCAATCTTCTCTGATAGTCAGGTTGCCATAAGATCTCTGTCGAGCGTTATCAATAACTCCAAGATCGTTAGGGTATGTCGCCGTTGGCTAGATCTTTTTTCTGAGCGGTTCAGTGTCTCACTTGTCTGGGTCACTGGGACAGTAATATTCCGGAACGGTAAGGCAAACGAGCTCGCCAGGGCTGGTGAACTTATTCCGGAATCCTCTTCAATCTATTTGGGTATTCCACTTACCTCGGGCAAGTTGGCCATTGCGCGGAAATTTTTTCGGGACGCCAACCTATCCTGAGTCAATGAGGAGTCCTGCTCCACTGCTAGAATCACTTGGTCCTCGATGGATAGAATTCGCACCAACCAGTTACTCGGACTTGGTTGTAATGTCATCACGATCACAGTGACCATGTTTACAGGTCATTGTGTTATGGGAAGACACGTGGAAATGCCCATCTCTTGTGAGGTGCAGATACAGGTTATTTGGCTCCCCAATCCTTTTCAGCTTGACGGAGCTGAAACTTTCAGGCTGGTTTTCCAAAGTAGGGTAGTCGTGCTTTTAAGGTGCAGCAGGGCTGACCAACTTCTTTCCTAGTTTGGTGGAACTTGGTCAGTACAGGGGCTGTGTTCACCTGTTGTATCACAACGGATCGCTATGCGTGCTCAAGTGAGCTTTTAGTATCAAAGCTAGCACTCCAACCTAGTTACCTACTCTAGCTGAAAAATGTGTTGCTGTAAATACCCATGCAAAGATAGAAGTGTGAGTACGAATGCTCAATCGCATGTCCTAAGTATATTGTTAAGTTTTTTAATTTTGCAAAACGTTTACTTAACGTGGATTCCATAAATAATAAAAAAATAAAATAATTTATTTCCTTCTAGCAGTTTCATTCACTATGTTAATGGATTCGTTGGAGTCTAGTAGGTGGTGTGCTGGCTTATTCGACGTCAGGACAGGTCAGATATCTCCAACAAAACTCTAAATATAAAAAAATATTTCTTCGGTGATCTCCACTCAGCAGATTTTTGGCAAAGATTCTGAGAGTAAATCTAGTTGCCTTGAAAAAGTTTCTAAAAAATCTGTCGTTCAGAGTGGACTTTAAACAGTAGGTCCCGCCACTCATGTCTAAAATTAACACACACAACAAAAGTGATGTGACAGGCTAAGTCATAATCCTGACTGAAGGGTTATAATCAATTTTATTCGCAATCTTTATTAATAATAATCAAACTCCTTGTTGTTTAATACAACGGTGCCTAATACGATTGCCTAATAATTTAAAACCACTCTCGGTTATTGATTACTGATTAACGACGCCTCATTGACTCACTATTCACCACTGACTGCCAGTCTATTTGTACTGCTTTACTCCATATCTATAAACGTGATACCTCTCTTTAAGTGTTGTTGTTGGATTATTAATGTTTGTTTAATTCAATTCTCCTTTGTTTCAACGTATTTGTAAAGGAATTGTATATACCGTACTTTTTGTGTATTTTGTTGTCGTCTGTTTATCTTGTTTATTCATTTTATTTTATTTTTAATCGTCGTAATAATGTATTAAATATAAAAACGATTCCAATATATTACCATGTGGGATACTGACTGCTACAAGCTGGGGTTCACTTATAAAGCAATCTTTATTAACTATAACTTTTTGGCCTAAAAGTTAGTTTTCTTACAGCCTCTCAATATTAATTAATATACTAGTTCTTCGTGCCAAAGTCAGTCGAATGTTTGAGAAACTTCTGCAGAAGAGCAAAGCATTTCGAATGGACTTTTCGCAATAAGTCTGTGGGTTTACAAAAAAGTGTTGTGTTATCTTCCGAAACCAAATTAGTGGTCCTATACCCCTCAACTCAACTGGAGGGCGAATCTGGCTGCTAGGGCACGCAAGGCGGCGTGTGCTGCTTACTCCTGCAGTAGAGCGGTCGGAACCAGATGGGGTCTTCGCCCAAGGATCATGCGTTGGATATATTCTACGGTCATCGAACCCAACCTCTTATACGGCGTTGCTTTCTGGTGGACTGCTCTGGACAGACAACACAACGTCAGACTCCTTGACAAGGTCAGAAGGTCTGCCGCCATTTACATAACTGGTGCTCTACGCACCACCCCCACGAAAGCCTTGTTCGCGATGCTCAACTGGCTTCCTACTGTGCTTCTCGCTAAGCAGGCGGCCAAGTTTACTGCGACTAGACTTAATGCTTTGTCTCGCTGGCACATTATACCTTCTGGACACTCCACTATTCTGGGGGTTGATCCGGTGGCCCCTGCGAACATGGACTATATCACTGCTGAATATTGTCTTGACAGATGTTTCCACTCTCTGATTCCGAATAGGAATGACTGGAATCCTAATACGGTCATCCCCCCGGAAGTCCTGGATATATATACCGACGGCTCTAAAATCGACAATGGTGTTGGAAGCGGTATCTACTCTGGGAAACTGAACCTGAATATTTCTCTCCGTCTGCCGGACTACTGCAGCGTGTTTCAGGCGGAGGTGATGGCGATCTACCGAGCCGCTCAATGGATCCTCGTCAACGATGCTCCTTTCACTCGCGTCTCGGTCTTCTCTGACAGTCAGGCCGCGATAAAGTCTCTATCGGGTTTCGTGATTAACTCTAGGATCGTTAGGGAATGTCGTCGCTGTCTAGACCTTCTTTCGGGGCGCTTCACCAGTGTCTCTTTGGTGTGGGTCCCCGGGCATAGTGAAATTCCGGGTAACTGCAGAGCCGACGAGCTCGCCAGAGCTGGTGCGCTGCTGCCGGAATCCTCTTCTGTTGAATTGGGTATACCACTTGCCTCGGTCAAACTGACCATTGCGCGGAAATTCTTTCGAGACGCCAACCTATCCTGGGTCAACGAGGAGTCCTGCTCCACCGCTAGGCTCACCTGGCCCTTGATGGATAAAAGGCGTACCAACCAATTACTTGGCCTTGCTCGTGACGTCATCTCGACTACGGTGGCCGTGCTTACGGGTCATTGCGTCATGGGCAGACACGCGGAAAGAATGAGGCTCCCTTTTAACGATTTCTGTCGTGGATGCAGGTCCTCTGAGGAGGAGGAGACTGTTATTCACTTTCTTTGTCAGTGCCCGTCTCTTGCTAGGTGTAGATATAGGTTATTTGGCTCCCCATTCCTTGTTAGCTTAACGGAGCTATCATCCATTGATATCAAGGATATAGCTTCGTTCATCAAACTTTCTGGCTGGTTTTCCAGTGCGGGGTAGTCGTGCTTCCGTTGTGCAGCCCTTGCGCTGACCAACTTCTTCCTTTTCCCTGATTGTGGAGGAACTTGGTCAGTACAGGGACTGCGTTCACCCGTGGCATCACAACGGGCCGCTATGCGTGCTCAAGTGAGCTTTGTGACATCAGAGCTACCACTCCGACCTAACCTAACCTAACCCCTGCACCTATTTGAAATAATTTGAAGTAGTTTGGAAATCAACAAATTTTCCTAGAGTTTTGATAATAGTTTTAATAAAAGTTTTATTGGCGTGTATGATTCTGCAACCATTTTTTCTTTAGGATAGGTTTGAGGATGTAAAATAGCATTTAAAATACAAAGAAAAGTTCTCATGGCCACATGAGGCAGCTATATAAGCATCTTATTACTTATTTTCTTTGTTCCGAATCCTAATGCAAAGCTTATTATCATTAGCAGTGCTGGTAATGATATTGTTACGTTTCTAACTTTTAATAACGTTTGAAATATGAGCTCGTAGATTGCAATAAAAATAAAAATAAATTTGTGTTTAGTTTTAATAAAGTTCTTTATTGTTCACACAATTCTGTGTGCCACTGTTCACAACTTGATGCAATGAAAACAATTGCTTTGTTTCTTATTCTGCTTTGCACTCGTTTGCGTAACAATAAAAATTGTTCGACCGATCTTTATAGCGGAGATCTTCAAACCACGATTATTCTCTTCACACGCAACGCGTCTTCATACATGACTGACTGAATTTTTACTGATCCCGTTGCCTGCTTTGTCTTGCCTTTTACATCGCAGGATAAACAGTCTGATGAATGCTCTTGAAGGAGAATTACTTTGCCTTCGCGAAATCTCTATAAATATAAACATATTGTTTACGTTATTGTTGTTTGTATATTTTTTTTACGTTTGTCCTTGCAGTGTTGTTGTTGCCTGTTTGTTTACTTGTTTATCTCTTTTTATACTGATGCTAGATTTTTGTTTATTTGTTGATCATGTAAACAAGTCCATAGTTTTTGTTTTTGAAGCTTTTGTTTATCATTGTAATGTTAAACGATGTAACACCATTTCCATTTTCGTAACAATATTATAAAGTTTTAAGACGTACATCTTCAGAATTTTTTTTAATTTTGCCGTTGATAACAATAACGGGTCCTTAATATATAGACAGAATAAAAGAGGCCCTTACAGAATTCGCTCCTCTTTTGACGTTAAGTGTACCTGAGCTGTCATAATAAGAAATTTTAGACAACAGAATAAGTCCTAATTTCACTTGAATGACTGTAGCTCACTTACTTATTTGCAATGTCATAACTTTTCTGTCGCCATTGTAGCTTCTGGTGAAACAATGTTCATATTAGCTGAACTACTTTTCAACTTTTTCCAACTTTTTTCAAGTTTTTTGTTTATCGATTTTTCTTTCTCTACAATAACTTTTGTTTGCGTCGTCTATCATTGCAAGTGTTTTCTTGTTATTTTCACCATTCACTTACTGGTACAATGGCCTTTTTTATTTGCCATTTCACAAATACTCGTACATTATTTTTCATAGCTTTTTAAAGTCATTGCATTTAACAATATTTATATCAAATTTTAAACGACTGAAGGATGGCCGGGGATATTTGAGATTAATTACTTGTTTGGGTTGGATCCATTTGAAGATAATTCTTTGGAGTTCTATTAGCAAACAACTTCCGTTGGGATTTAAAGAAGAAGCATAAATTGGAATGTTTGTGAACCGCATGGATCTGGATGAAATTTTTTTTTTTTTTTTCGATAGTTTTTTATTGTATCTTCATTTTTATGAACTAACAATAAGTGTTCAAATCTTAAGTTAAGTTAATATATATTGATGTCCAGCCAGTGCCAGACAAAAATTCTAATTTTCAAATGTTAATAAATGATTTGTGAAGAAATCATCTGAGTTCAATGGTGTCCCTCCTTCTCAAGCGGGTATGAAGTGAATACCGAGATGTTTAACATGAGTATGTTGCGGCACCCTCTGGTTGTTAATACTGATGGGCGGACATGTTTCTTTCCGTAGGGTAAAGGTGATGTGGACACATTTTTGTTCATTGATTTTAATTCCCCACTGATTAGCCCATTTCTCCACCTGGGTAGCATGGTGCTGTAATTGAATGGATGACATGTAGATTTAGTAAGACACTGAGCATTCCTTTGTTAATTTACTGCAGTAACGATTTATAGCATATTCTCTCACGGTATTTTGATCACAACAGGCCACCAAGATCATGTGATTTAAGGGGTTCCAGGGGTTATTGGCTTTCGAATAACCAAAACTATGTACAGAGAGAATTAGTGAATCAAATTAAGGAACCTCAACACAAAATCAGGATTTAGAAAGACTCTAGGCAACTCATCCCTTTCAAGATGTTTGGAAGTTATAAATGCTACTCCAGAGCTTAAATTATTCATTATAGAGTGCTATTAGAAATCTTAAAAGACCTATTCCGTTCCAAAAATCTGCAATAATACATTCGCTAAAATCTGAGTTTTCATGAAACCCAACCCAAAGAAAGCTTCTAAAATGTTAATAATCAATGAACTTATTGAGCTGCTATGCATTGTGCATGTCGCTGAACATTCATATTTACACTTCCACATTGCCGACAATGCAGTTGATTTTAGCACACGTTAGAACAGAAACATATTTCTAGTTAAAGCATCTGGACAACAGAAGTTAATGAACAAAAATGTTTTCTTGCGACATTCACATAATGATTGAAATCTAGTCCGTCCTGTCGGAATTAATATTGTTACGTTTTTACCCTTTTAGAAACGAAAAATAAAATAAAAATAAATTTGTGTTTAGTTTTAGATAAATTCTTTATTGTTCGCACACTGCTCGCAACTTGATTTAAACAACAACAATTTGCTTTATTTGTTATTCTTCTTTACACTCTTCCGCGTACACACTAACAATTGTTCGATAGATCTTTACTACAGAGATCTTCAAACCACGATTATTCTCTTCACACAAGACTGACTGAATTCTTTCTGATCCCGTTGCTTGCTCTGTCTTGCCTTTTATATCGCAGGTTAAACAGTCTGATGAATGCTCTTGAAGGAGAATGACTTTGCCTTCGTGAAATCTCTATAAATGTAAACATGTTGTTTACGTTATTGTTGTTTGTGTATTTTGTTTACGTTTGTCCTTGCTTGCCTGTTTGTTTACTTGTTTATCCCTTTCTTTATACTGATGTTGTTGCTATATTTTTGTTTATTCGTTGATCATGTAAACAAGTCCATTGTTTTTGTTTTTGTAGCTTTTGTTTATCATTTTTTTGTTCAACGATAACACCAGTTTCATTTTCGTAACAATATCCTGGAACTATTTTAACACTTATCATGACAGACTCTTGGCCGGAAAACTTTACGTTGAAGTAAAATTAGCACAAATCAAATATAATCTGTTTAAAATATATTGGCAAAGAGATTGGACTTACTGCATACTTCTCTTCTTAAGCCCAAGATTTTACACGTGATTACGATAGCGCCGTTGTACTTCAGAAACTCTGTAACAGTGATACTGGCCACAACAATGCACTTAGCAGTGCTAGCAACAAGCGGCCGTAACATAAATTGCTTATTATAAATGCATGAGTTTCTGTTCAAGTGTATGTGAATTAATGTAGTTTGCATTTAATATTTCTCATGCATATTATGTACTGTGTATAAACACAGAGAATAAAACAACTCATATTGGTGTCATGAATGTATGAATTGGTGTTGTCACACCACGTGACGTATGAGTATTAAATTTTTTATAATGCTCTTACATTGCTCATACAGTTTTATGGTGCTGGTTAACGTGACCGCCAGTTCCGTTTTTCATGTTTATTAATTTATAAAAAAATTTTTAGTTTTTAAATAGAAATATTGTATCAACTATCGAAAATTTTAAAAACAAGCAAAGGTGCTATATGAACAATTTGCAATAAATTTTAAAAATATTATGAAATTATGAGAAATAAACACTTATTTGTATATGCTCCTATACAGGTATTTCATTTCATTTATTGACCTACAGTTTGAAGACAGATTTTTGAAAAATTTTTCGTGGCATTTTTTGTTTACTCTCAGTGTTTTTACCAGAAATTTTCTCAAAAAGCTGTAGTTCGGAGACGTCTTTAAACTGTAAGGCCCGCCACTTCTGGATAAAATTAACCCACACAACATAAGTGGTGTGAGAAGCTAGGCCGTAATCTTGACTGAAAGATTGTAATGTCCAATTATAAGAGTATACTAGCATTTACAGTTTTATTTGTGATCAACTGGATTAGAGCTTTTATACTTAGCTACCAGGAAGAAGTAAGTTACATTACTGTTCACGCTGGCCACCCTACTTTTAAGTATAGATTTAAGTTTGTTAAAGTGTATAAACCACCCCTGTAATTACGTTTATTATATTGTGAATTATAAAGATTATAAACGAAAAGAGATCACTACCCGATCCACCCCCGAAGCTAAAGGTATGTTTATGTACACAAATAAATAATAATTTGATTATTTATATTAATAATTTTGTATTTTCTTTACCTGCTTTCTCGCCAAATATTTTATTTTATTCTCTCCCCGCTCACCCCCACATTTTGGTCCTTCGAACCGGATCATCCCCGAAATAAAATAAAATATTTGTGAGATTTTATTTACAGATTGTCTCAAGGATCGCCATATTATTTTTTTTTTGTTGGATTAATCACACCCTTGTCTCCGCATAATTTAATTTTTAATATAATTTGGTATTATTTTAATTGTTTTACAAGGTATGTAAAATATATATTTTTGTGGTGCAAAACATTTTATTAATTTAAAAAGAATATAATAGTGCAGTGAAAGTGTAAGAATATAACAAGAAAAGAAAGCATAAAAAAGTAAACAAACGTTAAAATATACAAACAACACAGTGTATTAATTTAGTCGTGTTGTTGTTATTGTTGTATACTCTTTATAAACAGTTGGAAGATTGTTGCGAATTAAGGTGGCCGCTGTTCTTGTTGAATATATTATGCTTTTTTTGCGATAGTGTTGTATATTATATTCTTACACTAACAAAAATCGAAATATATAATTTTCTTTTAATATTTTTAATTGAAATCAATACTTTTTTAGTATTTTTTATTGACTTTTCAAATTTATATTTTAATTCGATTTTTTACTAATACTTTTTTAAGACGAACATTTTGGGATATTTTTGAAATTAATATTGTGATCGTATTATACATATTTAAATTTTTCGATTCTTTTTTAATTTTGTTTCGGAAATTTTCGCAAACCCGTTTTTACCCCTTTAAAAATTTATCGCGAAATTTCAAATTTTATAATTGAAAGTGATATTTTCATTTTTGAATTTTCGGTATTTTTTCGATATCCCCTATTCTTTCGAGTTTTTCTTAATTCAAATTAAATTGAAATCTTCAAACCCTTTTTGAATTTTTTTTCCCCCGATAATTCAATTAAAAAACCCGAAAAATGGCCGCTTTAAGAAATTTGAATAGGAATTATAATCGTTTAGCGGATTTGGAAAGCTTTATCCGCGAGAGGAACATTCGGTTCACTCTCTAGGTGTTCATCGGCAGGAGTTGACCCGTTTGTGGGAAGTCTTTCGTGATAGTTACGAAGACTTGTTGGAAAATGCCGATGACACCAAAGTCTCAACAAAAGACATTAAGGCCAAATATATGTCGGGATACACTATATACTTTCAATCCGCCTCATTTATTGACGGATTAATTGACAGCCTTAAGAGTAAACCCACGAAATCGATTACTAGCTCTGATAGACCCAGCGTCAGAAGTTACTTTCATCTCTCGAAAATTGCAACGGAAGCTAAATCTTCCAACCAGTTCGGCACCTGCTGCCACTATTGTGGGCCTTAATGGCGCAGTGGTAGCAAACTCTAGAAAAGTTTGTAATGTTTCGTTACGGTCTCCCATTGATCCATCGTTTAAAGTGACCACGGAGGCATATGTTGTTGAAAGGCTCACTGGTCAATTACCTACATGCTCGTTAGCAAAGTATGCTGATTTTGATGCACCCGATCTCCAGTTAACAGATTTTGAATATGCCCATATGGATTTGCTATTGGGTGGAGACGTATACCCCAGATAATGCTTTCCGGATTTCGAAAGGCACCCAAAGACCCTTTGATCGCGCAACAAATCGTTTTCGGTTGGGTTGTGACTGGGAAAATACCTCAGTCAAATTCGTTTCTTTTTGAGTCTGATTTGAGTCTTGGTCCTTCTCTTTCGTTTGCTCAAAATGCGAGATCTAATTGCAACAGAGCCCCGAGATTAAAACCTCATACGAGGAAGTAATTGACTATTTTATTCTCACCCAGTTAGTATTTACCCCATCATGTTGTTTTAGGTCTCATTACTCATCTTTTCTTTTGTGTTACCCTAACATCCACTAAATTCCGAATTTTTGAAATTGTCAGACGCCAGCACCGCTAAAACTCTGGGTTTCCGTTGGAATGCGAGCATTGATACATCTTGCTTCAAGCCAGCTCCTAGGGCGTTGGAGCTCTATAGTCACAAAGAGTTCTGTCTTGCCTCAAATAGCCAAGGCTATTTGACCCCGTTGGGTGAGTGGCACCTAAAATAGTAGTTGCTAAGATTATTATGCGACAAACTTGTAAAGGCAGAACATATTGGGACGAATGTTTGGAACCCATGACGTTTAACAGATGGCTTGAGTTTGTCGATGATTATTCGTACATCGACAGGATTTACATACCCCGTTGGGTTCATTTTAACCCTCAGCATGAAGAACTTCATGCATTTTGTGATGCTTCTGAGAAAGCATTTGCTGCCATTCTGTATAGTAGAGTCCTAACTCCGTCTGGTGAATTTGTCACCCACTTGCTCGCTGCCAAAGTAAAGTTGTGCCTGTATAAGTGTAAATTTTACCCCGTTTAGAGCTCTGCGATGCAACTCTGTTGGCAAAAAATGGTATTTTCACTTCTTAAGAAGCTGAATCTTACCTGATCGAAAGCCTTTGTGGGACAGATTCGGCTATCGTTCTGTCCTGGCTTCAAAAACCCCCGTGCCATTGGCCAACTTTTGTGGCATGTCGAGTATCGTTTATCGTCGACCAGGTAGGCACTGACAAATGGAATCTCCCCATGATGGCTTTTTACTCATCAAGGAACATATCAAAGAGAATATTGTTATTGTCGATCATATTGTTATTCGTTATGGCATTTTAACCCCATACCTATCGAAAATTTTGTGAACTGATTTATTTCCCTGATTCGAAGTGCGAGTGGCCGAAATTCGAACTGCAAATGGCGTTCTAATACGGCCAATTTTGAAGCTCGTGCCGTTTATTTTAATCTAGAGCCGTATTAATTCGTTCTCTCGTTTTCTGTTGTGTGTTTGTCGTTTTTATTTACAGAGAACCTAATACCCCGTAGGCTAATTGTCGAAAGCCTAAATGACAAACACCTCGAAACAAGCTGGCAACAATAAGGATCTTGCTCACCCAGAACGAAAGAAGACGAGCGCAACCCACAACCAAGCTCTTATGCCACCTAGAAACTATCTTTTGACCTAGAAACTATCTTTTGACATTATATCATTATACACGTTTATGCTCAATATTGTAATATTAACCTATATATATATATATCTATATACCCTGAAGTGTAATTTTTTGATCTCTGGCCAGGTGGCTTCTCGGTCCTCTTGTTGCAATGTTGCAAGGGGGGCGGGATGTTCACGCTGGCCACCCTACTTTTAAGTATAGATTTAAGTTTGTTAAAGTGTATAAACCACCCCTGTAATTACGTTTATTATATTGTGAATTATAAAGATTATAAACGAAAAGAGATCACTACCCGATCCACCCCCGAAGCTAAAGGTACGTTTATGTACACAAATAAATAATAATTTGATTATTTATATTAATAATTTTGTATTTTCTTTACCTGCTTTCTCGCCAAATATTTTATTTTATTCTCTCCCCGCTCACCACCACAATTACTATATCTGAACAAATAAAGAATCACAAATCATGAATCACATTAAATCGTAAGAGCGCTATGTAATGTTATGCCAATCTCTACTTTACGATTAAATTTCGACACATATACACTAAATTTCTCAATTCTTTATGCATTTCACAGTAATGCTACAATGTTATAATTTTTCATGTTGTGTTGTTTCAAAACTTATTTGCTTTTCAAGCGTCATTGGATGTTGAAGCATCAACAAAGTCCATTACGCAACGCTTGAATGCATTACGATTATATTGTTTCTATGGGTAAAAAATAATGACAATCGTTATTATTTCAAAAAACGAAAAAAGCAAATGTGTCAAGGATCTAATGGGATTGTTAAAAATTCGTAAAGTGTTTCTAGAAAATGTACTTGGTTGACTGAATATCATTGATCGACACAAGTCATTACATAGTACATGTCTTTAAGCAATTTAACAAAAAAAAAGTGAAATACACCCAGCTAATGATTTGTTGGGTAGAACTCAAAAATATTTTTTGAATATTTCTTGAACCCTCCAAACTTATTTTATTTGACAAAAACTGTTTTTTTGACTTTACGCACAAATTTATTGATTAGACAAACATTTCTGAACCAATGGCACAAATTTCTTAGACAGGATATGAATCGTTCTTTAAAATGACATATATATTTATATTATTCGACTTAATATTCTATGTGGTTTGATTATGTAAACTTTGAAAAGGCAAAATTTTTTCATAGTTTGCCCACTCAAACTTTAATTAAATTAATAATTAATTCTCAAACTTTAATTAAAAAATAAAAAATAATTGGTGATATTCTTAAAGTGCATTCTTTTGTGAAGAGATTGACACTTCGTTTGATAAAACCGAACAAAAACTACCGTAGTTTTAATCTGGTAAACTTTCCATTAAAACCATTCTTAATTGCAAAATTTAATTAAAAAATATAAAATAGGTATCGACATTTTCAAAGTTTCATTTGAATTATAAATATTTTCAAAATTCTTTATAGATCTTGATTTTTCACCGGGTAAGTTCATTCTTTTTACACTTTACCGGTTACCAGAATATTATTATTTCGATTTCGTGTACCATTAAATTGTATAAAATAATCATATTCTGATTAAAAAAAAAAATGTCACAATAGTAATTGAAAAACAGAGAATCAGTCACCGCCGCATAGAAAATTTTGCGCAAAATAAATTTTAAATTTATCATAGCCTAAAAATATTCAAATGGGATTTTATTGCATTTGACACTTATTAAATTCAAATAAAGCTTCTGTTTTAGAAATACTTTTCAATGTGACTGCGTTGAACATAAATTCAAATGATTGCCAAGAATAAATTAAAATTGGAAATAAAATTCCAATTATCTGCTATCTTGCTATAATGGGTGATTTTTTTAATATGCTAGGCTTTGAAAATTAAAAAAAACCATAGAAACATTAAATTGTTATTAAATGTTGTCTGTGGATACGCCGAAGTTCGTCCCAGAGTTCTAATTTTAGTTCAGTTCTTGAACTGCCTTTAGTTGTCCTTTTGTTCCCATTAACCAAGCATTTAACCAAAAGAGAGATTCGTTTGATACGAATCACATTTTCAACACAGCTTGAATTTTGACAATGAAATTCAAAGAATGCGCGCTTTGTTCACTTGTTTACCTATTCATAGCGGAGTGCAAATTCTTAGTCATCACCAGTATCATTGGCATTGCAATCATGAACCATGAATCTTTTACCTTAAACCTAAAAAAATTAATCTGAAAAACAAAGTAGCTAAAAAACACCCGTTACATTCTCTATAATTTCGCATTTTTTATACCCATATTAAATGTAATTCTATTCATCTTGCGCTTCATTTCTTTTACAAAGAAAAAGCAATTCTGCTCTGATTGTCCTTAAAAGAATAAGAGGGACTGCTCAAGTTTGAAATAAAAAATTTTGTGTCAGAAAATTGATTTTCATTCCTTTGTTTTTAAAACTAAAATAAAAATAATTGCTCATGCATACATATACCTTCGAGGGAGATATGAATAGATACATAATCATCTTTAAAGTTGATGTAAAATACAAGTGCAATGAATAAAAGAAGTTTACTTAGTGTAAAGGCAGCTGTCAATATTAATTTAAATTGCTTAAAACAGAGGTTACGAAAAACAAAACTTAAAGTCTGTTCATCTACGTTGTGAGATAGAGAAAAACAAAATCGATTAAAGTTAAAAGAAAATTTTGTTTAACATCTTCTGCAATACATATTTTAAAAATCTTTATCTTCTTCTACATTTATGTCTAGATAGAGCAGAGAATCTTTTCTTACTTTAAAATCATAAATTCATACCACGACTTGGCGTCATGTCCCTAATGGTTTCAAAATCTGTGCAAATTTTTTGACTCTACAATAATACCATTGTACAAAAACAAACGTTTTCTCTGACAATCCACTAGGAACTATTTAAGAAAATTCATATTATATACTAGAAACTACATTTTAGTATAATTATGTACTTTCATATATACACCAAGCAGGCGTACACATCTCTCACAATATATTTTGAAAACGACTTGATTAAAGTAAAATTGTTTTAAATCTCAATTTTTGCTTAAAATAACTAAATACAAAAATTTTGTTTAAAAAAACTCAGAAATAAATCCAAAATGCTGAATCAAAACTCATTCGTACAGATTAGATAGTGAACAAAAAATTTTAAAAATTTTTGAAATGAAAGTTCATTTGATGAGACAGCATACATACATATATGAAAAATATGACTACCCTTTAAATAATAACTACGGTAATTTTTGTCCAATTTCATGAATCGAAGTGTTAAACTCTGGACAAGAGAATGCGCTTTAGGGATGTCTCCACTTGTTTCATATTTTTTAATTAAATTTTGCAATTAAGAATGGCCAAACTTGAAAAAATGAGAAAAAGTTGATTTCATTGTCGCACCGTTTAATTAATAGTGTTATTCAATTTTTTTTATTAAATTAAATATAAGCCCAATTCACGATCTATTGTAAATGGTCTTGCATCATTGCATTTGCAAAATGATATAGTATATTTTTACACTACAATAACAAAATATACAGAAATACTCTTGCTACAGTTTATAAAATAAACAATACTCAAAACCATAGTTTATATTTACTCAACATTTTGCAACACTTAAGCAAACTGTCAGCTGAAAATTTATTTATTAAAAATAATAAATTTCGTTGGCAAATGGAGACCCAAAATTTAAAAAATAGAATAAAAATGAATGAAATTTTAAATAGAATTGTTCATACCCTCGATGAACATAATCTCTTCGGCAGCCTCGTCTATTAAAGAGTCCAATATTTGTTCCTTCAAACTTCCATTAGACATTTTTATAAATTGTTAACAAATATCATAAAATTAAAATCATATATTTATTTTTTATTTTTGACAATCAGCTGTGTATTTGTGTTTTACAATTAGTGTTGCAAATCCAACCAGTAAAATTTGTTCACAATTAATAGGAAATATTTACAATTGCATAAATACAATTGCATAAATACAATTGCAAAAATACACGTGATTGTGAATTGGGCTATAATTTAATTACATACATTTTTAATTTTTTTGAGAGACAATATTATCACTTGTGCACTTTCATACTTTAAACAAGCTCTTAAACAGCTTCCACCAAGATTTCTTCATTTTCGTATTTTCAATTTTTCATGAGATAATTCTCAGTAAAAAATAATTTTTTTGTAAAGAAAACTCACATGATTTGCGGGGTCACCAATTTTAAATAAATTTTGCAACTTTTATTTAAATTTATTTTAAAAATATCAAACGATACGAGGAGTAGTTCTGTTGTAAGAAGGAAAATAGATTTATTAGCCCAATTCACGATCTAGTGTAAATGGTCTTGCATCATTGCATTTGCAAAATGGTATAGTATATTTTTACACTACAATAACAAAATATACAGAAATACTCTTGCTACAGTTTATAAAATAAACAATACTCAAAACCATAGTTTATATTTACTCAACATTTTGCAACACTTAAGTAAACCGACAGCTGACAATGTATTTATTAAAAATAATTAATTTCGTTGGCAAATGGAGACCCAAAATATAAAAAAAGAATAAAAATGAATGAAATTTTAAACAGAATTGTTCATACCCTAGATGAACATAATCTCTTCGGCAGCCTCGTCTATTAAAGAGTCCAATATTTGTTCCTTCAAACTTCCATTAGACATTTTTATAAATTGTTAACAAATATCATAAAATTAAAATCAAATATTTATTTTTTATTTTTGACAATCAGCTGTGTATTTGTGTTTTACAATTAGGGCCATTATTACAACTTGTCGTTAAAGTTGGGTTTAGTTAAAGGTACCTTTAGCTAAAGGGAACTGTAAAGTTACCTTTAACTTATTTTCGTTATTACAACTTACAGATAAAATAAAATTAACCTTTTCAAAAATATGGCAGTGCCGAAGCAATGTCGATAACACTGCTCAATTAAACAAGTTTTTTTTTAACGCAGTGGCAACAGCGGACTTCGTTTTTTTTTGTTGTATATGCTCATTTTGTTTAAATTTGAAGTTGCCATATCGAAAATAGTATATGATATGGCAAGTTCTAACATAAAGTGACCTTTAAATGTTAAAGGTAGGATAATCTTCCCTTTAGCTTAACGATCACTTCTATCTTATTGGGTACTCATAATAATGAAAAACAATTTATCTGCCCGTTAAAATCCTCCCTTTAGTTAACGGCAAGTTGTAATAATGGCCCTTAGTGTTGCAAATCCAACCAGTAAAATTTGTTCACAATTAATAGGAAATATTTACAATTGCATAAATACAATTGCAAAAATACACGAGATTGTGAATTGGGCTATTATGAAACATTTATTACAAACCAAACTGAAAGTGTATGAAATACGAGTATAATATTGATTTTATGTTTTTTTGTTTTTTTTTACTGTGCTATATCGATTTCTACTGCAAGTATATCTTTTGGAAACTTATTAGACAAATTTGAACGGCTTTCCCGAATACGTTTTGTGTTCTATTTTTTCAAATTAGTACCTACGATATTACGAACATGTGGTAAAAGAATCCCGAAATTAGAAAATATAAATTCTTATTGTAAATTGTTTTAAATTACAAGATGTATTTTATAAATTTTTTCCGAGTGGCTGTTTAGTTATGCAAGAATATTGAGACACGTGTTGTTTTCGAACAGTTGGGAACAAAATTAAATTTTAAAGAATTTAATGATTGAATTAATTAATTAATCTATCAATTATTAAATACAGTAGACCCCATATAGTACGGTAGTTTTCAGCTTCTCATATATGTAACATTCCCATGTTCCATATATCCCCCAAATAACGTTGGGATTTTCCACGTTACATTTCTGTAGTGTTAAATTGATTATGGTGTGTACATTTCATAATTAAATTCTCGAACCTTTGCACGTTGTGTCAATTGTATTGTCATAAAGTTAAATTAATGTAACGTTCATAACATAATGTTTTTTTTTTTCTTAATTTTCGATTTATATGAAACGTTAATCATTTATACATTACGCGTTGTACGTGGTATATAATTCTGAAATAATATACCGTGTTATATGGGAGACTACTGTATTTTCTGTAATGCAAGTGTCCTCAACAAATTCAATGTTGAAAACATTCGTTAAGAAATTTAAATTCCACTTGTTGTTAGCATAATTATTAATATTGTTGTGAATTGAAAACCATTCATAAAATTAATATTCGAATTTAACAGTATATGATTAAAACTGTTGAACATATTTCCGAATTTTCTATATTTGTTGTTTTAAAAACTTAAAAATGAGTGATTGTTTGTCATATTGAAGTAACTTTCAATGTTAATAAAATTAATCTTAGTAATCTGAAATATAGAAACGTATTTTAGCAGTGTTCAAATTTGTAACAGGGTGCCCTGGTAATCTAGTGGGGGTTGTGGGGTCGTTTCCCACAAAAAGCTCTGGTCTGTTACTCTACACAGCTCGTAAATAATTAAATATAATTTCTAATTATCTTGTAATTAATAAATAAAAATAATTTGTAGCGAACGCTAACTAAAATTATTAACAATAAATACCATAATAAATAGCAAAAATATTTAAAAGGGTGAATAAATTGCAGTTTGGGCTTCATAGCCAATCATTTTTATACGAAACCTTAACACATATTAATATTTATAGAAATTCTCAAATAATAAAAAATTCTTTTTGGAATATTTTAATTTGAAATCCTTAAAAATTCCTTTCTTTAAGTGCATTCAAGATGTAATTGCTGTTGTGCGTTGCGCAATACAGTGCACTCGCGGTAACGAGAGCTAATCAAAATGAAGCGAGTTCATGTTAGCAAAATTATTCACGTTGGCGATTGTCAAATTTCATAGAATAAAAAATATGTGTCCTACACGCTTCAACGTGAAATTCTTTTTTCATTATTTAAAATATTAACCGTAGATCGAACTTTGTATCAAAAATGATACATTTAAATTTTTAAGACTATATAACTTTAATTCAGAAAAAGTTAGATTCCTGATATTTTTTAATTCGTTATGTTTAATATTGTCGTTATTTTAAACCAAATAAAAAAAAGAAAATTTTAAACAGAACGTAAAAAATTAAAAAACTTCATAATTCTGGATTATGCATCATTTTTGAGACACCCGACTTTATTAGGAATTCTTTTTTTTAAGTTTTCAAAGATTTTGTGAAGTCTTATCGTAAATAATACATTATTTACGGTAGTTGAGAAGGAATTGAAAGTTAAGTATTGGATGAAAGTGAAAAAGTTGAATTTTCTGTTATTGATATGTTAATGATATTGATTGAGTTGTCGTAGTCTAGTATGAAGCGTGTTAGCTTATTAGACGTCAGACCAAGTTTCATACCTCAGGTCAGACATTTCTAATTTACACCCAAAGTTTGTAATGACCGATTATGTATATATGTACGTAATATTCTTGTTGCTGAAGTGCCTGAAGAGGAAGAAAACAGAAGCTCGTCTTATGAACTGACGAAAGTATTGGCAGCAACAGACATGACAATCCGCTGTTTATCGCTAAAGATGGTATTACTTGGAACAGACAACCGTATTCCTTTAATAGTTTGGGAAGAGAAAATATTAATTTACGAATGTTGTAGAGTCTTTCTTACTGCTCTTCTCTTATTTACCTCACGTGACAGACAAACATTAGAAAAAAGTGTTTCGTCCTATGTTTTATCTCATAGCTATTACAGATGATAATATTTCGGTCAACTACATACGTGTGAGATAACAGAATCATTCGCTTTCATAATGTGCTACTCGGAAATGATGATAAATATAAACCTATTAAGCCTTTTAGAAAAAGTTTCTGAAATTATTGAAATTCCCAATAATTTTGTTGCTGTAACTAATTGAATTTTATGGTCGTTATAAATCGAATTGGTAGTTTTACGTACGTAGCAACTACTTACAGCCGTATTTGGGGAAACTCGTATCCGGGAAACCAGAGAGAAATCAAAGAGAGAGCATTGTTATTCCATGTTCTATTGCAACGGGAAGCTTTTTTACTACACATGACGTTGACAACAAAGTTTTCTAACGAATTATAACAATGGTTTGTGCAATCAGGCTTCAGCCATTACTCAATTGAGAGCCTTACTGATGCGAGTGACAATAAGCTGCACCATCTAAACAATTGGAGACTTATAAATCGCCACATAGTAAGGGTACTAGATATCAAAAGGTTACCATTTAGAAAAAAATAAAATCAAGCTATCATGAAGTATTTGATTTTAAAAAGCCATACTGCAATGTACATCATGTCAGAAATGTTGGCCTAAATTTGATAAAAGTAATAATAAAATGTAATAATATAAAATAATTTTATTAAAATGAATTAATATAAATAAAAGTATTTAAATTTTTTTGACAAAATCTATCAATAATTGCGAAAATTCTGTGTACTGCAAGTGACACATAAGCTAGAATTATGAAGTTTTTTTAAGGTTCGATCTACGGTTTCTACGATTTTTATCATTTTTAATATTATTTTGCCTTATGGAGATTGTCATCAATAACTCATGACAATCTTCTTATGACATTTACAATTCGGTATGTTATTTCTTATCAGCATCTCGTTTCAGTTTTGCTTTTCCACAATTTAGATTATATTGTCTAGAAATTTAGGAACAAAAAATCTGATTCAATTCCTTTTTGCAGTATATTGATGACTATGGATATATGTATATTGATGATTACAGCATTGAAGTTATAAATCAATTTTCAACGATTAACAAAATTTGTTATTGCTTTTTACTGTGTTTTTTACTTTCTTTCGCAAACAGTTCTGTAAAATAAAACAGTCAATCATTATTTCCTCAAATTTTCCTGTTTCTTTTATTTTTATTTATGTTTTTATAAATTTGGAAAAAAAATTATAAAAAAAAAAAATAAAGTAATCACAAGGTATTGAAACAATGAGTCGTTTATTATTATTTTTTCTTTCATCACTTTTGTTTGCTATTAATGGAACTGACTTTTTGAGTGCTTTCCAGTTGCTGATGATATTGATTTTCTTTGCAAGCATAAGAAACTTCACAATTTGAAGCTGATAAAAGCACTGGAGAATTAAAGTGAATAAACAAAAATGTGTCTACGTAAAATTCACATTACGACGAGAAACAAGCACTTTCCTCCAGATAAACAATAAAGTCATTTCTCAACGCTCACACTTAACACAAAGTTATATTAAATAAAATGATAAAATGGTAAAACGTTGTATAACTGGTAGGAACTTCCAATTGAAGTTACAAACTTCTACTTTACTATCACTCCTAAAACCAACTGAATACATTGCTATTTTGCTGTTCAATTTGCAATAGAAAAAACGACGCCAAAACAGGATCCTATGTATGCTTGCAACAGCACTGTTGCACATCAAGAATTCAAACATTTACAAGAAATGGTCTAAACTGAAATTTTTGGCGTCATCAATGCAAGACAACGTTACATCCCGGATATTATGCACGAGCGATTTGACGGCGTGCACATCTCACTTGGAGGTGATGGGAACTGACTATCGAGATTACGATTTGACCCCGTTAGATTTTTTCTTGCGGGGTTTTCTTAAGTCGCTGGTTTTCTCAAAGTTAACATAAATTCTGCCTGATTTATTATGCAACAGAGTCATGAAAAATTCAACATTTCGGATGCGTTTCATTAAGAGAACATTTGAACGATTTTATCGGACAAATAGCCTAAGAACATTAGTGGATTAAAATATTTAATGTTTTTGATTATACTACATAATCTTTAAATTTCTTCACTGCTTTATAGAAATGAAAAGAAGAACAAAATCTTTAGGAATGAAATATTAATAAAAGAAAAAAAGTTGTGCAACAACACTTGACTTACTTTCATTGTCTAGCTGTGTGAAAGTGGTAGCAGCAGTAGTAATAACAGTAGTTATAATACTTTTAGGGCCTTTATTACGACTTAACTTGGGTTTAGTTAAAAGTACCTTTAGCTAAAAGGGACTGTAAAGTTCGCTTTTTTTTTGTATATCAGTGTTGCAAAATTTAAATTTGAAAATGGTACTGATCTATAATTGAAAGAGTAATTAAAAAATACACATACGGAATGGTACAGAAAAACTAACGAGTCATACATGTTTCTCGTATGCAAAACAAAAACAGCTGATTCGGAACGTAGCAGAATGTAAAAGCCCTGTTTAGACAAAAGTCGACGTAACGTACGTTCGTTTATAGCATATGAAGAGTAAGTTCATACTTACCGAAATTACATTACGGCTCTGCAAGCGATCTCTTTTATTTTTTGTATTACATATAACAACGAACATACGTTCCGTGACGTTTACGTTTTTACCCTTTTAAATACGTAAAAATATGAGTTCGTCGATTGCAAATAAAATAAAAACAAATTTGTGTTTAGTTTCAAATCAATTCTTTATTGTTCGCACAATTCCGTGTGCCACCTTTAACGATTTGACTTAAACAACAACAATTTACTTTAATTGATATTATTCTTTACACTTCTTCCGCGTACACAATAATAATTGTTCAATAGATCTTTATAAAAGAGATCTTCAAACCACAATTATTCTCTTCACACGCAACGTGTCTTCACACAAGACTGACTGAATTCTTACAGAACTCCACGTGTCTTCACCCAAGACTGACTGAATTCTTACTGAATCACCGTTGCCTGCTCTGTCTTGCGTTTTATATCGCAGGATAAGCAGTCTGATGAATGCACTTGAAGGAGAATGTCTTCGCATTCGCGAAATCTCTGTAAATGTAAACAAATTGCTTGTTGCCTGTTTACTGTTTATCCGCTTTTTTTATACTGCACTTTGTTGTTGCTTGTTTACTTCTTTGTCCCCTTCTTTTTTTATACTGATGTTTTTGCTATATTTTTGGGCTTTGTAAACAAGCCCATTGTTTTGTTTTTTGAGCTTTTGTTTATCATTTTAATAACACCATTTCCATTTTCGTAACAATATGTTATAATAAAAAGTACTGATAGTGTGGCGGGGATATCGTGTTATTTTTAGAATGAAAAAGTACTAAAGTACTGAATTTTCCAACACTATTGCATATGCTCATTTTGTTTATATTTGAATTTGCCATATTGAAAATAATAAACATAAACTTAACTTTAAAAGTTACCGGTAGGATGATCCACCCTTTAGCTTAACGATCACTATTGGGTACTCATAATAATGAAAAACAATTTTTTTGCCCGTTAAAATCCTCCCTTTATTTAACGTCAAGTTATAATAATGGCCCTAAGTATCATAAAAGGATTTTTGTTCAATTTTATCGTGTGTCTAATATGAAAAGTATACAGTAGTAGCAGTGTTCTGTTGTTTTTGTTTAATGTGCAAAATTTTGTGGGAGATTTCTCTTACGAATTTTGTAAGTGTAAGAACTTGAAAACTTTTTTGCCCAAAAGATGCTTCCCGTTATCGCTGGTTTTCCTCCTTTTATCGTACAACGAAAATGACAAGTAAAGTCTGTTTAACAGAGTCTAGTCACGTTTTAAAAATATCAAAATATGCTTTCACATATTTCCTTTACTTTATTGTACGCCACAATTTCTTTCACATCTTGTCAATAAAAGGGTTCTTTATATCTCAAACAGTACGTTGAAATGTCAATTAAATGTTACTTCTGTGATAATAAAGAACAGATTTTAACAAAATTTGGTTTAAAATGCAAAAGAAAATTAAATTTTAAGTAATATAGTTTTTTTATATTTTTGTTAAATACTTTGGCTGCCTTCCAAAATGTTAGTAGCTTTGTGTTTGAACAATGTATTGTGTTTCATAATGCCACTGTACAAAATATATACAATGTATTCTATTTCAAAACTTCGTCAATGTGTATTTTTAACGCGGTCAAAAAGCAATCAGGCATCGGATTTATAGTTTATGCATTGTTTGGTTACTTTGCATATCTACATAGTTTATATACAGTAGTAGAACTGCATACAAACTTTGTATTGATACGTTTTGGAAGGCAGCCTTTGTGAATTCCAATATTTTTATTTTTTATTTCTATCTACATACATATATTCTCCCTCTACAGTATAATATCGTTATTGTGTACATAGCTGCCAGATAAATAAAGCATCAAATCGTCAAATATTAGAAAAAATCGTAAAAATCGTCAAAGACGTTCATGAAAATCGTAAATGAAATCGTCAGAAAAAATAAATACATAAATTAAAAATTAAAAATAAATAGTGGTGAAACATATTAGTTAAGTCAATGTACATATTTTAGTTCAAAAATAAATAAAAAAAAAAACATTTAACAAAAAAATTTAACAAGTCTTTTTAACGCTGTAATTATAAAAATAAACTTTAAAAACGAGTGTTTTATGTATTTAAAAACGTAGCTATGTATGTACCTAGTTTAAATATCTATATATATATAAAAATGAATGTATGTTTGTATGTACTTTATAGAATCGTAAACTATGCATTTGATCATGTTATGATCATTAGCAAAGTTGTTGCGCATGAGCCGGGGAAGGTTTCTAGGTTGGTATGATCAATTTCTGACAGGTGGCGCCACTGAAAATTAATAAAAATGAATTAAATCGTAAACTGTGTATTTGATCATTTCATGATCTTTAGCAAAGTTGTTGCGCGTGAGCCGACGAAGGTTTCTAAGTTGGTATGACCAATTTTCGACAGGTGGAGCGACCGAAAATTACTAAAAATGAATTAAATCGTATACTGTGCATTTGATTATGTTATGATCTTTAGCAAAGTTGTTGCGCATGAGCCGTCGAGGTTTCTAAGTTGGTATGACCAATTTCCGACAGGTGGAGCCACTGAAAATGACTAAAAATGAATTAAATCGTAAACTGTGCATTTGATTATGTTATGATCTTTAGCAAAGTTATTGCGCATGAGCCGACGAAGGCTTATAAGTTGGTATGACCAATTTTCGACAGGTGGCGCCACTGAAAATTACTAAAAATGAATTAAATCGTAAACTGTGCATTTGATTATGTTATGATCTTTAGCAAAGTTGTTGCGCATGAGCCCACGAAGGCTTATAAGTTGGTATTACCAATTTCCGACAGCACTTCAATAAATGTTCATAATCGAAAACCTCTACATTTTTAAAGTTTATGTCAATTTTTTTTTTTTTAATGAACAAAATCAATAAAATTATTCAAATTTGTTTTAGTTGGAGGCGTAGCAACGCGCGCAGGGTACAGCTAGTATTTATATATATATTAGAATTATACATTTTAATTAATTTAGATACAATATTAACCTTTAACTTAATATGTGGTGGTAATTTTTTTTACCCTCTCTTTTAAATTTTCATTTATGTAAAAGATGGCTATGAAATAAAGTAAAATTTTTTTTATAATTAAAATTTTTTTTTGTTTTTTTTTTTTTTTTTCAAGAAATTTTTTTAAAAGTATTTAATTTAGAATAATCCAGGAAAAAATTGTCATAAAGTATAAACATAAAAAATTATATTAAAAAAAATTGTGGTGTAAATTTTACTACCACCTCTTGCTAAGTGTAAAAAAATTCACCTATTAAGTTAAAGGTCAAAGTCGAAGCAGTTACGATTGCTAAGTTTTAAATCATTTTTTTACATAATATTGCTTCCTAGGCATTGATTTTAAATTAACTTGTCTTAATACTCTCTCTAAATTGGCTAAGGAATGTGATAATACCAATGTTTTTAATAAATTTAGCCAAGACTGGAAATTAAAAGCTACCATCCCTCAATTTCATTTTTAATTTTTTTTTTTCCAAAAATCGAGAAGGTTTAAATAGTCTATCCCAGTGTTATTTATTGACACATAAGTGCAGCAATAATATTGCATCATCTAAAACTATGGGTAGTGTAAATATTAGGGAGTCTGAAGTTCTTGACGTTCCGAACATGAAAACCGACACATTTTTCAGTGCCTTAGTTTCTTAAGACAGTGCAATAAATACTTCACTTCATCTGATCTTCTTACTATTTACACCACTTACAATGTGTCAATTTCGACCTCCGGGTATTGTACTTGTCTTAACGGACAAGTACACGTCCTCTAACCTACACCACTTACATAAATCCGAAAGGGAATACAAGTCTCATGTAGAGAATAATAGAACTTGTTTCCGAGAATCACGTGTTCCTACGTAACACTTGTATTTCTCGGCGAGCACATACGTACAGTATGTGGAAAAAATAAGTTTCCAAAGGAACAATTAATATAAAAACGCTTGTTATATTAGTGTTTGTGATTTTTTTCAGATTTTTTTTTATTCAAATTATAGAATTTATTTCACTTAACATAAAATATAAAAAAATATTAACAAACAAAATATTTTAATATTGTCCGACGAAATTATTTTAGGGAATATGGATAACAATGTAGAAAAAATAAGTTTCCATTTTACTTAGTAACCGCAGTGACCACCGCCACGAAGTGACATTTTAGCAAGTCGATCTGGCATAGTGTCTATTAACTTTAGACATTCTTCTGAACTAAATTTTTTCCAGTTCGAAATGATACTGTCCTTTAGTTGGCTCATGTTTTGTGGTGCTTCCTCAGCAATACGAATTTTGAGCATAGCCCAAGCATTCTCGATTGGAGAGAGGTCTGGGCTTTGAGGTGGCCACTTTAAAATAGTTATATTTTTCTCCGAAAGGTATTCCACAACTTTTTTGGCAGTATGAATAGCGGCATTGTCTTGTTGGAATACAAAATGTTCACCTATTAAGCGATTTCCCTCTGGTATAGCGTATTCTTCTAAAATTTTTAAGTAAACCGATGCGTTTACTTTTCCTTCTAGTACTACTATTTCATACCATGGGAATATTTTAGTCTTATCATTGATTCATCAGTCCATAAAATTTTATACCAAAATTCTCCCGGTTTTAAAACATGTTCTTCGTAAAATTGCATTCTTTTTTTCATATTGATTTTACTAACGTAAGGAATTTTTCGAGCCACTCGACCCTGTTTGCCACTAGCTCTGAGCCTGTTACGGATTGTGAATGTGGATGGTGTTTCTTTGCCTTCGTTAAACAACTGAGAACGAATCTTTGGTACCGAAGTTAGGGGATTTGCTTCTGAAATTTCGAGGATTCTTCTGTCAACTCGTATCACTTGTTATTTTAGGGTGTCCTGGTCTCTTTTTAGTGCAAAGTCTGTGTTCATTCTAGTAAGCAACAATGACTTTACGGACTGCTGTATGTGACTTGCCAAATTTTTGCCCAATATAACGTAAGTTATGGCCATCTTTATACAGATTAACAATTACTTTGCGTTCTTCAGTTGTCAATTGTTTGAATTTACCCATTATTTTGCCAAATTTTAATATTTCCTGCTAATGTTTAGAAAACCATAAAAATTATCCAAAAAATTAAGTTTTTACACATTTGGAAAAAATATTACCTTAATAGTTGTTAAATGTAAACAATTACAACTAAATTTAGCGAAAATTTTAAATATCCCACAATTAATAAGCAACTGTTAGTTAAAATATTCTTCTGGAAACTTATTATTTCAATGTCACATGCCTTTATAAAATAGAATTTAATCTACCGTTATTTTATTTAAAGAGAAAAAATTCTAAATTTTTTCACAAATGATCAATGGAATAAATACGTTGTAAAAATGCAATAACAATTTCCCATATAACAGTTTTCCAGTACTCAAAGCTTCCAACATTTTAAATATGCTATTGGAAACTTATTTTTTCCACATACTGTATGTGGTCGATCGGCCATTGGATCGCACACTACATTCGGAGAACGGAACAGAATTCGTTCTTTAGTCGGACTATTCGTATGTGGAATCCCTTCGTGCAGATGTTGTAATTTTTTGGATTTTAAGGGATGAGAAAGGCATAAGATACAGAAAAATCATCACAGATGTTGGCAAATAATTTAAAAAATATAATACTCCACTCCTCATTATTACTAACCTAAATTTGCAAAACTAACAATTGCAAAGCAAACACAAAGCTTGAGCAGGCTTTTAATGTACTAAAGTAAAGAAAATTATGTAAATTTGTCAAAATAAGGGCATAAATCGTCATATCGTCAATATTGTTACGAAAATGTAAATGGTGTTCTTAAAAATGATAAACAAAAGCTCCAAAAACAAAAATAACTTGTTTACATGATTAGCGAATAAACAAATAAATATATCAACAACATCAGTATAAAAAAATAAGGGATTAAGATGTAATCAGGCAACAGCAAAGTGCAGTATGAAAAAGAGCAGATAAATAGTAAACAGGCAACAACAACACTGCAAGCAACTTGCTTACATTTATAGAGATTTCGCGAAGGCAAAGACATTCTCCTTCAAATTCATTCATCAGACTGCTTACCCTGCGTTATAAAAGGCAAGACAGAGCAGGCAACGGCGATTCAGAAAGAATTCAGTCAGTCTTGTGTGAAGATACGTTGCGTGTGAGGAGAATAATTGTGGTTTGAAGATCTCCGAATTAAAGATCTAACGAACAATTGTTATTGCGTACGCGGAAGAGTGTGAAAGAAGAATAACAATTAAAGTAAATTGTTATTGTTTAAGTCAAATCGTTAAAGGTGGCACACGGAATTGTGCGAGCAATAAAGAGTTGATTTGAGACTAAACGCATATTTATTTTTATTTTATTTGCAATCTACGAACCATATTTTTAACGTTTTTAAAAAGGGTAAAAACGTAACAATTCAAAATCGTGAAAATTACTATAAATCGTCAAATTTTGCAGCTATCGTTGTGTGGTTTATAAGTTTGTCTTGCAATGTAATTTTGTTGTGGAGTGCGTAACGGTATAATGACAACTCTTTTGTAAACGATTTTACCTTTAAAATTAGACTTAAATATTTATCATAAATTTTCATTTTTTCTTTATTTATATACAGATAAATACGGTGATGAAATACCCCGAAAATAAGCCGCATTACACACACTCTTTTTATTGACATCCGAAATAAAAAAAGAATAAAAATTGAATATGTTTCAACAATTTAATTTTTTTTAACCTCATAAAGTGTTATGAGAGAGATAAAATAGTAATGTGCCGATATTTAAATATGTATATGTGTTTGTATAAAAGGATAAGTATGTATGTAAAATAGGTTAAACATTTAACTTATTTACATTCATACCATTCAATTGAGTTCGTGCGGCCTAATATTCGCACTTATTTACACACACGTTTAGCAGCAGAATATATTCTTTCAAATTGAACCTTAAAAGTTTAATGTCAAATTCAATAGGTTGGCAACAGTTTTGTATGTCAGCAGCATATATGTACATATGTAAGTAGCTAGAAGAAGATGTAGGTCATCCAATAAATAACGTATGAATTTTTTGACTTGTAAACAACACCTAGGACTAAATGTTTGTCACATCAATGCCCAAAGCTTATACTGCAAAATTTATGAATTCCGTTATCTTTTTGAAGATTCAGGTGTGGATGCCGTATGTATCTCAGAAACGTGGTTTAATGAATCCCACAACGACAAACATGTCGAATTAAGAGGATATAAATTATTTAGATGTGACCGGTGTGGAAAAGCTGGTGGAGTGGCTATTTATATTAAGAGCAATATTTCGTGTAAGCTTCTGAGAACTTTCACTGCGGATAATGATGTTGAGTATATATTGGTGGAGCTATCATCTTATGGTGAAAAATTGCTGCTTGGGTGTGTTTACAGACCAAATAAAAATATCAAATTAGACACCATTATATCTGAGTTTCTGTTGCCTATACCAATATTATAATATCAGGAGATTTTAATGCCAATTTATTAACCAATTCTAGTTCAAATTTTTGTACAACAATGACTTCGCTTAATCTTAATAACTCAATGCCAACACATTTCACTAAGACGAATGCCTCTCTATTAAATCTCTTTCTCGTCTCTGATAGCTGCAAAATATCTCATTATGACCAATTAACAGCACCAGTTTTTTCAAGGCATGATCTTATATTTCTGTCATATAACTTCAGAATACAACGTCATGAAAAATCATTTTGTTATCGTGACTTCAATAATATTGATATGCCGTCACTTGGGAATGACCTTTTTTCTGCTAGCTGGGACGATATATTCTATATTCCATCTGTTGATGCACAAGTCGAACATTTAAATGGTCTCATTTATCAGCTATTTAATAAACACGTACCACTCAGAACCAAAAGGTCTAATAGAAGAATAAATCCCTGGTTTTCCTCGGAGACTAAATCGGCTATTGAACGTCGGGATCTACTTTTTAGTCGATGGAAACGTTACAAAACACCACAGTTGCTTGCGGAATATCACAAGGCGAGAAGAGAAGTTGTAACAATTATCAGGCGGGAGAAGATATTATATTACGGCAATAAATTTCAGAATGCAGTAAATACTAAGCATACATGGAGGCAGATTCGTGAAATGGGAGTTGTCTATTCCAATCACGAATCAGACACACTAGATGTTAATGCTGTTAATAGGAAATTTGCTAATATTCCGCAACCACCGGTAAATGTGAATTTTTATGATGGTAACAACAATATGTCTACAATAAACGATCTCCACTTCCGACATCTTAGCTTGAATGACACAATTGAAGGATTTCTAAAAATTAAATCTAATGCTGTTGGCCTAGACGACATCCATCCTCGTTTTATAAAACTTATATTGCCTTATATAATACGTCATATCAATCACATTTTCAACACGATTTTAACAACTAGCACTTTTCCAATTGAGTGGAAGTCAGCGAAAATTATTCCAGTGCCTAAAAGTGATGGTGACTACCGGCCAATATCTATCCTTCCCTACATATCAAAAGTTTTTGAGAGAATTCTTCATGAACAAATTTATAAACACATACTCGACAATAATTTACTAACAGACCGTCAGTCTGGTTTTAGAACTCAAAACAGCTGCACTACAGCATTAACCGAGGTGGTTGAGAACATCCGTGGCAATCTAGATGAGAATAAGTTAACATTTTTGGTCTTACTTGATCACTTCAAGGCATTTGACACTGTGGACCATCAAATGTTGTTATTGAAGCTAGCCAATATGTTTAAATTTTCTACAACCGCAACAAAATTAATATCTTCGTATTTAATTTAGTTGTCAATGGTGGTATTGTTCCTTCACCCTTATTTACAAGCCGAGGTGTTCCGCAGGGGTCCATACTTGGCCCACTTTTTTACTCCATGTATGCAAATGACCTTCCTTTGCAGATCAGATACTCTAAAATTCAAATGTATGCTGATGACGTACAGCTATATTTAAATTGTTCAAAAACAGCTATAAATTCTGCTATTAATGAAATAAATTTTGATCTAGATAGAATTTATCAGTGGGCATCTGCTAATGGACTACTTCTTAATCCTATTAAGTATAAATTTTTAATAATTGGCAAAATTCCGGTGGTACTAAGAGGGAATTTGAATATTTCTCTTAATGGGACTAAAATTCAATTGGTAAATACAGCCAAAAATTTGGGCGTTACTTTTAATAGCTCGCTGACATGGTTGGATCACATTAATCAAGCATGTGGCATAATTTATGGGAAGATTAGAACCCTATGGCAGACTCAACACTTTACACCCATGAGGATAAGGATGATGATTGCCAAAACATATTTAATTCCTTCTCTTTTATATGCATCTGAGATTTTTGCTGGATGCAATATGACTTTGAAACGACAGCTCAACATAGCGTTTAATAATATTGTTCGATATGTTTTTGCTTTGAAAAGATTTGATCATATATCACCGTATTTAATACATGTCCTTGGCATGCACCTCGATGACTACATGAAGCTTAAAAATCTTATTTTTTTGCATAAAATAATAACTACAAAAAAGCCTGACTCTCTTTATGACAAATTGGTATTCACATCGTCTGCGAGGAACAATAATATTCGAACATTCAAATACCGAAAGAGTGCTTCTTTTCACCAGTTTTATATATATACCATTTATCTCTGGAACCATCTCCCCCCAAATATTCAACTTACTAGAAACGCAACGCGATTCAAAAACTTGTTAAGTAGTTATTACAGAAATTCATAAAATATTTTAAAACGGTAAATGGTATGTATGTATGTAGCATTAAGAAAACATTCATTATAATAAATAAATAAATAAAAAAATAAAGTTGTGCAGATAATAGAGAATTGACTTAAAGAGGAAGACAAATTTGTATGTCGATTTCCATGTAACATTTTTTTTGCAGACTTATCTTTGAAAGGGATTACTAGTAAACTCATTTTACTACTTTCGTAATTACAACTTATTTTCGTAATTACAACTTAATGATAAAGTAAAATTATCTTTTTTAAAACTATCGCAGTGCCGGAGCAATGTCGATAACACTGCTCAATTAAACAAGTTTTTCATTTAAACATAGCCCGTCATTGTGGCTTCGATATAACTGTGGTAATTTTTGTCCGATTTGATCAAACGAAGTGTCAATCTCTGCACAAGAAAATGCACCTTCAGAATGTCATCACTTATTTCAAATTTTGTTATTAAAGTTTGCTACAATGAACGGACAAACTTGAAAAATATGAAAAAAAATTCGCATTAGTCAAGTTTACCACGTCAAATCCCATGGCATATTATATGTACACATTTTTAAAAGATCTCCTTTCGAATAAGATTTAAAAATTGGACATCGGTTCAGAATTGTTTGCCTAATAAATAAATTTGTGCGTGAAGTGTAAAAAAACAGTTTTTGTCAAAAAAAAAAAAACAAGTTTGGAGAGTTAAATAAATATAAAGAAAATATTTATGAGTTCTACTCAACACAACTTAGACTATATCGTTAGCTGGATGTATGTATTTAATTTCTTTATTTTGTCGCATAGTGTAAATAGAGCTACAGACTAAAAATTAAACACTAGGATGATATGGGTTTAATACTTAATACTAAAAGTTTGTAATATATTGTAGAACATAAAGCAACAATACTTATTAAGTAGATAAGTTCTTGCAGTCATTAACCAAACATGATTGGCTGTATCTAAAGATTTAATACAAGCTATTGTTTCGCCATTTGTTCTTCATTGCATTATATACGACACTTGCGATTAAATACCTCAGCCTAAGGTATTACAAAATTACCATCATAATTTATAACGTTGGCATCGATTTTGTAATCATCATAAACAAAACAACAGTCTTCAGAAGAGTGTATAAATTGAAGATAAAAAATGATAAAAGAAAAACTGAATTCAAATTAGACGCTATTTTTCGATTGAAAGAAAATATTGTACTCAGTTAATGATGATGTTTCCCTTTGTTACATATTGTTGTATTCTCTTTACACTCCCCTATATCTTAGTTACATTGGTAACATTTAACATTTACCACCAATCAGAGAAGAATTAAAGATAAGAAAATGAGTAAGATTTATTATGAAAAAAAATGTATTAAGAATGAATTTAAAAGAGGTGTTATTATTGGAGTCGCCATATTCTAGTAGGTAGTGTGTTGGCTTATTAGATATAAGGCCTCGGTTCTAACCCCAGGTCAAGCATCAAAACGAAAATATGAAGAAATATTTCTTCGCTGACTTTCTCTCAGCAGATTTCTGGCAAGAACTCTGAGAGTAAATTAAATTGCCGAACTGTCGTTCGGAATCGACTTTAAACTGTATGTAGGTCCCGCCACTCATGTATAAAGGTTAACGCACACAACATAAGTGCTGTGCGAAACTAGGTCGTAATCTTGACTAAAGGGTTGTAATGACCAATTATGTATGTATGTTAATTACACTATGCGACAAAATACAAAAAATTAAATACACCTAGTTTAAGTTGTTCAGTTAGTTCATAAAAACTCTTTTTATTTTTCTCGAACCCTCAGTCATGTTCTATTTTTTATATATATCATCTTATCAAATGAATTTTCTTTTCAAAAATTTTGATGGATCTTGATTGTTTATGCTCTTTGCGCCTTTGAACGACAACCAATAGTAGTCTAATATTTCGGTTTTTCGCAAATATTATTATTTCGTTTTGAGCAAACATTAGCCAAGTTCCGGTGGTTGGTCCAACGGAAAAAGGACACATTTCTCAATAAACGCTTACGATCAATCAAAAATTTTGAAAATGTTTTAACTGAAACTTCATTTGATGAGACAGCATGTAGAAAAAATATGACTATACTGTCATACTTTTTAAATATTAACTACTGTAAGTTATGTCCGAGTTTATACAAGAAACTGTCAATCTCTTCACAAGAGAATGCACTTTAAGAATATTACCAATTGTTTTATAGTTTTTAGTTAAGTTTTGCAATTAGGCCAAACTTGAAAAAATAAGAAAAAAATTATATTTTCCAAGTTTACCTTATCGAAACTCATAACATATAAGTATGAGCAAAATGTTTATGTATACCGTTTTAAAGGCTAAACTCTCCCCTTTCTAACAAATTTTAAATTTTTAGAATATGTTCAAACATATTTGAGTAATCAATAATTTTGTGTGAAAAGATAAAAAAAAAACAACTTTGTCAAATAAAACAAGTTTGTAGGATTCGAGAAAAATAAAAAAAGTATTTTTGAGTTCTACCCAACCTAGTGAATACATATCTCAAATCCTATTGTTAATGTAGTATATTGGAGTCGTTGTAGTCTAGTAGGTAGTGTGTTCACTTATGAAGCGTGAGGCCACGGTTCAAATACCAGGTGAGACATCTCCAACATTACGAAACATGAAAAAAATAATATTTCTTCGGCGGCTTCCTCTCAGCAGATTTCTGGCAAAAGCTCTGGGAATAAATAAAATTGCAATGTAAAGTTTCTCAAAAATTTGTCATTCGGAGTCGGTTTTACACTGTAAATACAGTCACACGTATATATAAAATTAAGACACATAACATGAATGGTGTGGATACTAGGTCGTTGTCCTGACTAAAGGGTTCTAATGACCGATTGTACATATAGTATGTATGTATGTATTGAAATAATAAACGTGATGATGGAGATGAAGATGAAGAAGAAACAGTGCGCCTGTCCTTTGGAATACATTTCATTAGTGATCGCTAAAAGCATCGATATTACTTGCCATATTGATTGTGAACACAATATTGATTTTTAGTACATATTGTATATTTTTTATAGAAAGATGTTGGTGGTAGATGTTAGATGTCCTCCAGTGTAAATAGGCTATTATTGATAGAAAAGCTGATAAATCCATAGCGCTTTCATTAGTTTTTTTTTAAAAATTTTATTAAAATCAAATAGAAATTAACCATGGGGTTTTGCGCCATGGCTATTCTTATTTTAATTTCTTATATTAGTTTACACTGTAGAGCGGTTTAAATTTCGAACTTTTGCTAGTTGATTACGAGACTTTAATTTATTTCTTAATTTAACAACCAAATTTCTAACATCGCACGTAATTTTTTTCTTGAAACTATAATCAATATTAATTTCCCATTTTTACAGTTTTTGTTTATTTCTCCTTTAATTTCTTGTTTTCGTAAATATTTTTTATGTTTCTTATTAATTCAATCAATCAAAATATTGTACTTGTTTTTGAAAGGTAAAAGCATAATAATACTGCTATTTAACAGAGTTGCATAATTTTAGTTTGTGATGTATTTGTATATATTGTAAATATTTAGATGTATGTATGCTGCAAAGTAGTCAAAATATTTATTCACATATTGCTTAAGTTACATGCTTAAGTTTATTGTATGCATTTGTGTAAAATCGAAAACGATCCTTAAATACTTACATCAATTTTCGGTTTACCAAATAGTTTCAGCATCTTCTTCCTGAAAACAGAAAACCTAATTCAGACAGCAAACATTTTTAAGGAATTTTTAAGCTTCTTATTTACGAATACTACAACTTTCATTATATTTCTATAAGCTACTGCATTAACCCTGTCTATACTATAACATTGACTGTGTACAATTTAGTCAATATAATGTTTAATAAAATAAAAAAAATATAAAATAACTAGCAGATTGTACCCGGCGTTGCGCGGGTTATGTAGTTTGGATTAGTTTAAAAAATTAAAAAAAAATATTATTGGGTCATTTTTGCATTAAAAATAACAATAAATAAAAAACCGGTTTATCGGTTTCGAAACCGGTTTTGAAACCGGTTTCTTAAAAAATGCAATTTTTCAAATTATTCGGAAACCGGTTTAACAAACAACCCAGTTTTTTGAATACTCTAAGTCCTAAAAATAAATGCACTCAATTTGCCCGTTTTTCGCCCCATCCCCCCTGTAGTGCCAACTCATCACCCATTATTATTATTTGTATCATTTATTATTCTTAATATACAGTTAGTTAGTTATTGATATGAGTTAGTTATCTCCTTTATACTTATTGCTTAATTAATCCTCTCACTCTTACATTGTATGATTGAAAGCTTAATATAGATTAAATATAAGATAGATTAAATAAAGAGGCTGCGGGTCAGTCATGAAACGAATGTCAAAGTGAGAGTTTCATTTAAATATGCCACCATCCATTATATGGCGACCGTGACTTCTTTCTTTTTTTTTTTTTTTGCCTTGCAAAATTGTGACTGTGTGAAAAAATTAAAAACAGTAAAAATTTGACATTTAAATAAAATAGATAATCAAAAGCAAAAAAAAAAACACACACAAAATCATATAAAAAGTAAAACTTAGTGAACTTAAACAAATTTGAAATCAATTAAATTTTTAAAAATACAAAAAGAAAAACGAGAAAAACCATTTTATGGGGAAAAATGGCAAAAGAAAAATCTTTTATATTGGAAAAACTAAAAAAAAGAGAATTTAATATTGAAATTTAAAAATTTAAGCCTTAAGTGAAAAACTACAAAAAAAAAAACATAAAACTACAAAAAAAAAAACAACCTAAAACTAAAAAAAAAACTGTGTTAATAAAACAATATACTATAAAATCCCAACAATATAAAAATTAAAAAAAAAATTAATTAATTAAAAAAAAAAAATCATTAGAACAAAACGAAAATTCAAAAGAAAAAAAATTCAAATTTTCCGGAAAATACTACAAAATCCCAACAATATAAACAAAATTAAAAAGAAAATCATTAAAAAAAAAAAACGAAATTTCAAAAAAATAATAAGTAGGGAAAAAGAACAATCATAAATATTTGTTCTGGAAAAAATCAAATAACTGTAAATACCAAAATAATTTAAAAAATGTGACAAAAAAATAACTGTATTAGGAAAGGAATTTCGAATATAGAAAACAAATGTGACAAAGGTAATAAAAAAAAAAGAAAAATAACTGTATTAGGAAAGGAATTTCGAATATAGAAAACAAATGTGACAAAAGTAATAGAGAAGAAAAGAATAAAATATATCAAAAGAGCAGTAAGGAAAAATAACTGTATTAAGAAAGGAATTTCGAATAAAAAAAAAAAATAGAACAAAAGATTAAAAAAAATAAGATCTTAAGGAGAGAGAGTTAGTGTGTAAAGTGCAAAAGAAGAATATGAAGGAGCGAGAGTGCAAATAAAAACAACAATATAAAGAAAATTGCATTACAAAGAAACGAAATAAAATATCAAAATTTAGAAAAAAAAAAAGACAAAAAAGAAAGAGAATGAGAGTAAAACTTCAAAAATGTGTTTTTGGAGGCAGCAGCTCCAACAAGCGTCACCGTTTCATCATATATCTACAGCAGTAGCATCGTTTTAGCAGCAAAGTGTTTTTGTAAGTGTTTTTGGAGGCAGCAGCTACAACAGCGCCACCGTTTCATCATATATCAACAGCAGTAGCATAATTTTAGCAGCAAAGCTTATTTTGTAGTTCATCAAAAAAAAAAATTTTTGGAGTTTGTGGTATATAATAATTGTGGTATATAAGCTAAACATTAATAACTACTATATAATTCGATTTATATTACTATATAATTCGATCATTATATTATTATAAAATTATTGTTCTTATTCTAATTATAAATTTAATTCATTATTCTTAATTATTCCATATAGGATTGTATATAAATAATAAAAAAAAAGATCAATTAAAAACAAACATACTTTTTCTAAGAATAGGAATATAATACTATATTAATACAATACTATATTAATATGAATGAATATTATACTATATTAATATAAATTTTGCCTAAAATTATGAACAATATTATTAAAAATCAAAATTTGCACATTCTATCTAAAATTATGCCTATATAGGTATTAAGAACTAATATTTTCTTTAGATTTATTTAATAACTAAGAATTTTGTTCTTTAATATTAATTAATAAAATAAGTGCTAAATTTTGTAATTTTTAATAATAATAAAAAAAAAAAAAAAAAATATGTATAAAAACAAAACATAAGAAGTATAAAAAAAAAAAAATTTTTTGATTTATAGGGGAAATTGAAAATGAAAACGAAATACAAATCAAAAAGCGAATAAATAATTATAAATATTTGATATATTAATTTAGTAAATGTCTACAACTGAGTTTGAAATTACAAAATTCAATGAATTAGTTTCTAATTTTTATAAAATTAAAAAAAGAATTCTTCAAAAACGTCCTATTTCGAATAATAAAAGTAAAGTTGATGAATATATAAATTTAATTATCGAGTCATATAACAATATTTTATCTTACACAAATGATTATAATGATAAATTTTCTAACATTTTAAAACCAATAATTCATAACAAAATATTGCACTGTAGGGAATTATTATTGAGATGTTTTTGCAAACTCGAATGTAAAATTAAAGTTCCATTTGGTATCGATTTATTTGAACTCGTACGTAAAGAAGTTATGACAGACAGTGGTTCCGAAACAGAGTTTGGTGGTGATAAAGAGGAAAATTTTGAAAAAGAGCAATCATATTCAGGTACTGGGACAGATAAGGAAATGAAAATTAGTTCAAATAGTTTGAAAATGGCTTCGATAGAGGAAAAGACTAAATTTATTTCTATGTGTTCAAACATCATTCGTGAAAATTATGACGGAAACCCTCTGACTCTTAATTCTTTTCTTGATAAAATTAGTTTGATTGAGGAACTAACAGCACCAAATTTGAACACATGCCTCATTTCTTTCATAAAATCCAAATTAGATGGAAAGGCTAGGGAAGTTCTACCTGAAAATATATTGAGCATACAAGAGATTAAGGATACTCTTAGGAGTGGGATAAAACCGGACAGCTCAAAAGTAGTAGCTGGTAGGATTGCATCTTTAAATGTTAGGAACAATAATTATGTGGATTTTGCTAAAAATGTTGAGGAACTGGCGGATGCTTTACAGCGTTCACTCGTGATTGAAGGTATTCCTAAAGTAAAAGCCTCTGAAATGGCAATGGAGCAGACTGTGAACATTTGTAGGAATAATGCCAAGTCTGACATGGTAAAGGCAATCTTGGCTTCTACAGTTTTTTCCGAACCTAAGGATGTAGTGGCAAAATTAATTGTGGAAGAGGCAAATACAGCAAAAGATAGTCAAGTGCTAGCAATGAATTATGGTAGAAATGGTTCGAATTTCAATAATCGTAATGTGAATAATTCAAGAAACTCCTATGGAGGTTATCATAATTTTTACAGGGCTAATTATAACAATAACAATAGAGGTCATAATGAATATAGTGGCTATAGAGGACGTAATAACAATATTCATGGTAAATTCAACAACAGAGGTAGACACAATCGTGGTGGATACACTAATCGTGGTCGATATAATAATTCGGGTTATAATCAGAATACAGGTAACAAATCCTATGGTCAAGGTACTTCGGTCAGAACTTTAAACGCCGAAGTCCCTCAGCAGGAAATGCTGAGGGAAAAGAACGATCAAATTTAACTAATGAAAATATCTTTAAATCTGTATATAGTCTGAATTTAAGCTATTCAGATTTTATACATTTAAAATGCTCTGCATCACCATTTAAAACAAACTCTTTTCTTGTTGACTCGCAAGCAGACATTTCAATTTTAAAAATTTCTAGCCTAAATAACAATTTTCCAATAAATGATCGAAATAATATCAATATTGTCGGCATAACGGCAAATACAGTAAAGTCATTAGGTACAATAAATACTGAATTACTTATTTCGAATTATTCAATATCGCAAACTTTCCACATTGTGTCTGACAATTTTAATATCCCATCTGATGGTATATTAGGTAAGGATTTCCTAAAAGCCAACAAGTGCAATATTGACTATAATACAATGACAGTTTCTTTTTATGTATGTGGTGAGAAAATAATTATTCCAATTTACCATGGAATTAGCAAGAATTCTTATTTCCTGCCACCAAGAAGTGAAGTCTTTAGAATATTTCACATTGATGACGTGACAGAGCCAATTTTTATTGATTCTCAGGATATCTGTGATGGTGTTTTCATTAGTAAGTGTATTGTGAACACGAAAAACCCTGTATTACGCATTTTGAATACTACTGATGAGATTAAATTTATGCAAAATTATAATGTTAAATTTGAAAAACTTTCTCAATTTTATATATACTCTATCAATGAAAATCTTTCGTGCGACGATCGTATAAACAACCTTAAAATGATTTTAAGGGATAAAATTCCACATTATGTTAGGGACGATTTAATGCCATTATGCGAAAAATATGCTGATATATTTACGTTAAAGAATGATAAGATGACTATAAATAATTTTTATGAGCAAAAGTTAAGGGTTAATGATAAGTCTCCAGTTTATGTGAAAAATTATCGTCTTCCATACGCACATAGAGCCGAGATAAAAAAGCAGGTACAAAATTTACTCGATAATGATTTGATTGAGCCAAGCACTTCCAATTACAATAGTCCCTTAATTTTAGTCCCAAAGAAGAGTCCAGATGATAGCAAATCCTATCGTATGTGTGTTGATTTTAGGGCTATTAATAGAAAATTGGTTGCTGATAAGTTCCCTCTGCCGAGAATAGACGATATACTTGATAATCTTGGTCGAGCTAAGTATTTTTCCATAATTGATTTGTTCTCTGGTTTCCACCAAATACCACTTAACACCGAGTCGAGAGACTTGACTTCGTTTAGTACTGATCAGGGCTCGTATCGATGGAAAGTCTTACCTTTTGGTCTAAATGTTGCTCCAAATTCATTTTCCCGTATGATGTCCATAGCATTTTCAGGTCTAGAACCAAACAAAGCTTTTTTATACATAGATGACATAATTGTAATCGGATGTAGCAAACAACATCACCTGAAAAATTTAACCAGTGTTTTTGATATCTTAAGAAAATTTAATTTGAAAATTAATCCTTATAAATGCAACTTTTTTAGGCCGGAAGTAACATTTTTGGGTCATAAATGTACCTCAAATGGATTGTTGCCGGATGACAGTAAAATATCTGCTATTAGAAAGTACACAGTACCCACGGATAAAGATGCTGTTAAACGTTTCGTTGCTTTTGCTAACTATTACAGGAGGTTTATTCCTAATTTTGCTTCTCTTGCAGCACCACTTAACTATATAACAAGAAAGAAAGTAAATTTTGTGTGGGATGAAAACTGCCAACAATCTTTCGAAAAAATTAAAGAACAATTAATTTCTCCAAAAATTCTTCAATACCCAGATTTTACGAAGCAATTTCTTATTACGGTAGATGCTTCAAAAATTGGTTGTGGAGCAATCCTAAGCCAAAATTTTAATGGATTTGATTTACCAATATACTATGCATCTAAAGCCTTTAGTCATTCTGAACAAAAGAAACCGATTATCGAACAAGAACTGCTTGCTATATATTTTGCCATAAATCAATTTCGACCATATGTTTATGGTACAGAGTTTGTCGTCAGAACAGATCATAGACCTTTGGTATACCTATTTAACATGAAAGATCCATCCTCTAAATTGACTAAAATAAGACTAAAATTATCCGAATATAACTTTTCAATCGAACACATTAAGGGTAAGGACAATGTCGGTGCGGATGCTCTATCTCGCATTTCAATTGACGAATTGAAAAACCATACGAGTACTGAGAGCATTCTTGCTGTGACAACTCGAGCAATGTCTAAGCAAAACGATATAAGAAAAGATCCATTAGAGTGTGTTGGAAAGCTAAAATTACAAATTTATGATAAATTTTCACAAGATTTCAATAAGAATGTTTCAAAGATAAAGTCAGAAATATATTATGTTAATGAGAAAATAAATGCGATTGCACTGAAAGTCTATAATAAATTTAAATTGAAATTCCTTATAAATGTTGATATTGTTAACGAAACATTGAATTTCGATGAAATGCTTTTGAGGCTACAGGATGAAGCCAACAATAATAACATTTATACCTTAGAATGGGTAAAGAACGATACATTTTTTACTGTATACACTATTCAGGAATTAAAGAGCCATGGTAATAAAATATTAAAAACGTTAGAAATTATACTAGTAGACCCAATTGAAACTATATTTGATGAGGATAGGAAGAAACAGCTATTGCAAATTTATCATAACGATCCGATTTTAGGTGGACATTGTGGGCGTAAAAGGTTGTATGCCAAATTGAGAACGAAATATTATTGGAAGCGGATGACTAGGGATATCGCTTCGTTTGTTGGAAATTGTAAAGACTGTAATCTAAATAAAGTTAAAACTGGAACTAGAGAAGAACTTATTTTGACTCCAACTCCTGTTAAACCATTTGATGTTGTTGTATTGGACACCATTGGTCCATTGCCAACATCAAAATTTGGTAATAAATATGCGTTAACATTAATTTGTGATTTCACGAAGTATCTAGTTACGATATCTTTGCCTGATAAAAGTGCGACAACGGTCGCACAGGCAATTTTTGAGAATTTTATTTTGGTTTATGGAAGAATGAGTTGCATTATGTCAGATTTAGGTACAGAGTTTAAGAATGAGGTGTTTTGTGAACTTTGCAAACTTTTGAGTATCAATATAAATTTTTCGACAGCTTATCACCACCAGACTTTGGGAACAGCAGAACGTAATCACCGAGTTTTTAACGAATATATTAGATCTTATGTTGATGAGAATATTTCAGACTGGGATACGTACTTAAAATATTTTACTTTTTTTCATAACACAACTTCGAGTTCAGTATTCGATAACAAATATACACCATTCGAATTAGTATTTGGAAGAAAAGTAACTATGCCAAACCAATTAATTCTAGGAAAAATTGATCCTATTTATAATGTAGAAAACTACAGCAAAGAAGTTAAGTATCGCTTACAAAAATCTCATATTTTAACAAAAGAACTTATAGAAAAACATAAAAAAAGAAACAAAAAACTATATGATCATTTTGCAAAACCCTGTAATCTGAATATTAACGATAAAGTATTTGTAAAAAAAGAACCTTATGATAAATTTAAACATATTTATGATGGACCATTTATTGTTAAGAAAATTGATGGAGTAAATGTAACAATATATAATGAAAATTCAAAAAAAGAAAAAACATTACATAAAGATAGATTAAGGAAAGCTTAATTCTATACTAGTTAACTTTATATTCAACAAAATTACTTTATAATTCCTTTTCATACTAAAAAAAAAAAAAAAAATTTTAAATTTAAAAAATAAAAAAAAAAAAATTAAATTTTTAAGGAAACAACCAAAGAAAAATTAATAACATTTTAGTCATTTTGTTAATTAATGAATTTCAAAAATGAAAACAATGAATTTGTAGACTAAAACAAAAAAATAAAAAAAAAAAAAAATAATAAAATCAAATAGACTGATCACCTAATTTGGTTTTATCATTTTTTTTCTCATAGAAGGGAGGTGTAGTGCCAACTCATCACCCATTATTATTATTTGTATCATTTATTATTCTTAATATACAGTTAGTTAGTTATTGATATGAGTTAGTTATCTCCTTTATACTTATTGCTTAATTAATCCTCTCACTCTTACATTGTATGATTGAAAGCTTAATATAGATTAAATATAAGATAGATTAAATAAAGAGGCTGCGGGTCAGTCATGAAACGAATGTCAAAGTGAGAGTTTCATTTAAATATGCCACCATCCATTATACCCCTTTTTGGACCCCTTTTGGCCCAACTTTATAAACGGAACACCTCCAATAGCTATTTGGGAAACTTAACCAAGCTAAATCGTAAAAAAATACCTTTAAACAGATAAAATACAGCATTTATGCATAAAGTACTAATTTTTGCCCATTTTTTCTCCCTTTGTCCCATTTTTTCCCCTTTGGGTAAAAATTTTGAAAAGATTTATTGCCTATAACCTGCACCGACAAAAACTCGATCAATATCCCAAATTTCAAGGAAATCGGTCCAGGCGTTCAGGCGTGATTGGCTATGCACTCAATTTGCCCGTTTTTGGCCCCTTTCCCCCTTTTTGGACCCCTTTTGGTTCAACTTTAGAAACGGAACACCTCCAATAGCTATTTGGGAAACTTTACCAAGCTAAATCGTAAAAAAATACCTTTAAAACAGATAAAATACAGCATTTATGCATAAAGTACTAATTTTTGCCCATTTTTTCTCCCTTCGTCCCATTTTTTCCCCTTTCGGTCAAAATTTTGAAAAGATTTATTGCCTTATAACCTGCACCGACAAAAGCTCGATCAATATCCCAAATTTCAAGAAAATCGGTCCAGGCGTTCAGGCGTGATTGGCTATGCACTCAATTTGCCCATTTTTGGCCCCTTTCCCCCTTTTTGGACCCCTTTTGGTTCAACTTTAGAAACGAATCACCTCCAATAGCTATTTGAGAAACTTAACCAAGCTAAATCGTAAAAAATTACCTATAAAACAGATAAAATAAAGCATTTATGCATAAAAGTATTAATTTTTGCCCATTTTTTCCCCCTTTGACCCATTTTTTGTCCCCTTTTGGTCAAAAATTTGAAAAGATTTATAGCCTATAACCTGCACCGACAAAAGCTCGATCTATATCCCAAATTTCAAGAAAATCGGTCCAGGCGTTTAGACGTGATTGACTAACAAACAAACCAACAAACAAACAAACAAACAAAAAAACAGACTTACAGAAAGATTTATAATATATATTAGGATAAAATATAATTAATTGTAATATGATTTGATGTTTATTTTGAACATTATTTGTAAACTTTGATGTGGCCTTATGTTATAAATAACTGACAGCACTATTTTTCAAGCTGAAATAAATGCAAAATATTGGACAATGGGCTTCTTACGATATTACCGAGAGTACAAAGGGAAAAATTATAATTTTTATTAGTTAAATTCGCGCCGTTTAGCTGACGCATAGTGCCGTACAAAATTCTTTGTGTTTACTGCGATTATGAGCAAAAGTTTAAACCTGCGTTTAATTCATATCTTTATCAACAGACTTTATCTCGTCTAACGATCATCTTCAATATCAACAGACTTTATCTCGTCTAACGAGCTCTTCAGCCATTTCCTCTCGGCCGACAGTGTCTTCTCGTTATGCGGATTTCAATTGAGGGCCATTTTTTCTACAGTGTATGCCAGCTTTCGCAATATATGCCCAATCCAGCGCTCAATCCAATGCTATTTCCGCAACCTACCTCTAATCCAATGGGTGTTTGTCCGCATCTCATAAAAAATTTAATTATTGGCTACCATATGAAAAGTATATTCCTGAGACTGTGGTTTATAAAGGATTGCAGTTTATTCGTTGTTTCCACTGACTCGAGACATGTTGTTTCTGTAATGAAGTTCAGATTTCACATTATCGTCTAATATCCGTTTTTTTTTTGTCATAGAAGATAGCTGCCGACAACGCCATAGAAACGCCCTTTTCGCCTTTCATTTTCGGCAGCATCATCCGTGGTGATTTGGCTGCCAAGATATGTAAAACTTCGCAGTTCTTCAACAGGCCTATTAGCAAAAAGGATGTGACTACTACGTGAGTTGTTCGCCCGTATGGAATTTCCAAATGGTATATTTAAGCGCATTTCTATAACTTGTTTAATATCATTAGTATTAGTCAAGTCGTTAAGGTGTTGCAAGTAGAATCTATAATAATCACCCCCCGAAATATGAGTGAGAAAAAATACATCTTCACACCTGAAGCGATATTAATAGATTCAGATAATCTACCTTCATGCAAAACTTTAAATTGAAATGCTGTATACCAGGCCTATATGAGACTGACTAAATTGCTTGGAACGCTTTTCTCTCAAGTGCGCTTCAGACAAGTTGGTGCTTCAGCCGGTCAAAACATCTCTCGAAATCAACGAACGCCAATATAAGGGTTTACGGAGCTCGCTGATATGTTTCTGGTCTATTTGAAGGGATGCAATACGGTCCAGACTGGAATCCTGCCTATTGATTTCGGTATACATGGTATATACATTTAGTGTCCCTCCCTTTCTTTCACTCTCTTCCACTCACTTTGAAATTCTTTGAGAGCAATTGGATTTAAGAGGACTACAACTTGTTGCCATTATTCAAGGCTTTATTTCTTTTTTGTTTGCGAGGTGTGTTCTGTGACTTATTTTTGGGTTCATTCTTGTCACATCATATTGTATATCCTAAAAAAAATAAGGTAGAACACATTAGTATTGATATTTTAATAATGAATCTCTTGTTGCAAACTACTACAAACTGTTAAACTACCAAAATGTTTATGTACTAATTGTACGTACTAATAGACACGTATATTGTTGATTTGAATTAATTATGCCGAATGGGAAAAAAAACATATTTTAATAATAGGAAAAATCCATCCACTTTTCGAGTTGATAAATTAAAGGTCAAGGAAATCAAAAGCATTAATTTTATAAAAAAAAACGTTCTATAAAAAAAACGGGCAGATAAACAAAAAATCTCTCGAATTTCAACGATAGCAATACATATAAGATCCAAGAGGGCCCAAAGTATCACGAAAAATTCACTGATTGGTGTGGACTTGACCGGTCGCCTAGGCACTAATGGTAATCTATTACCATTTCCATTTTTCAGGACTTATTTGCATCACAACGTCAATGCCAAAGAAGTAGGTTAAAATTCATTGCAATAATCTATTCGTAAAAGTACCTACAATGGTGCGTTCTGATGGCAAAATAAATTTATTAACACAGAGGAACAGTCTAAATGGCTGTGTTATTTCCTAAGCTTTTTTAGGAATGTTTAAAAATTAAATAATTTATAATTAAAATGTAATTGGGCACTTTGTGAATTTAATATGATCACTCGCGAAAAAAAGACCAAAATTTTTTATGCCTTTTTTATGCCTTCTGTTGATGAACAGTCCTCATTTTTAGAGCGCAGCGTTAAACACCTTTTTGAATTGACAGTACCTCTTAAACGGAAAAATATAAAGGCCAAACAAAAACCCTGGTTCTCTAATATTATCAGGGATGCCATAAATCAAAGGGACATGGCGTATGCCAGGTGGAAGAGATTCAGAACTTCTGAGCTCTATTTGATATATTCTATGGCTAGAAAAAATGTCAATAGGAAAATAAAAAATGCTAAAACGGAATATTATTCTAATCGTTTTAGTAGTGCTATTGATTCTCGACGAACATGGAATACCATTCGTGAAATTGGGTTGGGCAATGCGACCAGAAGTGTTGATTGCCAGGTGGATACAAATATGCTCAACAGAAAGTTCACTAATATCCCGATGGTTCCAGCAGATCCTGATTACTTTGATTTTTCTCCCGATACTCCGAATGTGGATAATGAGATAATAGACGGTTGTTTCTCCTTTTCTTGTGTTACGCAATATGACGTTATGTTGACATTCTCTCTAGTAAGATCAAATGCAGTGGGAAGTGATGACATACACCCGAAATTTGTTCGAATACTTTTGCCCCTAATTATCCCATATGTTACTCATCTATTTAACTCGATCATAATATCAGGTGTGTACCCAAGTAATTGGAAACATGCGAAAATTGTGCCTTTGCCCAAGGCGAATGGTGAATATAGACCGATTGCAATATTATGTTTCCTTTCAAAGGTCTTGGAAAAGCTTTTATATAGGCAAATTACTGCTTATTTGAATACTCATAGTTTGCTTAACGATTATCAATCTGGTTTTCGCCAAGGTCATAGTTGCGTTACGGCTCTTGTGGAGGTGAGTGAAAACATACGTCAGGGATTGGATAATGGATATATTAATTTCTTAGTGCTTCTGGATCATTCCAAGGCATTTGATACAGTTGATCATGATATACTCATCAAGAAACTGAAACATTTTTTTAAATTTTCGAACATGTCAACTAAACTTGTATCATCATATCTTACGAATCGTACCCAATCGGTGGTTGTAAACGATACCTGGTCTGATAGCTTGCCTGTTAATCGGGGGGTACCTCAGGGCTCTACTTTAGGACCACTATTATTCTCTATTTATGTAAATGATCTGCCAGGACGGCTATCGAACTGCAGAGTCCACCTATATGCAGACGATGTACAGATTACATTAAGCAGCCCAGTTGGTAATATTGAGTTGGGTGTTTCACATCTGAACGAAGACTTGGAAAAAGTATATCTCTGGGCTGGCGCAAACGGACTCTGTTTGAACCCTGGCAAATCTAAATGCATTTTGATATGTAAGAAAAGATTGATGCCCTTCGTTACCGAGGACATTATATTAGGTGGCGAGAAAATTGAGATTGTTAACTCAGCGAGAAATCTTGGGATAATTTTTAACAGCAACTTGACGTGGACTGATCATATTAACTCTTTGGTTGGTCAGTCTTACGTAAAGCTACGAGCTCTCTGGTCGACACAGTATTTCACTCCACTGAGTATAAGGATCTTGCTTGCTAAGACATATCTGATTCCCTCCCTACTATATGGGTGCGAATTATTTGGGAACTGTGACTCAGTTAGCAGAGGAAAATTAAATGTCTTATATAATAACATTATTAGATATGTGTATAGATTAAAAAGATTTGATCATGTGTCCTCTGCTGCCAATAATCTTTATGGCGTATCATTTGAAAATTTGTTGAAAATACGAACTCTTACTCTTTTGCATAAAGTCATAAACACTCAAACTCCCAATTATATTTTTGACAAGATACGTTTTTTCCAATCATCTCGGCAAAGGAACATCGTTATACCTCGACATCGATCTCTCGTGTCCGAATGGTATTTTCATGTGCATGCTGCTCGTCTTTGGAACAATCTTCCATTAAGTCAACAAATTAATAGCAATGCTAATAATTTCAAAACCTTTTTATTTGAATTTTTTGCCTAATTACAAACACTGTATTAATGTATTTTATATAATTTATTGTTTTCCTTCTTAACTTTGTATTATTATTAATTATAAAATGTTTATAGCGTTATGCGTTCCTGTACTCTAAATATAAGATTAAATCTTGTTGTATAGGAAATGAAAATATATAAATTAAATAAATAAATAAATAAATAAAATGTCGATTGAAAATAATAAGACCGGTATCGCTTATGGTTTGACTTCAACTAAATTTTTTATTTTTTAATATTCCTTTCTTACAGCTAATACATGACAAGTGATCTTAATAATAACGGTTCAAGGACATTCAGCAACTCCGTTGCTTTTTCCTTGAACTATATTGTATATTATTTATTCGTTAATCTTAACGTTATTTATTTATTGTTCTTATTTTATGTTTATTATTTATATTGTTTATTATATTATATTAGGGTAGTTCATGGTTTTATTATTATTTTATTAGTTCATTACTTATTAGTTATAATATTTTAGAAATTAATTTTACTATTATTATTATTATATTAAGAATTCATTTTACTATTATTATGTTATATGTATTAAGTATTGTTTATGTTATGTTAGATATGTATATATAAATACTAGCAGATTGTACCCGGCGTTGCGCGGGTTATGTAGTTTGGATTAGTTTAAAAAATTAAAAAAAAATATTATTGGGTCATTTTTGCATTAAAAATAACAATAAATAAAAAACCGGTTTATCGGTTTCGAAACCGGTTTTGAAACCGGTTTCTTAAAAAATGCAATTTTTCAAATTATTCGGAAACCGGTTTAACAAACAACCCAGTTTTTTGAATACTCTAAGTCCTAAAAATAAATGCACTCAATTTGCCCGTTTTTCGCCCCATCCCCCCTTTTTGGACCCCTTTTGGCCCAACTTTATAAACAGAACACCTCCAATAGCTATTTGGGAAACTTAACCAAGCTAAATCGTAAAAAAATACCTTTAAACAGATAAAATACAGCATTTATGCATAAAGTACTAATTTTTGCCCATTTTTTCTCCCTTTGTCCCATTTTTTCCCCTTTGGGTAAAAATTTTGAAAAGATTTATTGCCTATAACCTGCACCGACAAAAACTCGATCAATATCCCAAATTTCAAGGAAATCGGTCCAGGCGTTCAGGCGTGATTGGCTATGCACTCAATTTGCCCGTTTTTGGCCCCTTTCCCCCTTTTTGGACCCCTTTTGGTTCAACTTTAGAAACGGAACACCTCCAATAGCTATTTGGGAAACTTAACCAAGCTAAATCGTAAAAAAATACCTTTAAAACAGATAAAATACAGCATTTATGCATAAAGTACTAATTTTTGCCCATTTTTTCTCCTCTTTGACCCATTTTTTCCCCCTTTGGGTCAAAATTTTGAAAATATTTATTGCCTATAACCTGCACCGACAAAAGTTCGATCAAAATCCCAAATTTCAAGAAAATCGGTCCAGGCGTTCAGGCGTGATTGGCTATACACTCAATTTGCCCGTTTTTGGCCCCTTTCCCCCTTTTTGGACCCCTTTTAGTTCAACTTTTGAAACGGAACACCTCCAATAGCTATTTGGGAAACTTAACCAGGCTAAATCGTAAAAAATTGCCTATAAAACAGATAAAATACAGATTTTATGCATAAAAGTACTAATTTTTGCCCATTTTTTCTCTCTTTGTCCCATTTTTTTCCCCCTTTTGGTCAAAATTTTGAAAAGATTTATAGCCTATAACCTGCACCGGCAATGGCTCGATCTATATCCCAAATTTCAAGAAAATCGGTCCAGGCGTTCAGGCGTGATTGGCTAACAAACAAACCAACAAACAAACAAACAAACAAACAAACAAAAAAACAGACTTACAGAAAGATTTATAATATATATTAGGATATTAGGATGTCATATTTTGTTATTCAGATGTAGATAAGGATGTGCCTCAACATACCGGCCCCATTGAAGGACTGAACGTCTTCAATCATATGGTAGAGGTGCCAATTTGTGGACCGGGCGTTTATAGACGCCGTTTCGGGTTCGTTCCTCCGCCACTCGGACCTTGCCGTCTTCGCCTTTGATTGCGGCCACGACTCTCCCGGTCAACCATTGCTGTGGCGGGCGATTGTCGTCGTGGACGATTACTAGTTGGCCTTCTTGGAGGTTGGGCATTCCTTGGTGCCACTTGGGTTTGTTCTGCAACCCGAGTATGTAGTCCCGAGACCAGGCCTGCCAGAATGTCTGCTTGAGCTTGCAGAGCAGACGCCAACGCTTGCATAACCTTACCTCTCTGTCTTTCACGCCTTCTGCGGATTCTGGCGGCAGCGAACGCAGACCCTCGCCTATTAGTAGATGAGCTGGTGTCAAGGCGTCTCCGTCGTTGGGATCTGGAGACAGCGGTGCAATTGGACGACTGTTGAGCACCGCCTCTACGTCTGCGAGCATTGTTGCCATCTCTTCTTGTGTGAGCGCCATGTTGCCCACGGCTTGCAGAAGTAGGAACTTCGCTTGTTTGACAGCGGCTTCCCATAGTCCTCCGAAGTGCGGCGCCCGAGGTGGTATGAAGCTGAACTTCACTCGGACGACGGTGCGTACGACTCGACGGCCTGTCGACTCTTCTCGAACGCTTGGTGCAGCTCTTTCAGTACGCGGCTGGCTCCGACAAAGTTCGTCGCGTTGTCGCAGTAGACTTCTTTGGGTAGTCCTCTCCTGGCAGCAAACCTTTTAAAAGACATAAGAAAAGCATCAGAGGAAAGATCAAAGACTAATTCTAAATGTACTGCCTTAGATGTGAAACAAACGAAAACCGCTATATACATTTTTAATGGTGGTCGCCCACGTATCCTCAAAGATACGTCAATAGGACCACAGTAGTCGACTCCGACTATTAAAAATGGGCGCGAAGCTCTCACTCTATTAGTGGGTAAATTTCCCATTATTTGGGACATAAGCTTTGGTTTATAGCGGAAGCAATGTACGCATTTGCTAACTATCCTCTTGCATTCTTCTTTCGCATTTATCAACCAGATATTTTCTCGCGAAAGAGCTATAAGTGCTTTTGTACCAGCATGACAATTGTCCAAATGCAAGTTTCGCAAATAGAGCGTGACAAAGCTATTCTTTTTCGGTAATAATAGTGGAAACTTGGTATTGTACTTCAAGTCTGCATTTAGCAGTCTTCCACCTACCCTTATTAATGAAAACGATTTACCCTCCTCAACAAATGTATGTAGAAATGGTGTCAACCTCTGGATATTAGAGGGCAATACAAGAGATTTCTGAAGTTTAAGTATCTCCTCAGAAAAATTAGTTTTCTGGATTGTTTCTACAAGTCGAAAGAATACCCATTTCAATTCGATTGCAGTAGGTGGACAATTTTTCTCAACCTTACATTTTTTCAAGATGTAAACAAATCCGATTACAAACGCAGTGACTCGTAACAATTTTTTGTATGAGGAATACTTTCCTATGAGATCCAACAAGCAATTTTGTGGATCCTTTACTGCAAGAAATACATTTGTTTTCCTTTTTTCCAATAATATTTGGTTCTCTGTTAACTCGAAATGTTTGTTAACAGGCCAGGAAGAACTGTCATCTAATAAGAATGACGGTCCCTCAAACCAGATCGACTGCTTCAATTCCTGGACGTCGCATCCTCGAGAAACAATGTCAGCTGGATTATGGTCAGTTGGCACATGTCGCCATGAAATTTTCTCTGACCACTCCTGAATCTCAGCTACTCTATTCGATACAAAAGTAGCAATGGAGGATGGATGGGTCTTTACCCAATGTAGAGTTATTTCCGAATCTGTCCAGAAATAAACTTGATCGATCTTAAATTCCAACATGAGCTTAATTCTTGTCCACAACTTTGCCAATAGGTGTGCAGCACACAGCTCAAGTCTCGGAAGAGATTTTGTCTTGAGCGGAGCAACTTTAGATTTTCCGGTAAGTAATCTGACAGTAACTTTGCCAGACTCGAAACTTCTAACATAAATGCAACACCCATATGCTCGCATTGAGGCATCAGCAAATCCATGTATTTGGATGTTTGCAGTGGAAGTTGTTTGGACGAATCTTGGGATTGTTATTGAATCAATCTCCATTAAATTAGATTTGAGATTTTCCCATGAAGTATCAAAGTTCATGGGAATTGATTCATCCCAGTCAAGCTTTTGAATCCAAAGTTCTTGTAGTAAGATCTTGGATTTTATACCAATAGGGCACAATAGTCCGAGAGGATCAAATAGTCGAGAAGAAACTGATAATAGGTTTCTCTTCGTTGCTTTCAAATCCTTGAAAGAGTTCTCCAAATGAAACTTTAATGAATCATTCTTCGGACTCCAATGTAAACCCAAAGCCTTAGCAGAATCCGAATCGCTATGACATAGCTTTTCACTTTGTAGAGTACTGATAAATTTGGGATGATTAGAAAACCATTTCGCAAGATTAAAACCTGCTGAACTTAGGATCTCAGTGACTTGATTACGAATTGTAATCAGATCATCGTAACTTTCACCACCGGTTAACAAATCATCAACGTAAAAATCACTGCGAACAACTTTTGAACCAATAGGCAAAGTCTCTTTGTACAAATTGCTCAATTCAAGTAGACATCTTATAGCCAGAAAAGGAGCAGATGCAATGCCATAAGTTACAGTGTTTAATCGAAACACTTGTAAGCTGTCAGATGGATTTTGTCTCCAAAGGATTAATTGAAAATTTCTGTCATTCTCGTCGATTAGAACTTGACGATACATTTTCTCGATATCTGCAGTGATTACGTAGCGATGAAGGCGAAAACGGATGAGTGTAGAATACAGTTCTTCTTGAATGGTAGGACCAACCATTAGCAGATCGTTCAGTGATACATGAGAAGAAGTTCTACACGAAGCATCGAAAACTACTCGAAGTTTAGTAGTGTTACTTTGAGGCCGCAGAACACATTGATGGGGGATAAAATAGTGAGGAGGATCTGGCATATTATCTAGAAGTGACATATGCCCCAAATTGAAGTACTCTTTCATAAAGTCATGATACATTTGTCTCATCGTGTCGTCCTTGGACAGTCTTCGTTCCAACGAGAGGAATCGTCTTTTCGCGACTTCGAACGAAGAACCCAACAATTTTGTATCAGACTTGAAAGGCAGCGAGACTACAAATCGTCCTGACGCTAAACGTCGTATTGAATTTCTAAACTTCTCCTCACACTGTTGCCGCTCCTCTGAATAAATCTTTATTGATTCATTTGGAAGCTCCTCCAGTTCCCAGAACTTCCTGACGATCGAATCAATATCGCTCTCGTTTTCTATCGCAGTACCCAAATGACACACGCTATTGTTAGTGGAGCCGTTTGATTGATTGTACTTTCCAGTAACAATCCAACGAAGTGAAGTTTTCTGAAGGATTGGAAGGCTCGGGCCAGATTTTATCTGACCAACACACATTAGCTCGAAGAAGATTTCTGCTCCGATAAACAAATCAATCTTTCCTGGTTTGTGGAAGCATGGATCAGCTAACTTTATATTGTTAGGTATATATAAGCCGGTTGTATTTATAACGCTATCAGGTTGGAGGTTGGTAATCGAACTCAATACCCAGAATTTCGCATTAAATTGGGTAGAGTTAACCCTCGACGTGACAGTCAAGTTAACGATAGATTTCGAAAGTGAATTTGTTTCACTAATGCCAGTTAAATTTAGTCTGCCTCCTTCTCTTTTTAATCTAAGTAGCTGCGCAAGTTCCTCAGTTATCAAATTCGGCTGTGATCCGGAATCCAAAAGTGCTCTCGCTGGTATCAATTTACCAGAGCTACTTCTTACACTGACTACTGCCGTTGCGAGAATAACTCTCTCATCGGATGAAGAATAATTCACCGATCCATGTGAAGTCGATGGTTGTTCAGTGTAGCTATTAGTCGCACTTGCGCTTGTGGTGTACCTATGCAACAGTGAATTGTGGGAGCTAACACAAATTCTGCACTTCGATGATGTACACTTTGCCACTGTGTGTCCCCTTTTGAGACAATTTATACAGGTTGGCACAGATTTTATGAAGTCAAATCTTCGACTTACTGGCTCAGCAGTGAATGAAGGGCAATTGCTTATATTATGATGAACAGATTTACAAAATAAACACTTGTCAGCAGACGGTTTGGATTTCGATACATTTAGTGAGGCTCTGTTATTTCTTCTCGAAAAATGTTCAGTTCTCTGATTATCGAACCTCGGCCTTGAACTTGAAGACTCGTCAGCTGCAATATGCTGATATCGTTTGTTCAAGGCGGATTCACAGTCCGACCAAAGTGGAAGTTTCTCGAAGTCGAGTTGTTCTTCCCATTTCGATTTGGTGACTGGATCAACCTTTGACATCACTAAATGTATGAGAATGGCATTCGTAATCTTTTTATCATCACCAATTGACAATAACGAATCATATATTGCGGATACCGTATCTATCATGCTTCGCAAAGCAATAGCTGAAGGTTTTATGATTTGTGGTAAATCAAAAAGTTTTCTTATATTATCAAAAAATATAAGACATTCATTGTCATAAACCTTCTTCAAACTTGCTATTGCTTTGGGATAATTTGCTTCTGTAATCTGAAAAACTTTTACCGTACCCAAAGCTTCATCGGACAAGCATGATATTAAGTGATTAAACTTCTCAATATCTGTCAACGTCGGATCGTTGTGGACCAAGTTCTCAAACAAACTCACAAAATTTTTGTAATCGGAATATTTTCCGCTAAATTTGGGGAGTTTCATGTTCGGGAGCCTCGACTGGTGTGGTTGTCCGAGAAAGGACATTTCTGGCACATTTGATTGCCCATTCTTACCCAGGAGACTGAAAAACAATGCCTTAGTGGTCACACAAATGTCCTCAAGCTCAGCTATATCATTGTTCTCGGGATCTAAATTATCCACATCAGATTGGAGCTTCATAGCTTGGTCAATATAATTTTTCAATATGTCCAATCGACATTCCAATTCGATTGAATTAAAAGAAATTGTCTTCTCCAGAATGGATTGACGAATTCGAACTATGTTTTCAACAACCTTAGCTTTCTTCGTAATTAACTTCTCCAAACTTTCCGATTTGGAGGGAGAATCCTGTCTCTTCCTGCTAGTCATTTTCAATGAACTTATGAATTCAAAGCAAATCGAATGTAACCAAATTAATTTATTGGTTAAATGACATTCCCAAAGGACGAATGATTTGCTTTGGACTAGGAGATTTAACGAAGTTATCAAACTATCGCCGGTTATAAAATATTCGGATTTATGTCCTATCTTAGTCCTGTTATTCGCGGTTTCCCCAGAGACTGGTTCCACAGTCAAAATAACTAAATAGCAACAATTAAACAATTAAATAAAATTGTACTGAATTGTTGTTTGGAAATTGAATTCCGTATACAGTGTAAATCGTCCCACTGTAAACAGCTGTGCAATGTATATACTATAAGCCGCTGTGAAATGTATATACTGTGAATAATAAGGGAACGATGGAATGGAACACTGATCATATGCAATATATATTCAGCGAACCAACAAACAAAAATAAGCAAAGAACGAAAAAACAATTTGATAAAACAAAAATTGTAAAAAAAATTCGCGAATATTTCGGTAAAAATTTTTATCAAAAAAAAATATAGATTATCCCGAATAAATGTAATGACGGTAAGAAAATTGATGCATAAATATAATAATTAAAATAATTACTTTCGCGTTGAATAGTAATTTATAAGCAATTGTGTGTATGACAACAACACGCACGGTTTTCACAAAATAAGGGTGGTACAAATTAAAAATTCAATTTTATAGGTAAATAAATGAATAATTTCAAAAATTGCAAGTGTAGAATACATCGTTTGTGTCCAACTCTTAGTCGTTAATCAGTTTTTGAATAAATTACAAAACCTCTTAAATTTGATTAACTTACAAATTTAAGGAAACGACACAAATATATTTTACACTTGTTACCTCAGGTTCTGAATTGATTTCAGAAGCACGTTCCTTTTTACAGATGATGCAACGGCAACGGGGCATTTGGGTGAAATTGGCACACTTCCTTCAAATGAATGGGTTGAGGGTTGATTTGAAGATCTGATGAAGATGTCCTGTTGGTATGATGATGGTGAGGTGATGTATGATGATGGTATAGGTATCTGTTTTTGATTTTTCACTCCACTGCACTACACTATTAGTTTTATATACAGTGATAGACATTCGTTTGAGCGCAAATAATTTTTTCTTTTCAATTTGTTTTCTTTAACTTATTGTTGTGACAGTTAATTCAATTTTTGTTTTTTTATTTATATTACTAAGCTAAGTAAACAAAACAAAAACAAATATTAGTGTAACGGGATTTTCGTAGCAAATATACATTCTTTTGAAAAATTGTTGTTGTTTTTAGTAAGACATTCGTTTGAACGCGGTTGTAAAAAAGTTTATTTATTTCGTGTTATTCAACTTGCAAACAAGTGTTTTTTCAATTAATTCTTAAAACTTGAAAAATTTGTGTTTATAAAAAAGAATTTAACCAAAAATTGAAGTAAATTTTTTAGAAATGGGCTCAGGAAAGCGATTATATGACAACGAAAAGGAGATAATCAATAACCTAAAGAAAAAGGGATTTTCTAATAGAAAAATTGCTGGACTAATAATGCGTTCTGAAACAGTTGTAAGAAATTACCTAAAACTTGGCAAAAAGTATGGAATTAAAGCTCCAACGAAAGGAAATACTAAATTAGCTAATCGTCAAAAAGGGCAGATTCGCCATGAGGCCACTAAAAATCGTTTATCTTGTCGACAAATAAAAGAAAAACTTGATCTTCCAATTACTACACGATCTATCGCCCGTATTTTAAATGCAACCTCATCGATTAAATGGAAAAAAATGAAATCTAAGCCACGACTAACAAAGGTTCACATGGAGAGACGCCTTATGTTTGCCCAAACCCACATGTCATGGACGGATGAATGGAAAAAAGTTATCTTTTCGGACGAAAAAAATGTAACTTAGATGCTCCAGACTGCTACAGCTGTTATTGGCATAATTAAAACCAAGCGAACATCGTACGATCCAAGCGAAATTTTGGTGGAGGAAGCGTTATGGTGTGGGGAGCATTATCTTATAATTTCAAGCTTCCTCTTTGCTTCATCACCACCAGAATGAGTTCAGAAACGTACTTGGAACTACTGGAAGATGTCCTTATTACAAAACTTGATGAAAACTTTGATGAGCACTATATTTTTCAACAAGATAACGCGGCTATAAACGTTTCGCAAAAAAGTAAGGAATGGTTTTCTTCCAAAAATATAGATGTACTTCCATGGCAGGCATGCAGTCCTGACTGCAATCCCATCAAAAACTTATGGGGAATCCTTGCAGCTAAAGTTTACGAAAATGGAAGACAATTTTCGACTGTTAATGAGTTAAAAGAAAAATCAAGGAATGTTGGCTGAGTATTGAAATTCGAAACCTTATAAACTCCATGCCAAGTAGAATATTTTCAGTCATTTGTAATAAGGGTGGTCCCACAAAATATTAGCGCAACATTATTTTAAAATTACTTCATAATTTTTTGTTTAAAAAGAACTGCATTCAAACGAATGTCTTTTCATATTTCCATTTTTTATGAATTATGTTATATCAATGCGAAATATATTTAAGTTTTGATTAGTATTTTTAAGCTATATATATATATATGTTGCTGTTTGTATTTGTAATTGCTATTTCTTTTAATTATATCTGTATATATTTTCTTTTATTTTTCAATTTCGCTATTTTTTTTATTTATTTATTTTTCTTAAACACTCCATTTGTTATTTGTAACACTTTTGTTATATGTATGTTTTCTGTCACTTAAATTTTCCTTATGTGTTTTATTTTTAATTTTTGTCTCTTTTAATTTTTGTATTTTGCAACACTAATCAATATATTTTTAATTTTATATTTTGTATATTTTACAACAATAACCAATATATGTAGGTATGTCTATTATTTTGGTTTTATATTTTTGATTATTTATTTAAACTTTATTTATAAAATGAAGTTTGCACTCGCGTATAGACAAATTTTAATTATCTTATAAAATTTACCGCGAGAATTTGGTCTTAGAGATTTTCAACGAGATCGCTGTTATCGAGTATGATTAATCTTTCTTATTAAATATAATTAATTTGAAAGAAATTATCAAATTGAATTTAAATTTTTGTTTTTTATAAGATTAATCACTTTTTATTATTTTAAATTCACAAGTCCCTGCTCGGGCGCCAAAATGTTATTTCCTAAGCTTTTTTAGGAATGTTTAAAAATTAAATAATTTATAATTAAAATGTAATTGGGCACTTTGTGAATTTAATATGATCACTCGCCAAAAAAAGACCAAAATGTCGATTGAAAATAATAAGACCGGTATCGCTTATGGTTTGACTTCAACTCAATTCTTTATTTTTTAATATTCCTTTCTTACAGCTAATACATGACAAGTGATCTTAATAATAACGGTTCAAGGACATTCAGCAACTCCGTTGCTTTGTCCTTGAACTATATTGTATATTATTTATTCGTTAACCTTAACGCTATTTATTTATTATTCTTATTTTATGTTTATTTTTTATATTGTTTATTATATTATATTAGGGTAGTTCATGTTTTTATTATTATTATTATATTAAGAATTCATTTTACTATTATTATGTTATATGTATTAAGTATTGTTTATGTTATGATTCTCAACTTGGCTGTCGTAGCGATCGGAATGTTTTGAATGTTTGAATATGTACCTCTTACAAATGAAGTAAAGAAAATATTGTAAATGTATACATATGTAACTCTGAATATTTTATATGTTGTATAAATAAAATAAAAAATAAAACTAAAATTCTTTTAATTTCACAATATGTATTATGAAAATTTTAATTTTATGTAGGTATAAAAGGAGTAAATTTGGTTTATTATCTAACATAGCTTTTTTTTTGACAATACTGTGGATACATCTTATTGTATAGAAGAGATTGAACTATAAATATCGAAAACTTAACACCTACTGTTCTCAGTACTATCCCGAACACGAGAGGGATATAGACACCAGTGCTGAAATACATAACCATAAAGACGATACATAACCATAAAGAAGATAGACGATCTTAAATCATATAAATATTAAAACCATAAACATAAAATGATTTTAAAGGAAATATACAACTTTTTAAAATCTTTCTCGCGCATAATTTCTGATGAGAATAAAACTAAAACATACAAACGCAACTGGAGTATGTTGGCAACCTGAAAAGAATAAAAAATAGGCATGGTGAACATTTCGAGGATTGTGAATGGTCGAATGAAAACAGCACTTGCGGTCCTGATACATGCCCCTGTATTTTTTATAAACATAGACTATATCAAGTTGAAAATGAAGTTAAAAATATAATTAATTTTTATAATCTTACTAAATGTAAAAATTGTGTTTTCAATAAATTGTAAAAACGAAGAAATTGTATAATAAATGAAGAAAAAAAAACTTAACCACATCTGAAATCTTTGTTTAGTTAATTACAGTATTCCTTCGATTTACGTCGTAGAATGTTCCGGAAAAAGGGGCCGTAAATCGAAACGACGTAAATCGAATTTCAAATAACTCATATATTCAGATGTATTTATTTATGCACATTTTCCAAAAAAAAAAACTAAAATAATTCAATTTTTAATCTGTATAACTAAGTACATATGTACATAAATATAGATGGATTTTTGATTTGTTATAAAAATTTATTTCATATGTTATTCACAAAAAGTTTAATAAAAAACAAAAAATTATCCATTAGCACTTAAATATTTATTTTTTTCAAAACTCTATTTATATTTTATTCAAATAGTTACACACAAATATTGAATTTTTTTTAAAGAGGGAATTCCCCTGATTTTGTTTATAAACAACAGGGGCGATGTAAATCGGATGAAGACGCAATTCGAAGTTGAAGGGAGAAAATTTTTGACGACGTTAATCGAAACAACGTAAATCGAGACGACGTAAATCGAGGGAATACTGTATTACTCTTTGTTCAGAGTACATCGTCCCGCACTTACACAACCTACTATTGACTTTTTAAAGAAGGGGGAAAAAATGGTGACAACAGCTGAGTTAGAGGATATATTATATAGACATAGTAATCAAATTGATAAACAACATGTTGATTTATTTTTAAGTATTATCAATGAACTAAGAATATGCAGCATTAGTAAAATAAGTAATCCATTTGTACCATGGCGTAATCAATTCAATGATTATGCCATGATTTGTACGTATTAACAATGTCATACATTTATATTACTGTGAAAAAATTTACTCAGAATCTTTTGACATTTGCAGATGTCAAACATTTTATGAAAAATATTTGTTAACGCAAAAACTATTCAATCTTTATAAACATATTTTTAAGTTCGAATCTGTAAAAATCTAAAAAAGAATTATCTAATAAAAATTTTCAAAAAATAAAAACAAATTTTTTTTTTCTCTTTTATTTCTTTATTTTTATAAATCGTCATCATCAATTACTATAGTAATAGAATTTAATATATTACGTTGAGGAATATTACATATAGTATATCGTTCTCCCTCCTTTCTTATTGAGTTTCCGTTTTTAAAGACTCCTCGATATAATGGACATGATGTCTTATTATTCTGTCTTAGGCAATTAAGACAATGGTAGTGCGTACACTCCAAAAATATGAGGTCCTTACCATAAATATGATTATAGCAAATCTGACACTCATAGCGGCTTTTATATAAAGTCTCCAATAGAAAACTGGGTGTTCGATCCTTTCTTTCTCTTTTTTTAAAAAACTTCAACATTCTCGCTTCCATATCTCTCCTCTTCTGTTGCAGGGTTCTCAGCTTTGCATCAATTGCATTCCGTTTTGCAATATATGTATCCCATTCCTTTTGGATTCTCTCGATGTCGTCCATACGTCTAGACATCAAGGTAGCAAATCTGTTCTCTGGTGTTGGTGATGAAGTTGGTAATGAATCTAATGCTGGAGGAACTGGTGGTGACGATGTTGCAGCTGACGACCTCGTGATTACTGGTGGTGGTGGTGATGTCAACTCATCTGATGAAGACCTTAATGAGTTATTGTTATCAACAACTTGTAATGATGATCTTTGGAATCTATCTAACGGATATTGTCCATTAGATGGAAACCACTGTGTTTCCTCATCATCAATATTATAAAAATTCAACGACATTTTTTTTTTATGTTGAGTAATTTTCTTCCTTTTCACGAAAGTTATTACAATGTAATGAAAAATTACTTCTCTAAGGCACTTTATTTATACTAAATTTTATTTTTTAAATTCCTAATGAAACAAAAAAAAACTATATTTTACATTAAATCCTTAAAACCTGTTAATTCTTTAGAATTCATTTATTTTAGCAACAAATATTCATACATCGGTACATATATTTTTTTTTGGGAATACAAAAAAAAAAAAAAAATCATAAGGGCTAAAACGTGACTAACACAAAAACACAACAACAACACGTACAACTATATTTCTATTTCTTCAACATTTGACCATGACCAACATGTGATAAGAATTTATTATCCTAAGAAAACGATCATGCAGGTGTATATACCTTTTCTATTTCTCCAACATTAAATCACACAAAAAAAAATAATCACATAACCAACCAACCCTTAAAACGATCATGCACGTGTACAACTACATTTCTATTTCTTCAACATTTGACCATGACCAACACGAAAAACCAAAAAAGAAAAACGATCACACGATCACTATCACACAGGTTTACATCCCTTTTCAATTTCTCCAGCAATTGACTATGATAAAACGTGACAAGGATTTATTATCCCAAGAAAACTATCACGCAGGTGTATATACCTTTCTATTTCTTCAACATTAAATCACACAAAAAATAAAAAACAATCACACAACCAACCTACCCTTTCTTATCAGTTTAAAATTAAAGATCCTTCTAACACAAAAACACAACAACAACACGTACAACTATCAGCCATGTCACAGAACGCAATTCCGATCGAAAGTGGTTTCAATTCCGAAAGTCCAGTCTTTAGAAAACGAAAAACGAAAAATTTCTTCGGAATGAAACCACTTCAAATTTTCAAAGTGGTTTTGATATTTTTGATGATTTATTAAAGAAAAATATTAATAAAACTTCAAATTGAAAGACAAAATGGTATGTTTTATTATTAATAGGTTTTCTAAGTATTTACTTAATATTTATGCTTAAGAAATTAAATTTTGTAAACTTGCTGAAAAAAACAAAACAAAGTGATATATATTTTCATCGAAGTATTGCCACGTTATTTTTTTGAGCAAACCACTTATTTTTGAGAACAAAAATTTATAAAGTAGAACAAATTTAAGCGGAGGCAACACAAACGATGGACAAAAGAAAATACAAAAATATTTTTACGTTGCATTTAATTCAGTTTTATAAAAATGTAAGTACAGATTTATTGAAATTTGTTTGTATTATTAACTTATATTTTTTAAGGGGTAAAGAGGCATTTTTCATATAAAATTTTTATTTTTTTTAATTTCAATTAAAATTTTTGTATCAGCGTATTTTTCTTCTTTTGTTTTGGTTCTGCTTTTTATTCACCAATTATGTTTTTTTCTTTTGTCATGCACTACGTTGCCATACTTTATTTGAAAAGTAGCAATTTTATAATTTTTGGGAATGAACAAAATCGTTCGGAATCTGAAGAACCTAAAACAAAATCGATTGGAATTGCATATACGGAATCAAAACTATTCCGATCGGAATCTGTGACATGCCTGTATATTTCTATGTCTTCAACATTAAATTACACAAGAAAATAAAATAAGAATAAACAAAAGCATAACATTGTATAAGTCGGCAACATAAATTTACTGTACCCTATACCACAAGGAAATGTGAACGCACTCATTCTGTCCGTCCAATCATTCGAAAAGCAATATAAATAAAAACAACTACACAACCAACTAACCCTTAAAACTATCATGCAGGTGTACATCTTGTATAGAAAAAAAACTGTCAAATACATTACATGTTACAAACCTATCAACAAGCTAATATGACCGACTGTAGCGTAGGCATGCTCCAAAATTTGTATGGAGAAAGTGGTCGAGAACATACAAAAACATACTACTGCCCTAATCTCCTGGATTACAATATCCAGTATTACCCACTTATATATACACTCTCTTTAAATTTAGCTAGATAGCAGTTCTAGTTCTACTTCCCAGTAGCCCAAAGTTCTCAAATCCTAAACAATTCGTATTTCATATACGAATCTAATATTCAAACAACAACACTCTTTATTTATACTATTTAAGTTCTTAATTCCATTATGGCCACCTTATCTCGAAGCGAAGCAAACAGCTCTCCAAAGGAGAGCTTCTTATTCAACTGTGATCAGTTGACCCAATTATGTCAACAATTTCAACAACCTCCCACAGACGAACAATCGGAATTTGTTCTGGAAGCCAAGTTAAAACATTTGGACTCGATATGGGCAAAACTCGAAGGTTCCTATGAGAAAACAATGTTGTTCCATGACAGAACAGTAACCTCGGAATGTAAGAAAGAGGCGAGGAAAAATTATGAGGAGTGCATGTATGCGTACTACCTTTGCCTTTCGCTGATACTCGATTTAATAAAGGTAGCTCAATTTAATTCCACTGGTGAAACAAGAACATCCCAGGATTCATACGCCTTTACTCAAAAGACATCTGAAGCTCAATTAAATTCCTCTAGTGACCTCGAAACATACCAGTATGCACACGCCTTTACCTAAAATACATCTGAATCCCCGAACAGCTGTATGGAACTTCCCCCCTGCGACACAGAAGTAGTTGAGGGAAGTTATACTTTATAAATTCCTAATTCTAAACTCGAAGCATTAGATCTAGATGATCCCCACCCTCGACAAATCATCCCAAACGAATCTAGCCCTGGTCAATGAAAATACTATGAGAACCCAAATAACTCAAACTGAATACCCAACATCGAATCAAGCACACGCTAATTATTCTATTGCGAACTCCCCTAATGCAAATGGAATATAAAAGTGAACTCTTCACCAATCAAACTCTTTTTAATCCAGGATCTCAACGAACATTCTTGACAAAAAGAAGTAGAAGCCGACTTCAACTACCCATCAAACATCTCGTTTAGAAATTTTCGGTATTGGCGGACAAAAGCAATCTGCAAATAAGGAATGCGAGTCCCCATCATACGCAAGAGGAAATAATTTAAAAACACAACTGCCTCGTTCTCGAATAGTGGCACCACTTCCCCGAAGCAGATGTACTCTATCACCTCCATTTAAAGTCAGACGTATTGACTTTGCTGGCCTAACTGAAATTAGAATCTCAGCCCTACTGAATTCGAACACTACAAAAGCCTATGTTCGTGCTTTCGTTTACCCAAACACGAAAACTATCCATTCAGGACTATGCTCGGCCGCATTCTCCCAAGCCCAAGCCACAGTCTCTCGTTTCGTTGGGAGGCGTGGACTACCCCAAGGGGTAGTAACTAACAATAGTCGTAATTTTCTCGAAGCACTCGAACGGAAATACATGACATATGAATGGAAATATATTCCCCCTCGTGCTCCACCGGATAGGAATGAGCGTACGGCAGATATTCGTACATTGTGGTCTCCCATTTCTCACTGACGAAAATTCTAATTGAAATAAATTCTAAGTACCTTCAAATTCTCAATATAATTCGCAAATTTGTTCTCAAACAACTAACATTTCCCAACTTTAACTCAATTTCTCACTAATTTCAACATAATCTCTCTACCTTCTCTAATATCTATAATTTCTCTCTTAGAACTAACCGCAAATTTATCACACGACAGAACCACCACCATCCACTGGTCCGCCAATCCAATAATTGCCGAAGCCATAAAGTCATTGGCACAAGTATTATGTACCACACCTCCGGGCGAGAGGGCATCTTGCGTTTAACTCCAGGCCTGGCGATATGTTCAAACGAGGTTTGAACACACAATACCCTGTAAGCGATTCCAATAAGAACAACCTAATTTCCAGTAAGCTAAAAGAATGTCTCCATTCATTTTGCACATAATTTGGAATGTCTCCAAATGTGCCGTTAACACGGCTGTTTAAGCAAAGCAGAGGTTTGATAAAAGCAAAGATCAAATTAAACTTCACTTTTTTTCTTACTTTCAAGAACTTCACATCTTACTTTCCAACAAAACAAAAGTGTTCTTAAAGTGCTCGTGTAAATAAATAAATATAAAAAAAGATTATACACTAAAAGCAAAACATAAACCTAAAATACATAATAACTTAACTGAAAATTATAATTAATAAATAAATCTATTTCTCTACCCTTAAAATTATATTTCAAATAAAATAAAATTTATACTTACCTTAAGTGTTGTTTAAAATTAACATTTACCTCAATTGTTATTAGTGAAATAAATCTTAAAATATATAATTATCTAAATTTATAATATATAATATTATATTTACCTAAAATTATACTTACTTAAAATTATACTTACCTGAAATCATACTTACCTAAAGTGTGTACCTAAAATGAAATCTTGAATGAAATTATACTTACCGAAAATTGTGCCCACATTGAACTATTGATGGAAATTGCATAAATATATTGTAAACTCACAATTGGAAAAAAACCAGAAAGGATTTATTTCATAACTGGAAAAAAAGGTAAGAATCTCATTTCCCTCTCAATTCTCTTAAGAAATAGAAATACATAATTCTAATTCTTTCCCCTTTCCTCTCTTCCATATCATTCAACCCAATCCACATCTCCGATAGATCTCTTCTCTTAAAAGAGATTTAAAGGAGAATTATAAACAAATTAATCATCCCCCAATTCGTTTCATGTGAACAATATGGGGTATTTATTGCTTTAAATTTCCTTCAATGAGAACGAGATGTGGATTGTAATAGCTCACAAGCAATTACAATCATTGGATAATTGGAAAAAAACAGAAAGAGAAATTAGATTATTTCAATTCTGGAAAACTTAGAATTCTGAGAGAATTCTTACCTTTTTTTTCCTTTGGGTAGAACTTTCTTTCCAGGATGAATATTTAGGATATTAGCCTTTTAACTTAAAAATTTCATCAACAGAGGTCTGAGGTAAGTATAAATTCACTTTATTTTTTATTTTTAATACAATGTTCACAATGTAAATTCAGCTCAAATTTTAAATGATTTTAAAAACACAGTATAAATTCAGGTTAAGGTTTAGGTAAATATATATTTTACTGTATATTATTTAAGCACAATTGGTTTGTTTCAATTTTATTATATTCCAGCACAAATTTATTTCCTTTTATTAAAAGGAATTAATATAACACTTGAGGTAAGTATTCAGTTAAAGTATATAATATTTGAATTTTTAGTAAAATATATGTTGATAAGATATACAGTAGCGAGAAAAAAAATGCAACGCTATGTTGTATGATATTTAATCGAGGCTCGAAACTTATAACGTTATCCAATTCCACTCCACTTTTGTTTTTTTTATTCATTGATTTCTAAATTTTAATAAAAGATATCATTAAGCGTTGTTTGCTTCTCTTTCTACTTAATTTTTTTCGATTTATAAAAAAAGTGAAAAAATTTAGCGAGAAAAAAAATGCAACGCAATGTGGTAAAGGTAAAAGGAGATCAACTAGAGGAATTAAAATAAAAGTTTAATGAAAACTTTGCAAATTGTGAATTTTTAAATAGAAACAGCTGTCAGCAGATAGCAAATTTGCCATTGTATGGTCTTTGGCAAAAAGAGGCAAATCAATGAATGAAGTTGCTCATCAATTTAATATCAAGAAATCAATGGTTTGTCCGATTTCATCGCGATATCGTGGAAAGAAAGAGGAAGTGGTCGACTTCGTAAATCTACTGCCCGCCAAGACCGTCAAATGGTAAAAATAGTAAAAGCTGACCATCGGACCATCTAAATTTTTTCACTTTTTTATAAATCGAAAAAAATTAAGTAGAAAGAGAAGCAAACAACGCTTAATGATACCTTTTATTAAAATTTAGAAATCAATGAATAAAAAAAAAACAAAAATGGAATGGAATAGGATAACGTTATAAGTTTTGAGCATCGATTGAATATCATACAACATAGCGTTGCATTTTTTTTCTCGCTACTGTATATATGTATACGTATATGTAATTTTGGCACAATTTATAAATTTTTCTTCCTTTTAGTTTGGTTTAGCAAGAACACTTTCACTTGTATAATACACTTGTTGGTTATTCAAAGGTAAGAGATGAGGTGAAGTTTTACTAGTATTTAATTTTTTACCAAACCTCTTCTTTTCTTAAATAATGTAAAGGTATGCTTGGAGGCATTCCAAATTATTTACAAAAATTTGGAGACATTCTTTTTATGTCAAACTTGGGAGACATTCATTTTATGTTATTGGAATTCAATGCAAAACAACAAAATAAAAAATGGAAAGAATTGTCTCTCAACTTATGTTATTTAACATAAAAATTATTTAACAAAATTTTTTTTTGTTAAATAATTTAAGTGTTAAAATCAAGTTTGAACAAATAGAAAAAGAGTCACAGCTTCAAAAATGAATGCCTTTATTGTCATTCCCAACTCCACTCTGTTTGGTTGTCTGCCAGTCAACCCAACTTTCACCCAACCAAATTATTTTTTAATATTGCGGAACTCAACGTTTTTTAATTGTAGTGTTATGCTGTTGCCGGTATGAAATTTCAATTTCATGTTGGAAACACCAAGTAATTAATTTGGAAATAGAAGAAAAGAAAACGCAAATAAATATAAGTTAAAATCAAGTTTTTGTAGAAATAAAAGTATATAAAAATGGATTTAAGTGTTAATTTATTTTACGGAGACGAAAATCATGACGCTAATATAGATGTTCTTCGTATACGCAGAAAAATTCAAATCCTCTTGAGCTACCCAGTGCGAAGTAAGAAATGTCAAAAATTGTTAGCATATATTTATAACAATTGATTTATAGCTATTTTCGGCTAAACAAAGAAGCACTTAAGTTATGTGCTGGATGAAATTAAGCACAACTTAAAGAAACCTGTGCGTATGGCAGCTATACCACCGATATTAAGGCTGTGCGCTGTCCTTCGATTTTTGGCTGACGGAAGCTATCAAAAGTGCAGTGGAAATTGCTTCATTATTGGAGCAGTCCAATCCACAATGTCACTTATTTTAATGGAAGTGTTACCAGCAATAAAGGATCGCATTTGTAGAAAATGGATAAAAACACAAATGAGACGAAATAAATGCTTCCAAAGTATGGTTTTTTCAAAAAAGGGGATTTCCCGGCGTATTGGGCTGTGTTGATGGTACGCACGTTCGGATTGTGTCTCCACAAAAAAATATTTAGCGCCTTTACCTGAATAGGAAAGGATATTACACCTTAAATGCTAAGATCGTAAGTATATATACCGACATATTTACTAGTAGTTAGTTTGATTTATTTATTTTTTTTATACAGATGATTACAAAATGAATGTACGATATGTTGACGCATGATACCCTGGAGCAAATCACGATTCCTTAATTTACAATTTAAGTGATTTAAAAACTTATTTGCAAAGAAACACTCAAGAAAATTCTTAGATTTTAGATAAATTTATTTTAAATTAATTTTTTTTATATTAAAGGGTACCCGGCCCTTTAAGGCCGTACTTGATGACACCATTTCGAATGGCAGACGAAGGCTCTCCACCAGCCCGATACAATACGATACATGCGAAAGGACGCAATATCGTTGAGAGGACGATTGACATTGTCAGGAGCAAATTTCGCTGACTGCTTCCTGTTAGAATTTTACATTATTCTCGCGAAAAAGCAACTCAAATTGTAAATGTTTGTTGTGCTCTGCATAACATTCGTCAACATTTTCGAGTGGAGGTCTAAGCCGATGAAATATTTATCGAAAATGAAAATATGACATCACAATCCCTAAATTTAAATATTGAGGATACGAAATAATATAATACATTATTTTCAGTCATAACAAAACTATTTTATTTATTTCATTTTTTTAATTCAATTGAATTCAGTCTTTGTTGTTTATACATTTAGTGTACTTTTAGTTATATAAGTAATAAAATACTAAATAAAAAATAAATAGAAACAAAAAACATCACTCCTTATTGTCAAACTACGTAAATATTTCATGGTTTTTGTACTCCCATACCAATTTCATTTTTCAATTTCCCAATTTTCATTTTTTCATACTGAACTGTAAGATTGTGAAGTTCAGTAGCTTCATTAACTTGCCTTTCATATAAGGCAATTTTCTGTTGTTTAATTTGTAAAAGCTTTTTGTTTATTTCATAGTTTTTATATATATTTTTCTCCAAATCCTTAATGCTTTTAAAAAGTTTAACTTGTGCCTCACATTGCTTTTTAAAAAGTTCTAGGCACTCTTGTTCTATTGATTTATTTTTTTCTTAGCTGGGGTGCTTAATATCTCAGGTGCATTTGTAATGATTTGTTCCGTGTCGGGATTTTGAGGAGACGCAGGAGTTTTCAACTCCGAAAGTGTGTCCAGATGGAGCTACTTGGTCATTTAGTGATAACAACTGGGATACGCAATCCCCAAGGATGTTAAAGGCAATTTCTTGTGAAGGACCACCTCCTGTTGCTTGATTTTTTTTTATTATTACCTAATTGGCCATTACAATTATTAGCAAATTTTTTTTAATACTTGCTTTGTAGTGAATCCAAACCTATACGGAGTAAAAATTCTAATAAAATGTCTACAATATTTTAGATTATTTTAGGTGGACCCAAGCTATTCAATTCTGTAGAAATTCCTTCCCACAGTTTCTTGCACTGATTTTTGGTCATCCCAAATTTTTGCTTTCCTTTAGAAATTTCTGGATTATCTATCAACTTCACAAGTAGCTCAAATTGGCCTTTGGTTCTTATTTTCAATTTCCTGCGTTGAGAATACTATAATCTCTGCCACTTTCTATTACAGACATTGTGAGATTTTAATTTCTTTCAGTGCTGTTAAAAAAAAATGTCCCAAGAGCATAAGAATATGCGAGAGTTCTCTTTGCACAATTGTGCTATGGCATTGGCGTCCCTAACTTAAGGAATTCATTCAAAAAAGAAGAAGCTTTTAGAAATGCTGAAAATATCATTCGCGTTATTAAATTGACTATCGAAGCGCATTGAAATTTCGTGACGAATTGTTTAGCGCTTTTGGCTTCGAATTTCTTGCTTCATTTACAAGTACATACAGTGGACAGTAAAAATCTTAGTACTCCAATATATGTATTTTGACAAAAAAAAGTCCCCACAGGCTTGATACTCCTGCATAAAGTCCCGATATAACTTTAAGGAGATCATTTGGAAGAACGGTTACGTAATCGATAAACCTCAAACAAAACTTGTACATTCAATTTCAAATGGGTTAAATGCAGGGCTTGACCCTAAGAGATAACATTTTCATACATTAGACCTTTGAATTTTATCATCTTTTTCTCTTGTTTTATGAAAAACATTAAGAAATTGTTTGTTTTATAATAAAACAGAAATATATTAATAAAATAAATATAAAAACCTTAATTTCGTATACAAACTGTTGGTTAAAATTCAGAAATAAAAGAAATTGTGCTCTGCTTGCAACGACAGCAATCACATATTTTGTGTATCTTTTTGTAATCTTCAAGAAACTTTACTTCTCATTGATCTGCTGTTATGCAAAATTGTGTTGTATTGAAATATACAATTTTACATGCATACACACACTAACACACTAAACTTTTCCTATTTTACATACGACTTGATTTTCTTTTTTGTAAAATGATTTTTCTTTTGGTAAAACGAAAGAATTATAAAAAAAATTTCCAAAGCAAGACTGTGACAGGCTAGACGCTGTTTGTTTTCTAATTAATTTCGGGGAACATGCTCTTAAAGCTTGTTTTGAAAAAAATAATATTAAAACTAAGAATTTCTACAAAAAGTAGCTATTTGTATAGTCTATGGCTTCCACAAAGCATTTCTGGATAGTTTCCGTTTCTTTAATCCATTTTTGCTGTTCCAGGTAAGCAGGTCTGCTGCAGCAATTTATATGAATATTCTATTCAAGTGGCCTAAAATTATTATTTCTATTTCTATATGAATACGAGTTGTTGACAAAATAATTTAATAATTATATTTCCTGAAGAACTGAGAGACTCCTCCTAATTTCCTAATAAGCACTTTAAATCCTAAATATATTGCAAACCCATACAGAAAGTTCAACCGTATTGCGGTCCCAAATCAGTTCAATTTAGAAAAAACAAATTGTAATCAATAGATTTTGTTGTCGTAAGAAAATACAGTTAATTCACACATCTTGTTGACTGCATTCGTTTTAAATAAAAATAATAATTTTTTAGATTCCAATATTATTATTGCACGATTTGAACCACAATTTCAAACCGTACAGTAGTATCTTGTAGTTTTTTCAAGAAAATTTTCTCCCGATATTCACATACAAAGGGTGGGCCATTTAAAAGTTTAAAATTAAAAACGCAATAAAACAAAGTTTACCAAATTTATTTTTTTTTGTTGTGAAGTACAATTGTTCCAGTTAGAAATGGAATATTATTTCATTTATATGGCTGCCGCGGATCGGATCAATTTTCGTGCATTTTTTCGAGTATATCGGCAATGGCACTACGAATGTTGGCTTGGTTTGTTGGTCAAACACTTTTCTTTAATGGCGCCGCATAGAAAATAGTCCAACGGTGCCAAATCGCAGCTTCTTGGCGGCAAATTCACATAAAGTGAGTGTGGCATGAGATGTGTGACAAGTTGCACCATTCTGTAGGAACCAAACATCGTTCACATCAATATAGGTGTTTCCATTGACCGTAACGGTTGCGCCGTCTTCAGTTTCAAAGAAATATGGGCAAATTATTCTTCCGCTCTTCAAGCCGTACCAAACAGTCACTCGTAATGGGTGCATTGGCTTCTGTAAGACTACGTATGGGTTTTGTTGAACCGTGCACTATGTGTGGAAAATGTTGTCTGCCACTGGTGGTCTTATTTTCGGGACACTATAAAAAAGGAACCAAAAAATAGAGCAATTCCAAATTCTCTACTTAACCACAGAAAAAGACAGTTTCCTTTTTTTGTAGCTGTTTTTTCATTTTCTGTTTGATTTAGTTTTTTTCGGTCTGTTTGGGAGTTTTTTGCCGAACCTATTACTATGAAAAAACATTGACCGCAAACTCTACAAAAATTTAAGTCTCCAAAATTATATTTACTTATTCCTTTTTACATTTTGTTCGGTGTTTCACATCGTCATTTGTTTACTAAAAATGTTTAAAATACCTAACGGTTAATTCCTATTATTACAAGAAGAAAATTCAAGGCCATTGGAAATATTACTTGTAGAGATCGATTTCAAACAGGTTTTGTAATGCATGGAATAAGTGAATTGTTAGAGTTCAATTTTATCTTCCGCAAGAAGCGGACTTATTTTGATAAAGTTAAATTAAATGTGAATTTTAAAATATATAATGTTTTAAATAAATATTTTTAAATAAAATAAATAAAGTCGAAAGTGCCTTTTCACTTGATCTTAAAATTTAATTAATTCTCCTGCACAATCACTTTTAACTTCACCTAGATGGGCTTCTGTGACCAAATGTTCGTTTTAATTACCTTGAACTTTTTATTTTTTACCAATTTGCAAATAAACAAACGATTTTGTTTTGGTTTTTTTTTCTAATCAACTTTGAGAACACTGTAGGTTTTATTTATTTTTATCACAATTGATTATTATTAAATTATCCGAATTCTTCTTAACAATTTCAATAAAAATGGTTTTCACAAATTTAATTTAGAGATTTCTTTTAAGACAATGTGTACTTTTGGATTAACAAATTAGAATAAATTTTAAACTCAGCTTATACAAGAAAGAAGCCTAAATTAAACGGAATTACAGTGTAATGTTAAAAAATATCAAAGCTTTAATTAAGTTACAGTATAATGTTATGAAAAACAACAAAAGCTTAAATTAATATTATAGCGCCCTCTATTGGTTATTAGGCCTCTTCTGGATGATCGCCGGGGATGGGATTTTGAAATCTCCGGACATAAACATTCCGACGCCCTTGCAGTACTGCAATCAAGAAAGAAATGGCTCCAAAGTTAACGCTATAGCAAAGGAAATCAAAGAACAAAGGTAGCTGTTATATTAATTCACATTTGATTAATTTATTTTTTCCAAAATTTCTGTTAAATAAAAAATGTAACTAAAACTACATCAGCTCACGGTCCTCAGACTCCAATAGGTATCCGTCAGCTGCATTAATGAAAATATAATGAAATTGTAACTATAAATGAAAAATTGTATGTAATATGTATTATGGTTTAAAGCGATGTGTTTCATACTTATGTATTACAAAGAATACAGTCCAGAAATCAAGTAGCCGAAAATCGAAAACTGGTTCAAAAGTTTGCCCATCGCACCACCAAATACACAATGCGTATTATTTTGCCGTAGACGTCACATCGCAACCTAATTCTAACTGGAGCCGCTACAAAAAAGGTTGGGTCTGCCAGTTAGTTATAGTCCCGGAAACTCGTCAGATATCCTTCCGTCTACCGACCTTGAAGGTGTGAGGACATCCAACTTTCTTCGCACCTCCGCATACGTTTCGACCGTGTCACTGCTGCCATAGTTACCTCTAACAAACGCTCCGAGCGTCCGACTTTGATCATCTTCGCGCCAAGTCGGCGAACCACCTTCTCAGAAATCAGGGTACGCTCTGCAGTAGGATCGATGATTGCTCTCTCCATGACGTATCGCCCATGTGCAACAATGTTGACTATAGCGGTTGGATTTAGAAGAACGCTGTCCGTCAACGTATATGATGATGGTAAAACTCTACCACCTGTCGAACAAGAGATTTCTGCTGGCTGATGAGATTTGAGATTCCTCGATCGACTCGGAACAAGAGCATTCGACGGACTCTCACGATCATGGGACGAACGAGGTCCCCTGGTAGAATTTCGGGACGAACGAGCTCTTTTATTACCGTAGCGAGCAGGCGATCTGCGATAGCGCTGACCCCTCTTCGACATTGCGAACTTTTTCGGACCAGACGAACGAGATCTATTGCCCGTCTTATGGAGAAGCGTATGATGCATATCATATGATAACAGCCAGCAACTTGGAGATCGTCACCAACTTCATTCTCTCGTCATAGTCTGCATTCGAGAATCTTTCGCAAAATCGCAACGGCTGGTTCTTCAAACAGACGCGACGCACAATTTTAAAATTATTGTCACCCTGCTGGTACTTTTTCGCAGTAACCATGATACTATCAGCTGAAATTATTAAATATTTTAAATTGAACATGTCGGAAGAATTGAGTAATTGTTCCAAGTGACGTCTTCAAATCCACTACCCTGACATGACCATCCCTACCCGAATGTAAATTCAATACTTGACCTAGACACCACTCATTGGTAGGCACGTTGTCCTCGCGGATGACCACCATATCCCCGGCCTGTAAATCTTTCCTCAAACACTTCCACTTATTCCTTTATTATGTATTCTTCTTTCTAACGAAGACACAAACGTTGGTTCAGAGCCTTGACTCTCAGCCATCGATTTGTTATCGATGGCAAAGGGTCCGCAATTTCCAATTCCGGTGGGGAAAGTAAAGGACCACCAATCAAGAAATGACCTGGCGTAAGAGCATCCAAGTAATCGGCATTATTAGCCAAAGGACATAATGAACGCGAATTTAAGCACACCTCGGCAAGAGTTAGGAGAATGGAGAACTCCTCAAAAGAATATTTCAAGCTTCCTGACAGCCTTTTAAAATGATGTTTAAAACTTTTGACACCTGTTTCCCAGAGACCTCTCATACGAGGTGCACCAGCAGAGTTGAAGTGCCAAATCAAACCCCTAGGTCCGTAAGTAGCATTGACCTGGGAACCTGATTCCTTGAGAAAATCTCGGAATTCACCTTTTAAGATCTTCTATGCTCCTAAAAAATTGGTTCCTTTATCGGAATACATATCCGTAGCATATCTACGACGAGAAAAAAGCAGCCAAGAATGCTGACGTGGATAAAATACTTACGGTTTCCAAATGACTCTCAGAATTTTAGATATCTGTGGGGAGAGTACAATGAACTAGGTACCTCTTCACGATGATAAAAAATTCGTTGTATATAACATAATGTTTTAATATTTTACTGTTTCATTTCAAAAAAGCAATAAGATGAATATATTAAATATAGCAAAATATATACACAAATGTAATATAAACAACATCCTTAAAGAGGTCATTACTTTTTTTTGTAAATTTCTATTTCACTTTAGAAGTTTATTTTGATTTTTTTCTAAACATGGACATGCATTTAAAAGGTCACAAAGAGACGAAAGGAAAACATAAAAAAATTAATGTTTGCTTTTTATCTGTATTTATTCTGACCACTTGGCACTCTGAGCAGAGCTACTCGAAATTATATTTAAATATTTGAACTTTGATTGGGAATCAGAGATCAAAGTGGAATAAAGTCATTAAAGGAGACCAACCATTTTGCTAATGTACACAAACATTTGGTTACGTGGCTGTTGGACTTATGTTATCGAATATTTGTAACCTGAATTTCAAACAATTTTTTTTATATATTTTTAAATTAAATTTTATTCTTTTTACTATTTCAAACGATAACAAGCATTGCTGTGTGTTTCTGAGGTTTGTGTACAACGTGAAAGTGAAAATTGACTATTTGATATTCTAATGGAAAGAACGAATGAAATGGGTGACATTATTTGCATGGTATTGATAAAATTTGTACATTATACACATACATTCCATTACACATATCCACACCTCCATACATTCAAAATATAATTCAAGAAAAAACTAAAATTGTAATAAAGTGGTTAAATGGAGTGTAGAATAGAGAGAAAGAATGGAAAATAAATACTCGAAGTAAAAAGGTTATTCCAACTGATGTGAAATCGATAATTGCACTTGTATTTTCAACTCGACTCATGCGGGCAAAATTTTAAATTCTTTTGATTCTTTTTTATTCATGTGTTTCTTCGAGTGTTCTCAATCAAAGTAAATTAAGAGTCTTGATGCAATTTTATATTTTTAAGCCTTTTCCCATTGTACTAGGTTCAGATATGTGCATTTATTGTATAATTCGCAATAAAATCCATTATTGAATTCAATATTCCGTATAAAATTTCAATTATTTATTGTGCAATAAATAGGAAATTGTTATAATATTGACTAAAACCTTAAATTCAGCACAGATATTAGTGTGTTTAGTGAGCATATTACAGCTAAGCAAATAAATTTTTTTGATATTTGGCAACTTTTATGTCAACAACGCCATATAAAAAATGGGTAGTGAGGAGTAATGTAAATTTATTTACATTCATTAATTTAACCGATACTTTATTGGGCAATTCACACTAGAGATGAGCGATATTTTTAAAACTGTGATTTAATCACGGTGATTGATAATTCACTGGTAACCACAGTGATTGAAATTGCCAAATAACAGTACTAATAATGTCGTTCTTTCAAAATTGTTACATACTCAAATTTATTTCATTTTATTTTGAGCGAGAACAACTTTTCACTGAGAACAACGTTCTTCAAAAATCACTGGATCGCTCATCTCTAATTCACACCAGCCCTTGTATCGTAGTCAGCGTTGCCAGAATGATGATTTTATCATATTTTTGATGATTTTTTAACTAAAATATGATTGGATGATTTTTCTCCAAAAAATATGATTTTTTTTTCTAAAAATATGATTTTTTTGTATATAGATACTTCACGTTATAAACAGTGTAAACAAAATGTTTCAAAGTACAAACTCCCAAATTCAAAAAATGTATTCTGAAATGGAACGTTTATACTTAAAAATATTAGACAATTTTGTAAAGCCACATACATTGGCTACACTGATTTCAATATTGAGGAAAATATTGAAAATAAAGACGTTTTTTTAAACGCCGAAGATGTATATTTAGGAGTATTTGTAAAAAAAAAGATTTCTGAAACAAAATTTACCAATAGTGAATTAACTGAATTCACTAATTACTGCGTTTCATTTTACATTGAGTTTTGTAAACAATTAACCAAACGTTTTAATTTTAAAGATACTTCCACATAATATTATTAATAAGAAAGTTTCTTCATTGTCTCCACTAATAGAAAGATTTCCAAATTTAATTAATGAAAATGATTTTCAAAAGCTAGACGATGAATTTAGAGAGCTTCGTCACATAGATTTCAAACAATATTTTCAAACCTTAGAAAATATTAATTGTGAAGATTTTTGGGCCAGAGTTTCTAAAATAACTCGTGTTGATAACCATTTAGTTTTTCCAACATTGACGAAATTTGTGTCCAGTATACTTTGTCTTCCCAGTTCATCTGCAAACGTTGAACGAATTTTTTCTAAAGTTACTTTAAATAACTTTAAATAGGCTTGAAAATGCAACATTAGAGGGTATTTTGTTTATACAGGATTATTTACTAGTTAAAAGGTGTTCCTGTTATAATCTTAAAATTGATGAAGAAATTGTAAAAAATATGAAACCTTCCCAGTATTATAATTAAATTATTATAGGAAACTACTAAAAGTTTTACAAAACTCTACTTTTCTATTTAGATCTCATTTTTGTACCTTATAAAATTACTACTTACATATCGTCGGCTGGCCTGCAAAATGGCCTATGTGCCTTTTGGGAAATTAATTTTATTCGCCCATTTTTATTTTCTTATTTATGGTCCATCTCTATAGCAAAAATTTGTCCAACGTCTCTGCTGGTTCCAAAATTATTGCAAAAATAAAAAACAAAAAAGTAGTTTTGTATGACTTTCATATAAAAATTATGTTGTTTTTTAGGTCTTCTGAAAAGTTGTTGAAAATTACATAGGAAAATTTGAAGGCCAAACGACAATATGTATGTATGGATTTTTTAAAATTAATTTTAATTAAATTGAATTGTCTTTTATGTATAACATACATATTTATTTTTTGTTTTGTATGTATATAATATTTTTGGTAAAACATGTAATTAATTTAAAATTGTTTGATTATCGGGTTATATCATATCCTCAAGAATAAAGTTAGTATATGATAACAAAACCCGATAACTAATCAATGTAATACACTTTTATTTTGAATTGTTATTTATTTTTTAATGTTTTACAAATAAAAGTTAAAAAGTGATGATTTTTTCCCCCAAAATATGATTTTTTTTCCTTAATATGATGATTTTTCACCAGAATCTTCTGGCAACGCTGATCGTAGTATTCATTTGGGCAATTCACACGGCTTTGTATCGTGTATTAGAGATGAGCGATCCAGTGATTTTTGAAGAACGTTGTTCTCAGTGAACGTGATTTGTTAATCACTGTTCTTTAAAACAGTGATTGTGACCACAGTATTTTCAAAAGAAACACATTAAAGAGAAATAAGTGTAAATACAATAATGACAATAACGTATTTTATTAAGTCGTAAGAAAGAGACAACTAGATACATACTACGAAAAGACTACTAAACAAAATTAAAGTGGTGTCATCAATGTTATTATTTTTAATGTAATTTTTTTTTTATATGAAGTTTGACAATTAAGTTTCACAGAAAGTTCATGTATAAAAGACAAAAGTAAATAATCAGCATCATCTAATAGTAATTCTGCCTCGCTCAAAATAAAATGAAATAAATTTGAGTATGTAACAATTTTGAAAGAACGACATTATTAGTAACTGTTATTTGGCAATTTTAATCACTGTAGTTACCAGTGAATTATCAATCCCCGTGATTAAATCACAGTTTTGAAATTATCGCTCATCTCTATCGTATATGTTGTATTGAATACTCTTGGTTGTTTGTGAACGCTCAATGCTATGCTGTATTGTGTATTTCGTATTCCAAATGTATTTTTTTGGCATTCAAACAATTTGATAGCACGAAACCAACACAACTTTAGAAAAACATATGAAAACATATACACATTTTTTTCATTCACACAATTTGATAGCACAAAACCAATACAACTTTTAAAAACATATGAAAAAAATGTGTATAAGTGTATCGAATTTTTACATGAAAATTATCAAATTAAGTCGCCGTAGTCTAGTAGGTAGTGTGTTGGCTTATTAGACTGAAGGCCCGAGTTCGAATCCCAGGTCAGACATCAAAAACGAAATATGAAAAAATATTTCCTCGGCGACTTCCTCTCAGCAGATTTCTGGCAAAAACTCAGGGAGCAAAAAAAATTGCAATGAAAAGTTTCTCAAAAATCTGTCGTTCGGAGTCGACTTTAAACTGTAGCTCCCGCCACTCATGTATAAAAATTAACTCACACAACATGAGTGGTGTGAGAAACTAGGGCGTACAAATGTCTTTTTATTAATTTAAAGATTATAGAATTACCTTTTAGAAACAGTATTCTCTAAAATAAGTTATTTTGAATGTTGATATAAGAAAACGCGCTTGATATATGAATTTATAGTGGTTACATAAGCAATTAATTTTTTTTTTCTAATATTATTTTAATTTTATTATAACGGTACACTCTCATTTATTTCTAATTTTATTTTTTAAACTGCTTTAGCAAGAATTTGTACACCCTACTAAATTATTGTGGTCAGACAATTTTGGTCCAAAACCAATGAAATTTTGCTTTAGTTTTTATGTTAAACTTGTTTTATATGTATATAATCACCTTTTAGAAAATGTAACTCTCACGGTGTTGTCATTATTATTATCCAAAGTATGGAACTTTAAATATTAGTATATCAAATAAAAATGCGTGGTATATGACTTAATTGTTGTTAGGGTAGTATATTGGCGGCAAAAGTAACTTGTTAAGCTGTTATGAATTTATTGAACTTCCCTATTTACCGTTCATGTTGTTTTATTAAAGATCTCCCCTATATTTTTGATTAACGGTTGTGCAATAAATTGGACAAAATTGTTCTTTCATAAATCATCTGCCATTTACAAAAATTTATTTGCGGCTTTTAATAAAAAAATATTTTTAATAAGGAAAAATGCAGGGGAGAAAAACAACAATAGCTTTTATAATAATAAAAAGGGAAATATATTGAAAATATTTTATTTATATGGATGTAGCTTTTTTATTGGAAAATGATTTATAGAAATATTTCGATGTATTTTGTATTTGTATTTATATTTATTAAATTTGAATTTCTGATACAACAAGATATAATATCTTATAATTTAAAGTACCAGAATCTGACAAGTTATATTCAAGACTTATAAATTATATACATACTCGTATACATATACATACAAAAAAAGAAAGAAAAAATATATAAAAAAATAAATAAAATAATAAAAAATAAATAAAAAACATATATTATATTATAACATAATATAAAATTAAAATAAAGATAATTAAATTAATATAAATACAAATAAAATAAAATAAAATATTTACAACTGACATTTACAGCAGATTACGTTTGATAAAATTGATAAAGTAAATGTTTAAATTTATTTGCGTTGCTAATAACTTGCACGTTTGGGGGAAGTTGGTTCCAGAGTCGGATGCTTAATATGAAAAATTGTCTCTCAGACGCTGCATTCCGATGAAGAATCTCCAAAATTCCATTTCCTCTTAAAGACCTCATGAATCTTAAGCGTTTGCGAAGATATTATGGGTGCTCTGATGTAATAATTTTGTGAAGAAAAACCAAGTTTTTTTAACTTTAAATAGTTATTAAAGGAAACATTAAATATGCGGTTGGTGTAGTGAGAGACATGATCAAATCTCCTTAGGCGGAATATGTAACGTACAATGTTGTTGAAAGTACTGTTGAGTTTCTCAGTGTCTTTTGAATTACAGCCGGAGAAGACTTCAGATGAATACAGCAGAGTTGGTATTAAATAAGTTTTAGCCAGAAGTAGTCTTATTTTTGGTGGAGTGTAATACTGTGCAGCCCATAAGCACCTTAGCATACATCCACATGTTTTGTTTATGTGATCCGACCAGGTTAGCGTACTGTTGAAATCAGTGTTAAGATCTTTAACTCCATTGTTGGTGGAAGCTATAGAGCTATCAAGGTAGAGCTGAATATCATCAGCATAGCCCTGCGGAACACCTCTTGTCACGCGAAGAGGGTTAGAAAGTATTCCTTTATTGGAGACGTATTGCCATCTGTCAGTTAAATATGTGGACATCAATCTAACGGCAGTAGTAGAGAACTTAAACATTCTAGATAACTAGAAGCACAGTATTGAATAGTGAACCGTATCAAAGGCCTTTGAATGGTCAAACAAAACTAAGAATGTTATTCTCCCATTGTCTAAGCTATTTCTTATGTCTTCGATTACATCGGTCGGGGCAATTAAACATGTTGAGATCTAAAACCCGATTGACGGACAGTTAATAAATTGTATTGATTTATAAATTCAACCATTTGTTTATAAATAAGCCGCTCAAAAACTTTAGAAAGGTATGGTAAAATTGATATTGGGCGATATTCATTGTCAGTTTTTGGAACTGGTATGATTTTGGCATATTTCCATTCCGTTGGAAAAATACTGGTGGTAATAATTGTATTATATAAATACTTAATGGGGTGTATTATCCATGATAGTAGTATCTTTATGAACCTTGGGTTAATATTATCCAAACCGACAGCATTTGATTTGACTTTGTTGAAACCTTCTGCTACATCATTAAGATCAAGGCACTTAAAACTGAATTTTGCAAGCGATGGTTCATTTGGTGGCATTTGAGCATAAAAACCAGGGTTTACTGTTGGCAGAGGGATATTGACGAATGATTCGTTAAGCACATTGACATCGACATCACTTTCGCGATTAGTTGTCTTACCAATTCCAATATCTCGTATAATTTTCCAAGTCCTTTTCGTATCAACAGTACTGTTGAATTTATAGGAGTAATAAACAGATTTATTGTGTTTTATTTTAGACACAACAGCTTTCCTTGATACATACATAATTGGTCATTACAACCCTTCAGTCGGGATTATTAACCTAGTTTCTCACACCACTTATGTTGTGTGTGTTAATTTTATGTATAAGTGGGGGGACCTATAGTTTAAAGTCGACTCCGAGCGACAGATATTTTTTGAGAAACTTTTCATGGCAGAGTTTTTGCCAGAAATCTGCTGAGAGGAAATCGCCGAAGAAATATATTTATATTTTCATTTTGATGTCTGACCTGGGGTTTGAACCGAGGCTTTACGTCTAATGAGTCAATACACTACCTACTAGACTACGGCTTTCTTAGTTAGATGTATAAATATTTAAATATTGCTTCAAAGGCAAGATAGAAATTCAGTGTTGCATCGAATTGTAACTGGATATGAAAAATGGATTTATTTTCAGAATTTAAAACGGATAAGTGTGAATCCGTTACAACCATTAACATCGGTTGCCACACCAGATCGGTACGGCAGTGGGATAATGCCGTGGGTCTGGTTGTACCAGATAGGTGTGATGTACCACGAGCTCCTTAAACCTAATAGAACCGTTAATATAAATCAATATCGACAACAAATGATTAAACTGAACAGTGCCTTGATTAGAAAATGAAGAGTGCATAATATTGTTACGAAAATGGAAATGGTGTTTTGTTTTCACATTGTTTAAATTGTAAGCAAAAGCTACAGAATCAAAAAATGAAATCAATCAGTCTTGCGTGAAGACGCGGTGTTTGAAGAGAATAATGGTGGCTTGAAGATCTCCGTTATTAACATCTGTCGAACAATTGTTATTGTTTACGCAAAACACTTTAAAGAGGAATAACAAACAAAACAATTGTTGTTTACATCAAGTTGTGAACAGTGCCACACAGAATTGTGCGAACAATAAAGAGTTTTAATTAAAACTAAACACAAATTTATTTTTATTTGCAACCATTTATTCGTTCATTTCATTCTTATTTGTTCTTTTATGTTTATCGTTCTCATGTGTGACATTCCTATTGTATGGTAGTCCTAACATCGTCGGTGTTACCACATATTAAAAAAAGAACTTACGCAAACATTTTTCCCACAAAAGCTTGAAAATTTGAAAAAATACAAAAATAAGCAAATGAAAATAAAATATTTTTTCTATGTAACTAAGAGAATGGTCTAGAAGAAATATCAACAGTAAATTATCAGTTACGATATATACCTATGAAGTGTTGCCAATATTTAAATCATATAAAAACAAGTTGAAGTCGCCATAGTCTAGTAGGTAGTGTGTTGGCTTATTAGACGTAAAGCCAGGGTTCGAGACCCAGGCCAGACATCAAAACAAAATACAAAAAGTATTTCTTCGGCGATTTCCTCTCAGCAGATTTCTGGCAAAAACTCTGAGAGTAAATAAAATTGCCATGAAAAGTTTCTCAAGAAATCTGTCGTTCGGAGTCGACTTTAAACTGTAGGTCCCGCCACTTATGTATAAAATTAACACACACAACATGAGTGGTGTGAGAAACTAGGTCAATAATCCTGACTGAAGGGTTGTAATGACCAAATATGTGTGTATAAAAACAAGTTATCTACTATTTTTCCTTACAATATTTAACGGAAAAAGTTGGTTTGGTTATTTTTAAAATTTATAGTGAGCTTAGGTTTTAAGTGCGTTTTTATATTTAAAAAACGGCTGAAAAAGAAATTTAGTGCAACATGGACTTATTCCACCGCGGAAAAAGGCAAAAGAGCATTGTGTAAAGTGTATTTCAAAGTAAGCCTAAGCATAGCTTTCTTATCATGGAAATCTTTCTCCACATATGTGCAAAAACATTCACCAATTCCATTTAATCTAGAGAGACAGACACCAATGGTACTTGAAGCAGAAATGCCAGACGTTCAACCTGATTATTGTTTGATTATTGTTTGATAATCCGTACGTGCGTCCCAACCACAAGTCCAATAACTCCGCGAAGTTTATATTTATCCAGACTGGGCAAAGCCGTATTTTAAAGATCTGTGAGCACAGGTATCCACCTCCTGCAAAGAAGCGCAAACAGGCACTTAGGTTGTACACAGACCCTACAGCATATGTAGATTTAGATGCCTGCAATTTCAGTAACAAGCAAATAAAAAAAAACAGTTTTATTAATGCCATAATATTTTTGAAACCTAAACGTAAAATATTTTGTCTAGAGAAATTAGATTGCTTCGTATTTACATTGAATGCGGTGGCTCCAATAGATTAGAAGCATAGGTTCTCTTGCAAATTTCTGATTAATCTTTTTATTTTTTCTTCAGCATGCATTAGGGAAGCTAATGCAACGGGTTATTAAGACCAACCATGTTTAAAATATAAATTTTAGTGGGACCTAACACAGAAAAAATTATCGCCAAAAAAGAGTCAAACAATCGCTTGTTTGAAATTAATTTTGTTTTTAACAAATATTTATTATTGTGTCAAATATTATTTTTGTTTGGTTTTCATGTTCGTCCAAACACTAATGACATCTTAAAAAATTATAATAAACGCTTTTTAATTCATTCAATTTAAAGCTTTTTCCTATGAAATAATGAACGCGCTTTACTTTTTGCGGTTTTTTTTAATATATTTTATAGTACACAACACCGCAGCAAAAATTAAAACTATGTATAACGAATGATCAGTTGCACGCTGTCATACACTTGTATAAATGTGCTTGGAATAATACAAGAAATAAGGGTGGGTTTTGAAATACATAAACACTTCGTAAACGCATTTGTACAGTTATTGGCAACGTCTAATGTTCCTAATCGTTTGGCAACGCATTTTAATGTCAAAATCGCACATCATTTTTATTTTGTATGCAAACACTTGAAGTGCAATGGCTGAGTAAGTATTTTCTTTTCTATATTTAATAAATTATTTATAATTGATAGATTCTATACACATAATTAAATATTTTATATTGCAGAGACAAAAAGTGGACCCATGAGCGCAAAAAATTGTTAATTGGGACAAGACTTCGTCATGAGCCCGACTTTGCGGGAAAAAAGAAGAAACGAAACACCATTTGGGAAATAATCCTAAGAGAAATAAAAGATGTCGACATTTCCTTCCCCTTTTCAAGAGAAGGTGCTTTCTAAATATTATGGGGACCTATAAACGCATAAAGAAAAGAAATAATACATCCGGTGAAGCAGCCACGAATTGGGAATTTTTCGATGAAATAGACGAAGTATTTGGAAGCCGTAGTAGCATTGATGTTCCTCAAGAAATGCTTGAATATTCTTTGGATGATGTAACAAATATGCTACAGGACAATCCGACCATGAGAGAGGAGACTGAAAATATACCCACAACATCTACAAAAAGAAAGAGAAATTATGTTATTGAACTTTTTAGAAAAAGATTCGAAAAGAGATGAAGAAATTATGAACAAAATACTTAAAATTGAAACTGATAAACTTGAAGTTGAAAAAGTGAAAGAATTAAAAGAACTGCGTGCCTTATTGAAGAAAATAATTGAGAAGGATGCTGCTGAGTGATTCCAACAAATGTAGAATAACTACGAAAAAGTGATCTCAATAAAAGTACAAATATCCTTATATATATACATATATTTATTATTTTTAAGTGAAATTAATGTTTGATTTTTACATTTTGTTATGTTAAATGAAGTAAAAGTTTGTTTTCTTTTGTTATTTTTTTTTTGTATTGTATGAAACAATAATAAAAAATCTTTGAATAAAAAATCCTATCGTTTAGCTTGAAAACAACGCTGCTAGCGCATCTCGTTTCTGTACGGCTTCATCTCTTTCCAACGTTGGAATGCCGACTTCAGTGAATTCAGGATCTTCTTCGGCCAATTCTGGGGAATCGTAATTATGCTGTCGTTCATTGATGATAATTAGATTATGTAGAATCATACACGCTAGAACAATCATTTTTGGTATATGAGCAAGTTGTACACCAATGAATTTTAGAATTCTAAATTTTTGCTTTAAGATACCGAAAGCCTGTTCAACCAATACTCTGTTAGAGCTTAAAATTGTATTAAATTTGCTCTGTTGTCTTGTTGAAAATCCATTATCTCGGTATGGCACCAAGAGAAATATTTCCAAAGGATAGGCTGCGTCACCTAAGAAGTGGTGATTTGGGGAATGGTTAATTCGTCGCTAACAATTGCCCTGCGAAGTGGGCTTCTTTGCCACACTGATGCATCGTGACATCGCCCTGAACAACCGATAAAGACGTCCAGAAACTTCATTTCGCTGTCGGTAACGGCCTGTAAAAACCAATTTATGAAATTTGTCAACAAACAGAAGTTATCGTCATATGTAATTACCTGCGCAATGATGGAAAACGTCCCTTTTCGGTTGTAGAAACTGATGGCATCGTTTTTTGGTTGTGATATTGGAATATGAGTTCCATCTATACAACCTAACACAAAAGGAAATATGTTGTCACGGCGTTGGGAAAAGCCATCAGATATCTTTTTTTGAGCTTCAGTGGTTGTGGGGAATTTTATTACTGTTCCTTTTAAACGACATATAACTTTGATCGTTTTCATAAAAATTCTATAAGGGGCGCCCATTCCTACACAAAATCTGTCACTAATTTGCCGGAATGAGTTGTTATTGGTAAGCTTCCAAATTGTAATATACAATGCATTTTTTAGAGAAATTGGTACACGACCCGTTGGTGACTTAGTCCACAGAGGTTTCATCATGGTCATCAGCTTCTAAAATTATATAGAACTCATTGTTAATCAGATTTACATATGTATTTAAATATGTTTGTACTTACATTGAAGGTGCTTCTTTCCATACGGAAATGTGAATAAAAAATGTCATTATCCATTACTTCAATGCATTTCTCAAAATTTTTATTTTTACCACTTTTCTTCTTGGAATTTTTATTGTCCTTAATAAAAGTTGTCTCATCTTTTTTTCTTTTTAACAAGTTTCTTTAACAAATCAATGTTTTTTGAAGATATAGTCTGAGATAATTCCTCAGCATTTGCCAACAATATTGGTAAATAATTTTGTGTCACCTCCATTTTACTATAAACAAAATTTCAATTTAATAACATGTTTTATGGATGAGTTGCATAGCGACGTTCCTAAATGCCTATAAAATGCAAAAAAATGTATGCAATGCAAGGTTGCATTTAAGGCAATTGCATACGCATTTTTTAAAATTATGAATTGCAACTTGCGTTTAGGAAGTCGGCCAAATATGTTGAATATTTCCCTCAGAGGAACTGGTAAGTATAAATTCTAAAAGTATTTTGTTTTCACATTTTTAATATTTTCATTTTTAATCGACAGGATTTTTATAGAAGCGGAAAAAGAGGAAAAATGTACAATAAATTGGCTAATTTGAAAAGACTTTCAAAGGATGTTTTAAAAAAAATGTGAAAGTAAACCTGATATAAATACTTTTGAAGGTAAATATAATGGTTATATTATTGTTGCTTATATTTAATAATTGTTGTTATTTCAGAGTCAGAAGAAAATTGCAGCTTGTATTTACAAAGTGAGCAAATATCAGCTGAGGAATTTGATCTTTATTGGCGCAAAGCCAATACGTTATCTGAACACAATAATTTTATATAAATTTATAAATGTATTATTTTAAAGTATTTGTGTTAAATTAAAAAAATATTTGTAAACGTTTCATCTGTTAATTTAAATAATAAAACTCTATAATAATTTTACTTGTTTCTGTTTGGATTTATTTAAAACCAGGGCAATTTTTAAACAAACTATTTATTGGTTCAAACAATAAATTGTTTGATAATTAGTCTAAAACATAATAAATGTTATGTTTTTTTTTTTTTTTTTTTTTTTTTTTTTTTTCTATCGAACGTCCCCGGCCTCACACTAACCCACCCTCACCCGACATGTTAAAATCATTACATAATCTACGAAAAGGAAAATTACAACCATAGTTTGTTCTATAAAAATCTAGGGAAAAAGGACGATAGTGCCGTGAAAATCTTGCTGGAATACTGAAATTTAGGTTACAAAGCAAAAACTCGGAATCGATATCACCCTTAACTAGATTATAGACAAAACAAACGCCTAACACAGCCCTTCTACGTTCCAAAGTTGAAAGTTTTATCAGACCTAATCTAGCCTCATAAGATGGAAACCCATTGGCATAATCCCATCCTAAGCCACGTAAACAGAATAATAAAAACTGCTTCTGCACAGACTCTATTGAATCACTATGACAACGATAGTATGGATTCCAAATAACAGACGCGTACTCCAAAATAGGCCTAACAAGTGAAATGTATAGCAGTTTTGTTATATAAGGATCAGTGAATTCCTTAGCCCATCTCTTCACAAAACCAAGAACAGCCCGAGCCTTGCCAATCACCATACTAATATGATCAATAAAAGACAGTTTAATATCCAATAATACTCCCAAATCAAGAAATGAAGTAAAAGTTTCCAAAGGGTAAGAATTTATCACATAAGTGGACGAAACTACGCCCCCGCGAGAGAAAACCATGCACTTACACTTTCTCAAGTTAAGATCCATCAAATTAGTCCCGCACCAAGTTACAAAGGAATCAATATTTCGCTGAAGAACAGCCTGACCATGGTCATCATTAAAAGTATAAAATAATTTAACGTCGTCAGCATACATCAGAATATTACAATCAGAAATTGCACAAGGAAGATCATTAAGAAACAATAAAAACAGTAAAGGACCCAAATGGCTACCCTGCGGAACACCAGAAGTAACATAAACAGTCTTAGATAATACATTCCTAAACAATACCCTCTGAGTCCTAAGGGAAAGATAGGAGCCCAGCCAACGATGAATAGTATCAGGAATACCGATCAATGACAGTTTATGAAGCAAAATTCCATGATCAACCCTATCAAAAGCCTTACTGAAATCAGTATAAATTACATCAGTCCGAGCCCTGGCAAGAAAACCCCTGAAAACATGCGAAGTAAATTCAAGAAGATTAGTGACAGTCGACCTACCTTTCAAAAAACCATGCTGGAAAGGGGATATTAAAGATCTCGTATTAAAAAAGAGGTAATCGGTCACCAGTTTCTCCATTAACTTGGGAATAGCACTGAGTTTGGCAATACCCCTGTAATTGGAAATATTGGATCTATTACCCGACTTATGCAAAGGAATTATAAACGAACTCTTCCAAATAGATGGAAAATGACCAGCCCTCAGAAGCCCATTAAATATAAAGGTCAAAGGACCACTCAATACAACAGCGCATTTCTTTAAAATGCAGGCCGGTACCCCGTCAGGGCCTGGCAAGTATGTAAGTTTCAGTCCAGACAAAGAATCAAGGACAGACTCCTCATCAAATGAATATATATTAGAAATAGAGACACTTCCCACTGAATAAGGATACGAAAAGCCGCAACTCAAATCAGGGCCCGAGTTCAACTGCCTATAAGTAGACTGAAAAAAGTCAGCAAACATATTCGAAATATCCAGGTAACTAGAGGATGATACGCCATCATAAAACATCTCCGTGGAAACAAAGATGATTTACGTTTAGCTCGAACGAAGTCATAAAACGACTTAGGATCACTAGCGAAGTTCGACCTGACCTTAATCATATATTCCTCATAACAGTGATGATTCATCCTACGATAATCCACACGCGCCTTAGAGTAAAGAGCATAATCAATATCAGTACCTGATCTAACAAACTTTTTAAATAACCTCGATTTCCTGTTCCTCAACCTCGACAGTCTAGCCGAATTCCACGGAGGACCAGAACGCTCCAAACGACTATTCACAATTGGAACACACTTTCTAAAACATTCAAATAATACCTCATAAAAGCCATCCAAGATCCTGTCAAGTGAAAGAGAGTCATATGGAGGTGAAATAAGTACAGACGACCAATCTACAGAGGATAGTAGTGTATTTAAACGACTAAAATCCGTACGATGGAAATTAAAACGCCCCTCAACACCAGATGAGCGATCAATTACAGGAGGTAAACAAACATCAACTTCAATAGAAAGTAACAACGTAGGATGATAACTATCCTCAGGAAAAGATATAGGATCAATGCGAAATAAGGAAGAAGTACTTGGATCCTCTAAAAATACAAGATCCAAAATTCTACCCATTGAATTCAATAAACCATTAACCTGGAAAAGACCTAGATCACACATAGCGGACAGAATTTCATCATTGGATGGAATTGAAGAACATGGCACTAATGACCCAGTCTCAGGTGAAAAATTCCAGGATGTATGCGGAAGATTAAAATCACCAAGGACTACTATAATCCCCTCTTGCCCCATTAAATCAATTACTCTAGAAATTAAAACGAAATGAGCACTATAGATATGAATGTCAGAACAGGGGGGAATATATGAGCAAGTAATGTATATAGACTTTCCACGATTACAGACCCTAACGCAAATAAACTCAATATCTCCAGAGGAACACAAGTCAACCAATTCAGATTTGTATTTAGAGCAAATGGAAATAAGAATAAATATATAGAAATATAAATATTAAAATTACTAGACATAATCTCAGAATCAAAAATATTACAATTCAGCCAAGTTTCAGTAAGAACAAGTGCATCAAATTCAAAATCAAAGCTACTATTATATAGCGAAGAAAGTTTAGACCTAAGTCCGCGAACATTCTGATAAGCAATTCTGAAATTAAAAGACGATTTCGAAGTTAGTTTTTTTGAGAAATAGGACCAGGCAAATTAGCACCATTCATACGATGGCCCTGCCTGACTACGAATTCCCGTACCAATACACCCTGTGGCCAAAACGAAGGATTAACAATTTCACCAAATTTCTCATCGGCAACATATAATTTAAACGAAGAAATACTGCCATCCAAAGATGGCCTCATCTTATAGCAACCAAACTCAAAAGGCTCACTAATCTTCGATTTAACGAAATATTTCACATCATCGACCGAAGTATCACATGAAAGACGAGACACAAAAATAGTCCTTTTAGGTTTAACAACAACCAATTCCCTTGGAGCAGAAGTATTTAAACCAGCGGACACTACAGATGAATATGTAACAGAAGACGGTTTCGAAGATGCCTGGGAAGTGACATCACCCAGAGGTAAAGGTAAAGGAGATAGAGTAGACTTTGGACTCAGTTCAACTAGATTCGCAGACCTCGGTATAGGAATGCTAGCTGGGTTATCAGCAATAGATGGACAAATGTCCACAATAGGAGTAACAGTGGACAATGTATTGATTGTCGCAGTTTCCCCTGGCACAGAAACCTGCACCACATGCCCAGGAGCCCCAGAAGGAAGAGGGCCTAGAACTTTCTCCGATTCGAGCAATTCATTCAGAAGGCCATACTTCGAAAATAATTCCCCGAACCGACGAAATTTAGAAAAAAGAGATGCGAATTCAGTGTGCATCTCCGTAAACTCACGACGAGTCTCCATAAAAAATTTATAAAATTGGATGTCAACCACCTTACATTTAGGACAACACCAACGTAGACCCAAGGAACTATCCACTAATTGGTCCGTGGTGCGAGGAAGCAAACCAACACACTTAATATGAAACAATTTATCACATAACCAGCAAGAAATCTGGCGTTCACCCTCTTTCTTTACAATACATTTCGATGCCATACAATTATCCATTTTAATAAACTAAATATATAAATAAACAAACAGTGAAAATTATTTAGTATATATAAAAGAAAAAAAAGATCAATTATAAATTAAAATGTAAAAACTAAAAACAAAAATGATAATAAATAAGTAAGAATTATAAGCAAAACAGTATACATAAAACAGTAACAAAATAAAAAGAAAAAAATAATAAAAAGAGAAATATGTACTAATAGAAAGAAAAATAAAAAAAACAGTAATAAGCTTACAAAAACAAAAAATTGTTAAAAACAAGAAGCAATTTTTGTTTTTGTTTTGTTAAAATGAAACAATTAGTATCAAAATTAAACAAATAAAACTTACTTAATTTTAAATAAAATTTAGATCCAAATAAGGGAGAATAATAAAACAACTTTTAAACACTTATTTTAAAAATACTAAGCTTAATACACACTTAAAAATCAAAATAATAAAATTTTTAGAAGAGCACTTCACAAAAATACACACTATCACAACAGAGTTGCCAGACTTTTAGTGAATATATTTGTTTGAAATTGTAATAAAAACTTCAAACAAATTACTTATTGGTTCAAACAAAAAATTTGTTTGAAAATTGTTGTCAAATTTAATAAAAGTTATGTTTGTTTTAGTTAAAAAATTTGTTTGAAATTGGAAATGAATCTTGATTAACTTTTTTGGCAAATAATTTTTACGAATTTGTTCGCTGAATATACAATTTTCGTTGTAGGTCCGATTTTAGACAATTTTGTATTTGATTCAATGATTTTTTGAATTGAATCAGTTATTTATTTTTTTCTTTGTAAGTCATATAATAATATTTAGACCTCAGATTCATTAAGAGAAATTCTTTAGCAAGAATTTAAAAATTGATATTTATAACAATTATTGTGACTTTTTAGTTCTCAACTTACAAATGAATTCCAACATAAATCTTAAATCTCTTTCTATACTCACAACGTTGTTTAAGTTTGAATTCACAGTGTTTATTCCAATTCCAAATTTTTGCTTAACATTACGACTTAGCTTATAAAGTTGATGTTTATGGTTATGTTCATTTAATTTTTTTTTCGTACACCAAAATTTAAAATAAATACTTCCAAACACACAACTTATAACACTTACATAATATTTGTAAAGGCACTAGCAAAAGCCATAGTTAAGCTTCCCTTTTGCGTCTGGAATATAAGAAATAAAAAGCAGGAAAGCAAAATATAAATAGAAAGGTCTGAAAAAATTAAAGGCAAATGAATAATAAAAATGAACTACGTTCTCATAAGTCAACTACAAATAAATACTTTCCCCTAACAGTTACCTGTTCCAGCATTGTGCAAACTTGTAATGAGAATTAGGTCAGTACATATGTATGTAGCTATCAAGGGCCATTATTACAACTTGCTGTTAAACTTGGGTTTAGTTAAAGGTACCTTTAGCTAAAGGGAACTGTAAAGTTACTTTTAACTTATTTTCATTATTACAACCTGCAGATAAAATAAATTTAACTTTTTCAAAAATATGGCAGTGCCGGAGCAATGTCGATAACACTGCTCAATTAAACAAGCTTTTTTTTTAAACGCAGTGGCAACGTTCGTTTTTCTTGTTGTATATGCTCATTTTGTTTATATTTCAAGTTGCCATATTGATAGTCATACACACATAAACCTAACTTTAAAAGTTACCGGTAGGATGATCCTCCCTTTAGCTTAACGCTCACTTCGACCATGTTGTCTATTTATAATAATGAAAAACAATTTATCTGCCTGTTAAAATTTAGTTAACAGCAAGTTGTAATAATGGCCCTAAGTATGTAAAATTGTGGTCATAATATTTACGCCTTGTAATTAAAAACAAAATATTTACAAGAGTTCTACCATATTGCCTGATGATTTATAATAATGGAAAACAATTTATCTGCCTGTTAAAATCCTCGCTTTAGTTAACAGCAGGTTGTAATAAAGGCTCTAAGTCTGTAAAATTGTGGTCATAATATTTACGCCTTGTAATTAAAAACAAAAACCGAGGATAATATGAACACATATGGATGTACAGTAGAAAACTAAATTGTGCTTTTATAACAGTAGCAACGAAAAATAATTCTTTTTAGTAGTAAATTACGATTTAAATAAATTAAGACATGAAACACTTCCGTCAGAAATTATTTTTTATGTGTTTTCAGCAGTTTCATTTTTAAAATATCTATTGTTACGAAAAGTGAAGCGGTGTACCATCGTTTTACATTAAAACAAATACAACGAACTTGTTACAAGTAAACCAACAAACCATGAGTATGAAAGAGAAGGGGATAGACAAGTAAGCGAGAAAGCAACAACAAAGAATGCAACCAAAATACGTAAACAACAATGAAACTACGGGAAGGCGAAAACTCGAAAATTCTATTTCAAGAATCTTTGTCAGACTGTTTACGTGGGCCTATAAAAAGGAAAGACAATTCAGACGGTGAGAAGTAAGAACTTAGTCAGTCTTGTGTGAAGTCGCTTTGCGTGTGAAGACAACAGTCGTGGTTTGAAGATCTCGGTTGAAAAGGTCTGCATTGTAAGCAAAGAAGAATAGCGAACTAAGTAAATTATTGTTGGATACATAACGATGTAAACGATGGAACTAAAAGTAGTGCGAATAATAAAGAGTTTAATTGAAACTAAACACATATTTGTTTTTATTTTGTTTTCAATCAACGAACTCATATTTTAAATTTTTTTAAAAAGGTAAAACGTAACAATATGGTTCATTTGAAACATCATTAGTATCATTTTGTACAACATCATATTTGCAACCAGTACACAGTATTTTTTATATAACTGGCTTCTTCCTGCTAAACCTTACTTTAAATTCAATTTAAAAAATTCGTTTATATTGTTACGTTTTTACCCTTTTAAAAAAGTTTAAAATATGAGTTCGTAGATTGCAAATAAAATAAAAATAAATTTGTGTTTAGTTTTAGATAAATTTTTAATTGAGTTCGGTGATTGCAAACAAAATAAATTCGTGTTGAGTTTCAATTAAATTCTTTATTGTTCGCACAATTTTTGTGTGCCACTGTGTCCAATTTGATGTATACAACAATAATTTGCTTGTTCGGTATTCTTCTTTTCTTTACACTCTTTGCGCAAACAACAACACCTGTTCGTTAGATCTGTATAGCGGTGTTCTTCAAACCACGACTGTTCTGTTCACAAGCAACGCGTCTTCACACAAGACTGACTGAATTCTTACTACTAGTTGCCTGCTTTGTCTTGCCTTTTTATATGCCCACGTAATCAGTCGGATGGATGTTCTTCAAGCTGAATGTTCTTCAAGCTGAGTGTTCTTCAAGCTGAATGTTCGTGACTTCACCTTCTCGAGAACTCTAGTAGTTTCATTGTTCTTTGTGTATTTGATTTACATTCTTTGTTGTTGCGTTCTCGCGTACTTGTCTATACCCTTTTCTTTCATACTCATGGTTTTTGTAGCTTTTGTTTATCATTTTAATGTTAAACGATGCTAGACCGTTTTCTTTTTCGTAACAATATACAAGAATCACAAAATAAGTATGATTAGCGTGCGAACACTAAAATTCTTAAAAAAAGGTTGTGTGTCTGCTTTGCTTGCTGCTCTGTATTTTTTGATTTTGTGTCTTTTTTTTTTTTAATGAAACAACAACTAAGACTGTAAATTTTTCGAGTCACTCGAATCATTTATAAGTATTTTTCTAAAGTTTTGAATCTAAATGAGTAGGCTTATGAATCAAACATATTTCGAATTATAACAGTTTGATGTTCACGTTGTACGCATATTCGTTGCATCCTGTGATTATAGTGAGTACGAATGAATCAGAGTAGTTATTTGCAATATTGTTGACTCACTTCTATTAAAAATTTCAAGAGTGCTTATGAGCAGCGGAAAAACGATTCATTGCTGATCTCTGCATTAAAACCTTAAAATAATAATAACAATCGTAAATGCATGTCATCGAAATATTTATTTAAGAAAATGCAAGTTATCGATAAATTTACTTAAAAAAAGGCGAGTTATCAACAAACAGACGGCAGAAATCGAATGACGACGTAAATTAAAGTGAGAAGGAATAAAAATTTGGCGACGCAAATCGCAACGACGTAAATTGAGAGATTGCTGTACTTTACGAACTTAAGTAGCGTAGCAATTTAACTACGATTTTTGTTTACATTACTGAGAAGATAATTTCGAAACGACTATCTAAAAGTAAATGTACTGAAATAGAATGTGTTATCACCGGTAATTGAAGTAAATATTTCTTAAAATTTATGACATTTTTTCTAAAACTAAATTCATGTATTAGTGAATTATGAAATATATGTACTTATGTATTCAAAATATGAAAAGTGTATAAAAATGTTTGTACAATGCAACAGAAATACTGGAATAAGAAAAATATTTTCAGTTACAGGAAGTATGAAAAGATTTGCAAAGAGCAAAAAAAAAAATTATGTTCACTAGACTATGGATGGAACAATTTAAGAAGTGGAACATGTTGCCCTCCCCGTTTCATTTTTCTCTATAATAGCAAACAAAACTGTTACAAGAAGTTGTAAAATAAGCTCAAAATAAGAGAAATATACGAAAGAGAAACACTAAATGTGATTTACAACTCTTACCTGTATTATGTGTCTCAATTTTTTCACTCGACTTAAACATCTGAATATAAATGGATGTGTTCATAGAACTGGAAGTGTAAAGTGCTTTTAGTTTCATAGTAGTTTTTATTAACATTTTATTTTTCTTTCATGTCCTTCGCATGTGAATTATTGCCAGAAAAATGGAAAGGAAAGTGAAAGTACTTCTGTCCTTGTACATACATATACGCAGATGTGTATCAGTGTTTTGCATTAAACACATTCACTCCTAAACGACTACAGGAAAGCGACGTAAATAGAACACATTCAAATCTGCATATTTTTTCAATAACTTCTTTCTTTAACTTTAGTTATCGAAAAATTATATTACCGGGCACAAACGTATAGTTCATGAAAAGTACTTTTGAGTGCTCCCTAGCCGGTGTGCCACAGGATTGGATCTAGTTTAACATTTACTATGTACTTCTGATATTACAGTGAGCAGTTATAAGCAATAATACTGCTTTTAGGAGCACGCATGAGAACCATCAAGAAGTATGTCAAAGAATAAATTTTTCAACTATAGATTTGGTTAAACCTATGGAAATTAGGAGCTAATGAACAAAAATATGTCCACGTAAAATTCATAATAATGCTCCCAATCAATTAAATAACCATATGCTGCCCCAACACTCGAACGTAAAATATCTCGACATTAATCTTGATAGGTGTCCAACTTGGAGACTCCATACAGAAGTAAAATTGAAACCCTTAGGGATATATTGGTTAATTTGCAAAAAGATGGACTGCAAACTTTATTGTACAGTTCTATCTTAAAAATCAATACGGTATTATGCAATACAATTATAGGAAACTACCACTGCTTCCTATATTGAAAGAAATTAAAGGTGACAAAATAAAATCCTACGTATTATTATAGCTGAACCGTGATACACGAAAAACTCAAACATACACAAGGATCTCAATATACCATCAGTCAAGGCAGAAATTGAAAATATACGGCGAAGTACCTAACAAATCCCATTCTAGAGTACCCTGGTCACATAATAAAAATAAGTGCCTAAGTGGTTATTTTTCTACAAAATGACTACATCACTATACGAACACCGATGCATACGTAGTCCATTTAGGGTAGCATGTATTTTTAGTGACTGGAAGGGATGTGTTAGATCTGTGAATACAATACATACACACTTAATTGGTCAATAATTCCTTTTGTTTTGGCCACGACCTAGTTTCTCTCACCACTCATGTTATATGCGTTAATTTTGTACATGAGTACAACGACATTGAAAAACTTTTAATGGCAATTTTATTTACTATCAGGGTTTTTGCTTGAAATCTGTTGAGAGAAAATCGTCAGAGAAATATTTTTTATATTTCGTTCTGTTGGAGAATGTTTGACCTGTGATTTGAACCGTGATCATATGTATGTACATATGTCTACAAAGCCAATACACTATCTACTAGACTACGGTGATGGTCAATACAATAATACGGTGTACAGATATGCACCTTTATTGCGTAAATCGCAAAAAACGCTATTATTGATCTCAATATTTCATATAAAGATCCAATTTATAATTGCGCAATAAATAGGCAAATTGTTATAATATTGAGTAAAACTTAAAATGCAACACTGTCATAAGTGTGTTTAGTGAGCATATTACAATTAACCGAACACTTTCTATTCATATTTGACAACTCAAATGTCAACAAAGACAAACAAACACTAATAAACTGACAAACGAAACTAATTTTCGCGACTAAAATAAAAACAATGTTGTTGCTTACCAGTTGTCAAATGAAAATTGAGTAAGTTGAATTGCGTATATTATTATGCCTGAATACTTAAAATATTGTACTCAATTAACCGAATATTGACTCAATAAAAGTGCATATCTGAACATAGTGTTACGTTTTTAGCCTTTTAAAAACGTTAAAAATATGAGTTCGTAGATTGCAAGTAAAATAAAAATTAATATGTGTTTAGTTTTAAATCAATTCTTTATTGTTCGCACAATTCCGTTTAATTGTTGTTATTCTTTACACAATCTTCCGCGTACCCAATAACAATTGTTCGTTAAATCAAAATACGGAGATCTTCGACCCACAATTATACTCATCACATGCAATGTGTCTTCACACAAGACTGACTGAATTCTTTCTGAACTCACGTGTCTTCACAAACGAATAACCGAATTCTTACTGAATCCCACGTAGCCTGATCTGTCTTGCCTTTTATATCGAAGGGTAAGCAGTCTGATGAATGCATTTGAAGGGGAATGTCTTCGCCTTCGCGAAATCTCTATAAATGTAAACAAGTTGCTTACAGTGTTGTTGTTGCCTGTTTACTGTTTATCTGCTTTTTTATACTGCACTCTGTTGTTGCTTGTTTACTTCTTTGTCTGCTTTTTTTATACTGCACTTTGTTGTTGCCTGTTTACATCTTAATCCCTTATTTCTTTTATACTGATGTTGTTGCTATGTATTTGTTTATTCGCTGATCATGTAAAAAGTCCATTATTTTTGTTTTTGGAGCTTTTGTTTATCATTTTTAACAACACCATTTCCATTTTCGTAACAATAGTATAACATGCAAAATACATTTTTTAAGAACACAATATCTGAATTAGCCATTAAAATTCTTTAGTGAGGATTACCAGCTAGCTTCTCGCACCACTTAATGTGTGTTTTAATTTTATCCACGAGTAATGGGATCTTTAATTTAACGTTGAGTCGGAAGAGAAATTTTTTCATGGGAATTATTCCTTTGCCAGGAGACTGCTAACTGGTGGTTTTTCTTTCTTTGCAAGATGTCAAAGCTAAAGTTTGAATTTACAAGGACTCGTCTAGTAAGCCAACACAGTATCTACCAGAAATCCACTTCAAAAATATTGGTGAAAGTGCTTTATAATACAAATACGCTGCAGTCCTTAAAATAACTAAGTAGCTGACTACTTGACCACATTTGCTGCTAGCGGCATTGATGGTATAGTATATGGTAGCTTGCAGTTTAAATTGTGTTTAATACAATAAGTTTGACTGCAAGTACAATACTTTAAAAGTTTTCATGGAATTAATTGGATACAAAGTCTTACAAATTCAACTTTCTTTTCTTGCATAACAGAGTTTGATTTATATATACTTTTATAGTCTTTTGTTCTCTTTTATCTTGCAAATATCATGTATAACCTGAACAAATTATTATTTGTAATGCTTCTAGTTGCTGTAATTACTTTTTTGCTTTGTTTCGGTTTAATTAAAAAAGTTTTCTAGTATACGAACGATTGGATTACTAAATACAGATTCTGGGGTAATATTTCAACGCCCACATTAAACGCGTATTGTTATACAAAATCCTCTGGTATTTTGTTGATCACATGATGTTCTTTGTATATATTAACGGATTGTATGGATTGTTTCTGCAGGGGAATATTTAAAAGCCTTCAATTTCATTCAAGCTATAAAGCTGGTTTAACTGTAAAAACATTTCTCTTGCAAAATAGGGAACATTTCTGGTCGTTAGAATCTTCTAACTAAGACTGAAATAACAATGTTAATCAGAAAATTAAGGTCGACTGGCTCGTTAGAAGACATAAAACACTAATTAAAAATTTTCCCAAATGTTTAATTACACATATTGAAACAGTAAAACAAACTATTGAGGAAATATTTGTTAATTTGTCGGTGTTAAAAAGAACTATACTAATCTAATTGCAACCAATGTATTGTTACGAAAATGGAAACGTTTTAACATTAAAACGATAAACAAACAAACAAATACAACGAACTTTTTACAAGTAAACCAACAACGTCAGTATAAGAGAAAAGGGGATATACAAGTAAGCGAACGCAACAACAAGCAATGTGAACAAAATACGTAAACAACAATGAAGTCGCGATAGAGTTCTCGAGAAAGCGAAAACACGAACATTCTAATTCAAGAATGTTCGTCAGACTGTTTACGTGGGCATATAAAAAGGCAAGACAAAGCAGGCAGCGAGTAGGAAGAATTCAGTCAGCCTTGTTTGAAGTCGCGTTGCGTGTGAAGAGAATAGTCATGGTTTGAAGATCTCCGTTGTAAAGATCTGCGTTGTTAGCGAACAAAGTCAATTATTGTTGTATTCATAAAGTTATGAACGGTGACACACAAAATAGTACGAACAATAAAGAATTTAATTGAAACTAAACAAAATTTATTTTTATATTGTTTGCAATTATCGAACTCATATTTTAAGCGTTTTTAAAAAGTAAAAACATAACAGTATGATAAAATTCGTTAGCAACACATTAATGTAATTAAAGAACACTTGGATGTTTTGGATGGGTTGTTGGAATAAATGTTATTTAAAAAAATAATCCTTGTGTCCTGGCAGTGCTAATTGCAAATGGTCACAGCATTTTGTTCAGTTGATGAGACATACCATATACGAGTACTAAGTATGTATATGTGGTTTCAAACGAACGACGTCAATCTGCCCAGCAAAGAATGAAAAATTGTTGATATTCATATCATTGCATACATACATAATTGGTCATTACAACCCTTTAGTTAGGATTACTAACTAGCTTCTCACACTACTTACGTTGTGTGTTAATTTTATACATGAATGATGGCAATTAAAAGTCGACTAACACTGACAGATTTATGAGATATTTAATGCAATTTTTATTATTTATTTTTATGGTAAGTTTTATTTACTCTCAGAGTTTTCGCCAGAAGTCGCCGAAAAGATATTTTTCCATTTTTTGGAGATGTCTGACCTGGGGTTGGAACCGTGGCTTTACGTCTAATAAACCTTTACTCTACCTAGTAGACTACGGCGACTTCTTTATATGATTATAGATTTCTATTGAAATGTGTGTGTAATTTGATAATTTGCCTTTAATTTGGCAACGTCAGTAGTCTGATGAGTATTGTTTCATTATTGTTGTTTGTGTATTTTGTTTACATTTATTCTTGTGTATGTTGTTAAATTTTTTTTACTTGTTTACCATTTGTTTATCACTTTTTTATGCTGGTGTTTGTTGTTATATTACGCAGTAAAATAATTTGTAAACAAGTTCATTGTTTTTGTGTTTGCAGCTTTTATTTATAATTTTAATGTTAAACGATGTAAAAGCAAAACACCAGTATCTAGATTTTTTCATTTTCGTAACAACATATGTATATATTTTGCATACTGCATTGCTAGTGTGAATATTGTTGCGTCATAACTCAACTAACTCAATACTAATCCAAACTAATTAACATTAATTCTAATATTATAATACTAATCATTAATAATAAATAATTGAATTAATATATGTATAATGAATTTATAAATATAAATAAGTATCACCCTAATATAAAGTAATGTTAAGGTTCATGACCATATGAATACAAGGTCGTTAAATTATAAGTAAAGTAAATAAGTAGGCAACGGAGTTGCTGAATAGAATAATACAGTTAGTATTAAGTAAATAGAATAAGTTAGAGTTAAGAAAATATTGAAATAATAAAACAGTTGAATTATAACATCATACTTGATCGGTTGTTTTCAATCCTATAAGGTTTGGTCTTTTTCGCGGTAACTTTTGTCTCATAATTATTGTTAAATTATAACTTAATTAATTTAACATATCCTTAAAAAACATTAATGATTAACAAATATTTTATAAAGACCCAACTAAATAATACAAAGAAAACCACATAATTCTCCAATCAAATAAATAAAAACGAAATATATCATGAAACTTGAACATGCCAATGAAAGATGTTAGAAGGCAATATAAAAGTAGAATAAATAATAGAAATAGAAAGAGAACTTAATTTTTCCCAAAAACTATTTTATTTTTATTTGCTGCAAACTAGAGAATAAAGAAAACAAAACTGTTAAAACTTTGTTGCCAGTGCTCAAATGTTCTTTAACTTATATACGAAAGAGATTATTGAACTCAAAACCATCCATTTTTACCAAAGTAAACTATTGGGTTGTTCGTAAAGTAATTTCGTTTTTCCCGACAGAGGACTTAATTGTATTTTTTTGCCCCCAACTTCACACTTAAGCCGTATAATTTTTATATGCTTTGAGAGCTTGTGTGTGAAAAATTTTGGTTGGTGCCCTTTCAAATATGGAGAGCGATAAGCGGTGTTTTCGACATATCTTACTGTTTGACTACAGAAAAGGTAAAAATGCTGTTTAAGCCAGAAAGAAATTGACCGATGTGTATGGAGAAGGTGTATTGACAGTACGCTAGTGCAAGAACTAGTTCGCTAAGTTTCGATCCGGCAATTTTAATGTCGAACATGCACCACGTTCGGGATGGCCGGTTGATCAAGGCATTGGTTGATGCAAACCGGTGAATAACAACACGTGAGATCGGATTGAGATTAAATTTATCAAATTCAATATAATTTCATAATTTTTATTATATAAAAACTGTCTTTCGTGTTCATAAAAAGAAAAAAATGAAATTAATTTCCGAACAACCCAATATTAAGAGTTCAAAGACAATTTTTTTGAAGAGAACTTTGCTCTAAAAACCATAAATTTATCAATATTTACAAAAATATGCCACTAATTGAAGATTTTCAAAAATAATACGTATGTATTTGTAAAACTATTTTTTTATGTTTCGACACTTCTGTATCCGCAGTTAAAACCAAAAGCTTTTTTTATTGGCAGTTTTACTTCGTATATTTCTATCATGATTTCTATTTTCTTAAAAATATAAAATAATACATACATACGTAATAGGTCATTACAGCCCTTCAGTCAGTATTACGACCTAACTTCTGACACCACTTATGTTGTGTGGGTTAATTTTATACATGGAGTGGCGGGACCTACAGTTTAAAGTCGATTCCGGACAACAGATTTTTGAGAAGCTTTTCATGGCAATTTTATTTACTCTCAGAGTTTTTGCCAGAAATCTGCTGAGAGGAAGTCGCCGAAGAAATATTTTCATATTTTCTGTAGAGAAACCAAAAAATTGTAAAAATATAATAATTTCTCTTATACTCCTTATTCTCATTACTCTCATTATTCTTGTATAATATTTTATTAAGAATAACTGGTTCAGTCAATAAACAACCACGAAGTAAATAATACATGGCGCAGCCGGAATAATAATACATAAGTTTGAAAAAAAAAAAAAATTTTTATGTAAGCAGCATATGGCAAAAGCAAAATCAAATACAAGCCGAGTACAGTTAAAACCCCGTGGAAGGCCTCCAAAAAATATTAAATACGTCTATGTGAATAGAAATACAAATATGGATTTTGTCAAGAAAGTTGAAGAACTTAAAATTACGGGAAACATTGCAGAGAACTGGAGAATTTTTTGGCAAAATTTTAAAATATTTGCGACTGCAATTGAATTGGAGAAAAAAGCAGAAGCAGTAAAAGTGGCAATATTTCTTAATGCCATTGGACCTGAAGCTGTAGAAATATTTGATTCTTTTTACCTCAGTGAGGGAGCTAAAGGAAAATATGATGATGTAACAAAAGCTTTCGAAGAATTACTTATTGCCGCTAGAGATGAAAAGGAGCATGATGACACGGTGAAATTGGTGATGGAAAGGGCTAGGGAAAAGAATGTGAAGTTTAATTTGGAGAAAATACAATGGAAACAGAAGGAAGTAATATTTTTAGGTTATAAAATTTCAGGTGAAGGAATTGGTTGTGATAAAAGTAGGCTTAAAGGTATTGAAGACTTAGGGCCTCCTAAATGTAGAAGGGATATTCAGAGACTTTTGGGCTTTGTCAATTATTTACGGGAATATGTACCAAATCTTGCGAGTATAAGCAAACCAATCAGGGATTTATTGAGGAAAACAGTTGAATTTCAGTGGCTACCAGTTCATGATAAATGTTTGGAAAATATTAAGAATTTAATTCTAAATGCGCCCGACTTGAAACCATTTGATAGGGCTGAGAAAATTGTTTTACAAACAGACGCATCAAAAGATGGCTTAGGATGCGCTCTGTTACAAAATGGTAGACCAGTATGTTTTGCTTCGCGTAGTCTTAATGATGCTGAGACTAGGTATGCTCAGATAGAGAAGGAAATGTTGGCGGTAGTGTTCGGGTGTAGAAAATTTCATAATTACATTTACGGATGTAGAGTAGAAATTGCGACTGATCATAAGCCATTGCTGGGAATAATGAAGAAGGAATATTGTAAGATACCATCCGCGAGATTGCAGAGGATGAAATTACGATTGGAGAAATATAATTTGGAGTTTACTTATTTACCAGGGAAACATATGTACTTAGCGGATTGGTTATCCAGGAGCTTTTCTAGGGACATTGATATTGATAGTGAAATAGAGGGTTTGGATGAAATGGTGCATACAATCAACGTGAGTGACGAAAAGAGGAAATTATTTAAGGAAGAGACTGCCAAGGACAATATCCTGAGGACAGTTTTACATTACTGTGAAAATGGGTGGCCAAATGATAGGACAAAGGTAGAAGGAGATGTTAAATTTCTTTGGAGTAAGAGATTGAATTTATATACAGAGGATGGTCTTGTATTTTTTGATGAAAGGGTTTTCATCCCTAGATCTCTCCAGAGGATGATATTGGAAAACCTTCATAAGTCCCATTTGGGAATTGAGAAGACAAGAAAGAGGGCAAAGGAACTTTTGTATTGGCCATCAATGGACAATGATATAGAAACACTAGTAGCTAAATGTAGAGTATGTCAAAAGTTAAGATCAGCGAATGCAAAAGAGCCAATGTTGAGCCACGAGATACCGGAATTACCTTACGCGAAAATTGGCATGGATATAATGCAAGTAGGTGGCAAGGAGTACTTAGTTATAGGTGACTATTTTTCCAAATATTTAGATATAGTGCCTCTAACGAAGAAGACGGCAGGAGCAATAATTGGAAAATTGAATATTATTTTTTCTATTCATGGGTATCCGTTGGAAATTATAGCGGATAACGTTCCATTTAGATCCTTTGAATTTATCCAATGGGCTAGGACATTAGATATAAAAGTAACCACAGTGAGTCCACACTATCCAAGGTCTAATGGTTTTGCAGAACGAATGGTCCAAGTTGCGAAGAAGCTGGTATTAAAATCCATCAGTGAAAATGGCAGTTTGTGGCATTCGTTGCTAGAGTATCGAAATACCCCACTTAAAAATTCCAACTTGACACCGACTCAATTATTATTTGGCAGACAAACTAGAACTTTAATCCCCGGTCGGTTTAAATTTTACAGAAATAGCGAATTTACTGACAAATTGGTACCCGTATTGAACCGTAATAATTTAAATAACAAAAAATACTATGATATTAATGCACGAGATCGGATTGGGTTTACGAAAGGGGAGAATGTGTGGGTAAGAAATGGAAAAGATTGGTGCTCTGCTAGAGTCATAGGGAAACATAGTACAACTCGGTCTTATATGATAGAACGAGACGGCAAAGTTTTTAGAAGGAATTCATATCATTTGCGAAGGCGCTTGTGAATAATTTACTGAATTGAAATTTGAATAATTTATTGAATTAAAATATGAATAATTTACTAAATTAAACTGTGAATAATTTACTGAATTAAAATGTGAAAATGTATTGAATTATTGAATTGCGTAAAATTTATTGAATTAAAATATGAATAATTTACTAAATTAAAATGTACTAATTATAAGTTCAGTTAAAAAAAAAATTAGTTGTAAGTTATATTAAGTTTTCTTTTTATATACGTTTTTACATACAGAATAAGTTTAATATTATTAAAAGATTGTATAATTAAAATATAATAAGTACAATAGTTATTTGAACAAAGTTTGAAAGGGGAGATGTAGAGAAACCAAAAAATTGTAAAAATATAATAATTTCTCTTATACTCCTTATTCTCATTACTCTCATTATTCTTGTATAATATTTTATTAAGAATAACTGGTTCAGTCAATAAACAACCACGAAGTAAATAATACATTTTCGTTTTGATGTCTGACTTGGGATTCGAAATGGGGCCTTCAGTCTAATAAGCCAACACACTACCTACTAGACTATGGCGACTATAAAATATTAGGAAATTCAAAATATATCACTTCTGTAATTTACGTTTTATAGATTTTTTACTATATTTATGTTGGTTATACAACATTTTTGTAAACAAAATGAAGAGGTTTCAACTTAAGTGCAAAAAGAAGAAATTTAACCAAATTTTATGCCCACAAATGCAAACACGAATAATAAGAGACAATTATAAATAATGTCGAAAGCTTTAAAAGATTATGGATATGTTGACAGTAAATGAAATTGCCATAAAAAAGTTTCTCAAAAATCTGTTGTTCGGAATCGACTTTCAAAGTCGACTGCCGCTCATGTATAAAGTTAACACGCACAACATAAGTGGTGTAAGAAACTACGTCCTAATCCAGACTGAAGAATTGCACAGTTCAATATATATAAGATTTTTTTTCATGACTGTTACAACTTTTGTTAGTGGACTGCAGGTCACCAAAAATTATTATATTTAATTATTATCAAAGTTAAGGTTTGACTTCTTGAGCTATTGTCCGCTTTCCTGACAATACAAACTATTTAAATAATAAAAAAAGAAATGTCCTCTAACGAGTTCCTCAAAAAAAAAAAAAAAAAAAAAAATGCAAAATAAGAAAACGAAAAAAGTGTAAATATTAAACCATGATTGACTACCTTCAATAAAATGGCGACGTATATTAATACGACGTCCAAGTCTATATAAACTTTTAGGTGAAACATTTAAATTTTTGGCAGTTTGTTTTTCGTGCCGCTTGTCATAGTTCTTGGTGTTTTGGACATCTATACTACAATGGTATAATCTTTAAAATTGCTGCAACAATTCCACCGAGCCAATGTGTACGTCTATTATTTGAAATTATTGAATTCAATCTGTCCTGGTGGTATAAATGTCCGTCTTTGCTTTCGTTTCCAGTATATATTGTATAAAATCACACTGATGATTAATTTTTGGAAAACTTTTAACTTTTTCACCTTCACTGCGGTTTCAGATACTTTTTAAACTATTCATCCTTTAATGGCGTTAAAACAGAAATCGACTACAAATCTAAAACGACGAAATCAAATGACGACACAAATCGGAGTTAGAAGGAATAAAAAATTTTACGACTTAGATCGATGGATTACTGTATTGCAACTTCCATTCTTTTATTACAAATTCTTGTTTTTTGGGTAATCTTGGCAAATTTATTTTACGAGTGATAATGACTAGAATTCTGATTTCTAATTGTAAATTATGTGGAGTCAACGACATTCGACAAAGCTTTATATTTTTTTTATAGATTTATATTTAAACAACTCGCCAAATATTTCAAAACTAGACATTATACATATATAATTGGTTACAACCTTTCAGTCAGGTGTACGACCTAGCTTCACTCACCACTTATGTTGTGCGTATTAATTTTATCCAAAAGTGGCTAGAACTACAGTTTAAAGTCGACGCCGAACGATTATTTTGGAGCAATTTTAATTACTCACAGGGTTTTTGCCAAAAAGTCGACGCAGAAATACTTTTTGCATATTTCAATTTCATCGAGATATCTGACGAGTGATCTAATAAGCCAACACACTACTAGACCACAGCGACTTCACTTCGCCACTTTATAGCGGTTGTAGGGCAAGTCGACATTATGGTTTATGTTTTATGCTGATAAGACCTTGAAATCCTATAATTGATCTCTTTCTCTCTAACCTACATTATGACTTACAATGTTGGCGTTGGTATCAGATATAGTTTTGCCAGTCATTTTGACTGGTGTTGGTATAAAGAGGTATAAAAATTTCTTGGTAAATCTAGTGTTAAATAGAAAAAACAATTTTAGACTGTAGTCGCCGTAGAATAGTAGGTATCGTATCAGAAATTTCGAACAAAGAGAAATTTAAAAAAATATTTCGTCGGCGACTTCGTCTCAATAGTCTTATGGCTAAAACTTTGAACGTAATTTAAAAAAAATTTCCAAGAAAATTCTCTAAAAAGTTTGTTGTGCGGTATCTGCTTTGAACTTAGGTCCTGTTACATGCGGATGAAATTATCACACACAACATGGTTGGTGTAAGAAGCTAGGTCAGATGTACTTATTTATTGCGCTTAACTTTTAAATTCAGAAAAGTAAATTTAGGCCTTCAAAAGTCTTAAAGAAAATTTATTACGTATATGATAGCCTTAACAAATTGTAGTTAGGCCTTTAAAATAATAGAACTATGAATTTTATGTGAATTATGTTGCCGTATTTAATCAGTGGAGATATGTGCTCAATGACTGATATAATAGTTTTTGTAAGTCGTCGCCGTTGATTGCATAATTTTATCAGGCGGAATATGAATTTGATCTGTAGTTGCCAATTTCTTCAACAAATCTGCGTGCATCATGGAAATCAATTGGCTTAGGAGGCTCCTGTTTGGTTTATTAAAAAAAAGGAAACAAACAAGTAAAAAATATTGTTTATTTACTTAAGTCTAGTCATCGACCAAAAAATGCAAGTCATATTCCAAAAATGCAAGTCATCGACCAAAAAATGCAAGTCATTGTCCAAAAAATGCAAGTCACCGACCAAAATAATGCAAGTCCTATTCCAAAAAATGCAAGTCATAGACCAAAAAATGCAAGCCATTGTCCAAAAAAATGCAAGTCATCGACCAAAAAATGCAAGTCATAGTCCAAAAAATGCAAGTCATCGACCAAAAAATGCAAATCATATTCCAAAAATTGCAACTCATAGGCCAAAAAAGGCAAGTCATAGTCCAAAAAATGCAAGTCATCTACACAAAAAAATGCAAGTCATCTACACAAAAAATGCAAGTCATAGTCCAAAAATTCCAAGTCATCGACCGAAAAATGCAAGTCATCTACCAAAAAAATGCAAGTCATCTACCCAAAAAAAATGCAAGTCATCTACACAAAACAATGCAAGTCATCTACCCAAAAAATGCAAGTCATTGACCAAAAACTGCAAGTCATCTATACAAAAAAATGCAAGTAATCTCCCCAAAAGAAATGCAAGTCATCTACCCACAAAAATGCAAGTCATTGATCAAAAATGCCAAACATCTACCCAAAAAAATTCAAGTCACCGACCAAAAAAATGCAAGTCCTATTCCCAAAAATACAAGTCATTGTCCAAAAAAATGTAAGTCATCGACCAAAAAATGCAAGTCATAGTCCAAAAAAATGCAAGTCATATTCCAAAAAATGCAAGTCATCGACCAAAAAATGCAAGTCATATTCCAAAAAATGCAACTCATAGTCCAAAAAAGGCAAGTCATAGTCCAAAAAATGCAAGTCATAGTCCAAAAAATGCTAGTCATCGACCAAAAAAATGCAAGTCATCTACCCAAAAACATGCAAGTCATCTACCAAAAAAAATGCAAGTCATCGACCCAAAAATGCAAGTCATCTACACAAAAAAATGCAAGTCATCTACCCAAAAAAATGCAAGTCATTTACCAAAAAATGCAAATCATCTACCCAAAAAAATGCAAGTCACGGACCAAAAAATGCAAATCATCTACCCAAAAAAATGCAAGTCACCGACCAAAAAATGCAAGTCTTCTACCAAAACAATGCAAGTCATCTACCCAAAAAAATTCAAGTCATCGACCAGAATAATCCGTCATCAACCAAAATAATTCAAGTCGTCAACTAAGATAATCAAGGTCATCTACCAAAAAAAATACGACATTTTGTTGGATATATATTGTATAAATGCATATGAACTAAATGAGAATTATTAGAATTTTTACTCTTGAACTTAAAAACCCACAATTCCATTTTTTAAAATTAGCTTCTCCGCCTATATCTGCGGTCCCAAGTGACGCCCGGCAGTAAGAAAACCTGTTTTGGAATCCTTGAGGTCATGGCTATGCAGTCGCCTAGGTCCTCTTCCCCCACAAGTCCATTTTTTATCCCCATTTAAACAGAGCAGTTTATTTTTGCTCATTTGAAGAAAACAATTAGCTTCGTTCGCCTATATCTCCGGTTCTCAGTAACGTGCAGTGTTGCAAAACTGAAGTTTTGAAATGATACTGAACTATAAATGAAAGAGTACATTTTGCATCAAGTGGTACTTTTGTAAAAAAATACATACATACATATTGGTCATTATAAACATTCAATCAGGATTATCGCCTAAATTCTCACACCACTTATTTGGTGTGTGTTAATTTTATACATGAGTGGCGGGACCTACAGTTTAAAGTCGACTCCGAACGACAGATTTTTGAAAAACTTTTCATGACAATTTTATTTACTCTCAGAGTTTTTGGCAGAAGAAAGTCGTCGGTGAAATATTTTTTCATATTTTTATGGAGATGTCTGACATGTGGTTTGAACCGTGGGCACACTACCTACTATACTATTTACTTATTTATATTTAATACACATACGGCACGGAACAGAAAAACTAACGACTTATTCGTGTTCCCTACATATAAAACAAGAACAGCTGATTCGGAACGTAACAAAACGTAAAAGCCTCGTTTAGTCAAACGTCGATGGAACGTATTGTGACATACGTTCGTTTTTAGCATATGAAGGGCAATGCATATGCTTACCGAAATTACATTACGGTTAGGTAAGCGTTTTCATTTGTTTACTTGTTCTAAAAACGAATGTTTGGCTAACTGGGGCTAGGCCTAAATCTACCTTTAGCATTCCGTTGAACATGTTGCTAATGCATTAATAGCTGAAAAGCGCAAGACATAAAATATGTATGTAATAATAAAAAAAGTACTGAAAGCGTCGCGGGGGTACTGCGGTATTTTTGAAATTAAAAAGTACTGAAAAAAGTACAAAAGTATTGAATTTTTCAACACTGGTTTGAACCGTTGGCTACATAATTACACATCATTTAATCTACATTTCTATCAAATTTGATTTTAATATCCTGTTCAGTCCACAAAATTCTTTAGCATGCTATCGCAATTAAGTTTAAGACATCTCAGATATGATAAAACAATTTAATGACGCATATTACGTTCTTTAATTAAATTTTACGTGGAAGAATTTAATGGTTATGATTAATTGCTTTATCCGTAATATAAATGTTTTATGTTGACTTTCATGATACATTTTAAACATAAATTAAATAATATTTATTGCTTTAATCCCACCTGCTTTCATATTTTTATAAATTTATTTTTGTGATATCAAAATCTCATACAGTATATGCATATGTACATACGGTATATTTATGTATATCCATCAAGCAGCCTACAGACATACTAACTTTGAAAGTATATGTTATAATCCTGGGAGTCCTTTCAGTGTTTGCTAAAGCAATTGGAAATGAATTTAATGAAATATTTATAAAGAATTGTTTTTAATTATTAAGTGTTAGCAATATTGAATTGCTTTTGGTATTTTAAATTTAAGACAACGTCCTTTGATTGTAACATTTTGAACAGCCCTCCCCAAGTGTTCAAGACGCGGGTTGATACCCGAAAAGATTAGATCTTCTACGGGTTTAACAGATATACCTTATGTATGTATGTAATTCACCCCAGACGTGGCAGTTATAGAAGATGCTTCCATAAAGTCACCCACGATGGACGACTCTTAGTCGGAGTGCTCTTCACACTTCCCTCAGAAGTTTGTGACAATGTGGCCGGAACACCTGATAGAAAGTCCTATGGTTATTCTAAAATGAATTTAAAGTCTCAATTTTAAATATGGGTTCCGGGATATCATTGGAAACTGCATTGCTGATGGGTTGGCCAGGACCAGTGAAGAGCTGGCAATTTCTGATATCTTACGGGATATAAGGTGTGCTTCAAAATGATAAGGTCACCTCAATATTTGCTCTATTCATCCAAACTATAGAATGTTATGTAGGATCAATTTATTTAAAAAAATTCTACGTTCAAATAAGTGAATAGGAAGTCGATTTTTCTCTTAGAGGTGTACCGTTATATAATATTTGTTTAAATTTATGTAAATAAGTGCAAAATGCAATGCTTCAAAATGATAAGGTCAGTGATTCATTTATCCAAAATATATACTTAAACTATGTGATTATAAATTATTTTTAATTCATGCAGTTTCCATTCCCTTCTATTGTCTTAAAAATTCGGGATGGCATCCGGTACTGTTTGTTGTCTGCGTAAAAATTACGCGCAAGCGGTCCACACAAATTTTCTATGGAGCTTAAATCGGGGGAACGTGCTGTACAATCAAAATACTTTAATATTGTGCTCCTCAAACCACTGTCTGGTCGACTTACTGACATGAATTGCTGAGTAATCTTGCTGAAAGGTGAAAGCTGTGTCAGCATTTTGGGCCAAATAAGGCAGCAAACGTTCAGAGAATGCCCTATTTATACATTCGAGTGGAAGGAAAGTAGAGTTCTAGGGTACCATTTGAGCTAAGCCGTAATTCCGTTTGGAAAAAAACAAGGCCTCCATCCTTAAATTTCGTCAATAGCAATTCAAATTTAAAAAAAAAAATTTTAAATTTTTTTCATCAGAAAAAATTACCTACAAATCCAAAAATGTATGGAATATCTTATAACCTTTTGAAAACATGTGTACCTGATTAGTTACCAAATAGTTCCCATGTTGTTTTTCCTAAACGCCTTATGCTTAATCTTACGCTGCTTAATCAGACATACTCCATCTCTGCTCATGAACTGCCACAATTTGTAATTGTTCATAAGCTGACAAAGATTTCCCGCGACCAATACCGCGCATATTTTATTTAAATTATAAATTTGTATTACAAAAAAATAACAATTGTGATACGGGTTAACGGGGCTGATTTCAGACCTCGGTCTCTCCCGTGTAGAAGATTCGCTACGGCAAAGTAGCGAATGATGTTTTTGTTTACAAATTTTGCAAGCGTTAGAGCTCTGGATTCTTTCGAACTCATGAGAAACGGCCAAACAATTTGTGCAACACTTATGATCTTTAACAGATAATAAGCGTTCTCTAACCGACATTCTCAGAAAATCAGAACACAAACGATAGGGTGATTCTGATTACAAATTGAACACTTTCTTTCGGGGGCTACCAGGGCTGCTTTGGTTATTAACCCGTGCAGTGGCCTGGGTAAAATTGTTGCTGCCGATAATTCGAATGATTCCAAAGTTCGATATCTGGCCGTCAGGAATTCAAGCCTTGTCGCAACCATCATTCGGCATGGAGTACGTTCGTATTATCACCTTCAGTGTTCTGCACAAGACAGTACATCTTTTGAATACGTCCAAAATGAGGTTTAGTTTCGTAACTGACCGAAAACATATCTCTAAATGTTGGCCAAGAAGCATTATCGCCAGAAAAGATTGAGCTGCCGCATGGGGGAAGGTGAGTGGGGATAGTAATAGCCATCGGGTTGGCGGCCTTACTCTTAAGGCTCATCAATACATATACCGACATATACTTGGCATTGACGTCCTGTGTCGTACGGATCAACTCCTGCCGATGGATATCTAGAGTGTGAACGGAATGTTCCCCCTGCGGTATAGCCCTAATAAACACTCGAGATCCACAAAGCGATTGAAATTCTTTATTTAAATATCTTAATGTGGCTTGATTGTGTTAGTTTTCCAATCGTTTTTAATTTGTTACTGCGTCATTTTCGTAGATATTATATTTGCGATTTCGAATACAATACATTCTGTTTTATTCTTTATCTAAACGCAAGCAATATAAACAACAAATCCGATTATATTTATACATTTTCTATTGAATTATAAAATACTTTTTCATACTTTTTCATAACATTTCGTTAATGCACGTACTTCTACGAAATTTCATCGCAAACCCTTAAAATTTTATCTTTTATTTTTGCTATAAGATACCTAATTTGATCAATGCAGTGCATTTTGTAAAAGAGAAAAATAAAAAAAAAAAAATTATAAGAAACAATCATAATAGGATTCAATTCGCATTGTATCATAAACTTCAATTGTTCAATTTGTTTTGATTTTTTATTTTTCAGATTGGCTACACAAAGTTGGCGAAACGTGAAATCATTTGGTAAATTCGTGACCAAAGTGTACTTAAATATTATTACAAAATATGTGTATTGCTTGAACGTATTGATCAAGTTATATTGAAATACAAAAATAAACATTTCTTATCTAATGAAATTAAATTAAAATTTTTGTTTTTTTCAATACGTGTTATTTTCTCATAATTTTTTATGATCATATACACATGCGCCTTAAAAATTCGCAAAAGAAATAGTCCAACTAGGTCAAATCGCACAATCTCACTATAGATAATCATGCTTTTGAATCACTCGTGGGGGATATTTAATGTGGAGTGAGTTTACATCACCTTCACGTGAGATAACCATAATCTCTAATATCACGTATAGAATATCCAATGTTATATGCAGTGATGTCCTGTTGAAATCACATGTCGTTGGTGCACAGATCACCCATTGCAGATCAAAAGAAGTTAGTAAGCAACTAAGATTCTAAAGTGTACACTACAAATATCTTTTTGGAATGCCTTGGACGTTCTTGTATCTCATATGGTTTAGTATCGTCCCCAATACGACAATTTTGTTTGTTCACATATCCATTCATTCAATGGAGTCGCCAAAAACCATTTTGATCTTCATAAGTTTGATCTTACAAAAACATTCCGAGTTCTTCTAATATATTTTTTTTTCACTTAGGAAACGATTATAAATCTCTTATAAATACTCATATCATAGCAAGTAAAATCACAGTACAATGCAATACAATGTACAATTGAAATTTGCACAGAGAGCGGTGATATCACTTGCTCCGTGGCATAACAAAGCGATGCTGTTTTATTGTGCTGTTGTTTTTTGGTGCAAAGAGCAAAAGAGTGCGCAAATGTGCATTTCACAATTACTGCGTTATTAAGTGAATTCAAAGGCAATAATTTATTGATATTGTTACGTTTTTACCTTTTAAAAACGTTTGAAATATGAGCTCGTAAATTGTAATAAAAATAAATTTGTTTTCAGTTTTAATTAATTTCTTTATTGTTCGCACAATTCTGTGTGCCACTGTGCACAACTTGATGTAAACAACACCAATTGCTTTGTTTCTTATTCTGTTTTACACTCGTTTGCGTAACCAATATTAATTGTTCAACCGATCTTTATAGCGGAGATCTTCAACCCACAATTATTCTCTTCACACGCAACGTGTCTTCACACAAGCCTGACTGAATGTTTGCTGACTCATTGCCTGCTTTGTGTTGCCTTTTATATCGCAGGGTAAACAGTCTGATGGTTGCTCTTGAAGGAGAATGACTTCGCCTTCGCGAAATCTCTATAAATGTAAGCATGTTGTTTCATTGTTGTTCGTGTATTTTGTTAACGAAAAAGTTACTGTTTGGTGTGAATTTGATGTTGGCCGCCTCGGCACTAATGACAGGCTATTACTCTTTTTTTATTTCCATGACTTATTTAAACCAAAACTTCAATGTCAAAGGAGTAGTCTAAAATAAATTATAATAATCTGCACTAAAATTTACTAAAGTTACGTACTTATAATATATTTAATGAATAGTCGAACAGTTAAAATGTATGCAAATACGGTCAATCTTTACATCGCCTTTGAAAAAATGAGCAGATACCATCTTACACGTGTGTACTGCAGTACTTAAGGCATAAGACATTACATAAAACAATAAATCTAAAAATGGTAAATTTTAAAAGTCCCCTAGAATTGCCATATTAGTTTAATATTTACCAAATTAACGGTTACTTTATATTTAATTGAATTTAAAATATATTACTTATACGCATCTCAGTGCATACATGTACAGAAATAAATACTCTGAAAAGTATGCAATAAAAAAGGTTTGATTTTGTCGTATATGAAACTTCTGGAATTGGTTATCACTCATACGTACGGTGACCATTATTTCCATGAGGAAAAAGCGGACAAATATATAAAATTGAAAAACAAAAAAAAAATCATTTATTATAATTAATATTTTATAGAAAGATTTTTAATATACAGACATAAATAGCTACAAATAATATACACAAACTTAAATTTATATATACATATACATACATACATACATATGGATATACTTATAGGTATACATTTTCTTCCCTACAGAATGTATTATTTTTAAAGTATTGGGCCTGTTAAATAAAAATGTTTTAAATTCCGAAAAGTCCATTTCAAAATTACATTTTATGGTCAAAAGAGATTCTAAAATTTCTAGTCTCATTTGGGGTTTTTTCGGAAGACCAAATATTGTTGAATATAGAAAAACTCTTTCTGTTGGTGCGTTACGCGCTGGCAAAGCAAATTGAAAATCTACTAATTTCAGGATGTTTTTATAAGGAATATTTTTCGTTTCGAAAAATTTGGAAATTTGAACCCACTTTTTATCGGGATTTAATGCTAATTGTTCCAATATTTCTATTTGTTCAGCATTTGCATAATTTTTTACATAAGTGGATTCATCAAAAATTTCATTATTATTTATATATTTATAAATCATTTCTGAAGACCAAGATGGAATTACATCTAACAATATCCTAGCAAGTCACTCAATTTCTTTAAAAAATTCATTGGATCGGGTAACTAATACAGGTTCTGTAAAAGTTTTTAGTTTTTTCCTTAAACAATTTTGTACGTTAAGCGGTAAAAATACTTCATTGTGACGTTTTATTAACTTTGATTTAAATTCTTTTAATAATACAGCCGCTTCAGGCATTGAAATATGTTGACTTTCTAAATGCAGTATATATTTATGGAATACACTACCGTGGCTGTGTAATTATACCTATTATAACAAAGGCATAGCAAAAGGATCATTAAAAGAATAAAAACATTATTGTTAGGCATTTTTCTTGTTTAAGAAAGTACTCTATCGTTCTTACCGAATTAGTGAAAAAAGTGGACAAAAGCGGACATTTTGGAAAATAAATACTTTTTAGAACTTACGTGAGGTGAAATAGTGGACAAATAGCGGACGTAAAAAAATAGCGGACTGTCCGCTGTAATAGTGGACGGATGGTCACCGTACTCATACGACACATGCTTGTCGCTATGAATTTCTGAAAAAAAAATTTTTGTTTTTTACTCTACACTGAAAAAAATATCGTAGGTATTATCAACTAAAAAATTTAGTAAACCTTCAACGAAAAATATATTCAAATCTATAGATTTTTTATTGAAGTCTACACAAGTTTTCTTCAAGTCTACATACATTTCATTAAAAACAAAGATTTTACTTTAAATTAACTAAATAAGTTTTATATTTAAAATTCATTTAAGTAGAATCTGTTGACTTGAAAAAAATTTTGTTGAAAATAATAAATGTTTTGTTAATTTAACTAAAATTTTGTAAAATTAACTAAATCTACTATAATAAAAATAACAAAGAACTTTAGTTATTTTTTAGTCATATTGAATAATTATTTTTTGTTAATTTAAATATGTGTGTAGTATATTGTAGTAAAATTGAAGAAAGAAATTTTTCAATATGAATAATTTACTAAATTTGTATATTTTTACTAAAAAAAGACGTAGATATGAACAGACATTTTTGTTAGCTGATATATAACAAAATTTCTTCAATTCTACACCCCTTTTTACAGTATTTACGGAAATTTTTGGTTCAGTGTATATTCTTCAAGAAAATTTCGATTCCTTCTAAAGAAATTGATTGTTTTTATCTGCACCTTATATTATGTATACATTTAACAGATTTACGCATACAATATTAATTTATAATACCCACATCACAACTTACACTACTGACCATATAAGAAAAGCAAAGACCGAACAGATATGAGGCAATTGAAAGTAAGAGAATGTGAAAAAATATGAGATATAGCTTTACGACACTCTACTTAATATTTACAGGATGGCAGTGCTTCTTCTTTTCGTTACTATTCTCATTGAACACTTTCTCCCTGCGGTTACGGTCTTGATGTTTTCGTGTCAAACTAGCGTCAAGTACATTTATCATTTTTAATAAGATAATAACAGTCAATTATTTGTTATTGACACTTACATATATACATATATATATAAATATATAGTTTGGGAAATAAAATAAAGTGTCACATAAGGCAATGACAATAAGACCAAATAGAAATATACAGTGGGTTGCAAAAGTCTTAGTACGGTAATATATTTTAGCAATTTCATGAATTTTAGCCAAAAGTTAGTATAAACATTTATAGTTAACATATTTATTTTATTAATTTATTACTGTTTTATTATAAAACAGAAAATTGTTTAATGTTTTTCATAAAACAAGAGAAAAATAAGGAAAAGTTTCGAATGACTCCATAGGTACCCCCAAGAACCCTGAGTAAATTTAAAATTCAAAGGCCGATTGATTCTCAGATTACGGCCGATAACTATACTTTTGATACAGTCAAGAAATTTATTTATCTTGGCTTCGCCGTTACCACCAAAAATGATGTCAGTCTGGAGATTAAACTCAGGATCACTCTTGCCAACAGGTGATACTATGGTCTCAATAGGCAATTGAGTAGCAGAGACCTCTCTCGTGCGACAAAACTAATACTCTACAAGACGCTCATCCTACCCGTGCTTCTTTATGGCGCAGAGGCATGGACCCCATTAAGTACTGATGCAGCAGCCTTGAGAGTATTCGAGAGAAAATTCCTACGTAAGATCTTCGGTCCAGTGAGAGTTGGCGATGATTTTCGCATCCGATACAACAGTGAGCTGTATGAGCTCCTCAACGACATAGACGTTGTGCAGCGTATTAATATCCAGCGGCTGCGCTGTCTCTGACATGTCGTTCGAATGGAGGAGGAGGCTCCGGCGAGATGGGTATTTGATGCGGGGATCTGCGGAAGTCGGCGAAGAGGACGACCTTTTATCCGTTGGAAGGACCAAACCGAGGAAGCCCTGTCATCGATTGGTGTGACCAACTATCGTAGGCGCGCAAGAAGCAGAAGCGCCTGGAAGGATGTGTTGCTGCAGGCTGAAATCCGTTAATCGGGTTGTTGTTGTAAGTAAGTAAGTTCTCCCTTGTATTTCGTAGAATATCCCTAAAGGTAAAGCACTCCTTTTAACCCATTTGGAATTGAATGTACAAGTTTTGTTAAGTGTTTTCTGGTAGTACCATGAGCAAGTTTTTCGGTTGACTTTTGTTTGAGGTTTAGCGTAACCGTTCTTTCAAATGATCTCCTAAATACTCAATTGAAGTCATATCGGGACTTTGTGCAAGAGTAGTAAGCCTGTGGGGACTTTTTTTCAAAATATATTGCCGTACTAAGACTTTTGCTGTCCACTGCATGTGTGCGGTACAACAAATGTTCACAACATAAATGACACTTTCACACTTGCTTCTATAAAAAGCAAAATGTAAAAATAAATCTTGCATTGTAATTTAACAGGTAAAAATTGTAAGAAGTTTGTTATATATTTTCATTGCCACTAATTACATTTACTTCAGCTTATTAGATATTTCAACGAAATGCGGCGGAACTCTATTGCCAAAGCATATACTCAAGGAAAGCATTCCAATACGATTTAACAGGCTTATTAGATATATTGAGAGAATTACGTCTTTTGGTGAAGTCGTCGTAGTGTGGTTACACGTGTGACCACTGTTCAAACTCCAGATCAGCCATTGTCAACAAAACGAAGTATGAAAAATATTTCTTCGGCGAGTTTCTCTCTTCCTATTTCTGATAAAAACTCTGAGAGTAAAAAAAAGTGAAAAGTTTCTAAAAAAATGTGTCGTCCGGAGTTGACTTTAAACCGTAGGTCCCTCTACGCTTGTACAAAATGAACAAACACAATATAAGTGGTGTGGGAAGGTAGTTCGTAATCCTGACTGGAAGGTTGTAATGACCAATTATGTACGTATGCCATGTAAGTTTAAATTTTGAAGGGTTATTGCTATTGCTTGGCTTTTCTTAACTTAACTTCTTCTAAATAATAAGAACATAATATGATAGGGAGTAGAACTTGATTTAAAGTTTCAAGACTATTTTTTAAATTATAATATATCATTAGGATTAGGTGCGCTCATATATACAGTTCCAGCGGTGTATGTAGACTTTTTCCTGATAATTTTTTTGTAGTTTTCCAATAATTTCTAGGTGATATTTTTTTCCGTTTTTGTATTGAAATATTCTTAATTGTAACTGCCTTAAACAACGCTATAACACCTTTTTCAATTTGATAAAAATCGCGAGAAAAAGTCTACATACAGTCTGTAGACTTTTTTCTTGGACTGTATTCTATCCAAATTAGCTTTCTTTTTATTTTAATTTGGTATTACTTTTTCAATGTTAAGATTTGCATAGAAATACGGATTCGCACTCTCGATTTTGTGTAATTTTAAATAAGTGCTCTACATTTATGAATAAACAAATTTTACACTTTATCTTTTTTTGTCACACTGTTCGAATAACGGTATCATTATAATAACAATTTATGTCCAATTTATTTTATATGGCAATTATTATCTTTTCCTTTGTAACTAATTTTAAATTTACCACCGTATCATTACTGTATAGGTTTGGGCGGAACTTGGTGGTCATAAAAGTATGAAAAGTCATTATCATATAATATGTCTTCCAATCGTTTATTATTTTTGAAATATTAACAACAGAAATGGCAATCATTTTTTTTTTTTTTGCTAAACTTATTGTCGGCTTGTTAGGGAAAAGCTTTCACTTCTTATGGAATGCGACCAAATATTTAAAGCGTCCAGTGAAAAGAAATGTTCTTATCGTGAATGCAAATGGATTATGGTACAGGTCTGACAAAAGTAAAGCGAGAGGATATGCTTTACATTTTAAATGAAGAATATAAAAAATTTTCTAAATAGTCTATGTCCAATGGATTGGCCAATTAAATATATTTCACCTCATAAGGTACGAGAAAGTAGCGAAACTTAATTGTAAACAATCGCCCGACTATGACTGCATTAATGGAAAACTGATTCAGGTCTTGTCGAAAAATTTTTTCTTATTCCATTTTAAAATTTAATTATGTTCCCTCATAATGCAAATGCACCGAGGTAATAATGATACATAAACCTAGAAAACATGAAAATCTTATAACCTCATAAATACGTAATTAGTTTTTTTTAGCAAAGTTTTTTTTTAGCAAAGCAGGTGTATTGTTTACTGTAGCAAGCATTAGAATGAAATGTGTTCAAATGTCATGGGTGTAACATTGAGGGAACTTGATTGCTTTGTCCGATATTTCCCAAGAAGTGTTTTTGGCGTTCCTATGATGCTGAAGGTTGACGTTTAAATTTCTAGATAGTCAGAGGACAATCTTTAGAATTCGAATACTTCTGGAGAAAACGGTGAGGCAATTGTTTGTCTGTTCCAAGCTATCGAAAGATGTTTTTAGATTTTCTTCCAACTTAAGGTATAAACACATAGACGACAGACAACAGAAAGCTGCCAAGTTTAGAATACACACGTTTATATGAAAACGATTATATTGAAGGCAGGACAGAAAAAGCCAAGACAACAACCTAAGCAGGTGCTGCCCAAATTAAACTATTTTCTATTTTTGTGAGCAGCTAAAAGCAAATTAGTGATGCCAATACAACATAAAATCATAATAAAAAACATCTAAAAATACTTATATTATTGAAGAGAAAGAACAATTTTAAAATTAAGATTCCACGTATACAATGATAACTTTCACAATATGTGTTTGTTCGTGATATTTTTCTGCTTACAACCTTTTTGTAAGCAACAACACTTGTTAGTTATTCTTCTTTGCTCACAACATTTTTGTAAGCACAACACTAACAACTGTTTTCTTTACGCAACTTGTCTGCACACAAGTCTGACTGAATTATAACTCGATCTCGTATCTTCACACACCACTGGTTGAATTCTCACTCAATTCAACGCGACGTCGTCACACGACTAACTTAACTCGAACTCCGAGAATCACATGTCTTCATACAGGACTGACTGAATTCTAACTGAATCTTCGTTGCTCGCTTTATCTTGCCTTTTATATCACTGGATCAACAGTGTGATGAATGCCCTTGAAGGATGATGACGGCCTTCGGGAACAATGCAAAAATGTTAACAACTTGTTTCCATTTTTGTTGTTTGTATGTCTTATATGCATTTTGTTTTTTGCTTGTTTTCTTCTTTATTCGCTGCACTTTATTGTTGGTGGTTTACTTCTCTGATCGCTATACTTTGTTGTTGGCTATTTACATCTTTTATCTCTTATATTTTTTTTATGCTGATGTTGTTGCTATATTTTTGTTTATTCTTTGATCACGTGAACAACTGCATTGTTTTGTTTTTGGAGCTTTTGTTTATCATTCTATGCGTGATCAAGTCCATTGTGTTGTTTTTGCAGCTTTTGTTTATTATTTTAATAACACCATTTCCATTTTCGTAACAATAGATTGTAGCATACACATTGATACAATAACAATCTCATTGTTTTACTGCATTTGTAATTGCCTTTAACAAATATGGAAACGGCAGCAGAAGAAAAATGAAACACATTATCAGTCACTGCAGCATTTGCAACAAAATTTATTTCTTTTATATTAAGTTTTCCTTCAGGAAACTGAAATAGTTTCATTTTTGAAATGAAAAGAACATAATTCATTTTTCTGTATGAAAATACGATGTATTGTTGCCTGATTTCCTTTGGAAGCAAATAGTTTTCTTATAATTTATAACTCACGTACAGTGGTTTAAAATAAATCAAATCTTTATTTTGTATTACAAGTTTTTATTATAGTATTCTCCAAATATAAGCACCCCGGATATAATAATTTCCCACTTAGTAGCACTAAAACTTATGCAATCTTGTTGATTTGTGGATCGAGAATGTGCTGAAATTATTTCGATATATATTCGGCTTTTAACTTAAAAACTTTTTCACATTAAATTTACTTTTGTGACAACTGGGCACTAGCTCCCTCGTTCATGTGATTAAACGCTTCTAGATTTCCTTTTATAGGGATATGTTAAGTCTTGGAAGTTAAAATATACGACTGTTCTCTGTCTAGTAAATTAAATTAAAATGTGGAATGAAAACTGGGAAACATAAGATTACAATTTTAAAATTCTGATTCAGAAACAGAGATGTCACAGGTATTACACGTGCGATCATTTAATTGGTCGACAGGGGAATTAACGGTATATGTCGTACGATGACGCTTGGTTTGTTCTAGAATAAGGAAGAAGAGAAAGGAGGAAAGAAAAGAATGTGGTTTGAGTTGAGTTGAGTTTTGTGCGTGAACAAGAACACTGAATTTTTTTTCCTAAGCAATTTTGTTTTAAAAAAAGAAAACAAAATGGAACTAATATAATTTTAAAAAAAGGAAAGTTAAAGAAAATAAAACAAAGAACATATAAAAGAACACGTTTAAAATAAAAATTATATTAAAATTATTACATAAATGTAAATTGAACAAATTATGAAAAAAAAAATATTTCGTTATAAGGAATTATAAGACACATAAAAAAAAATCTATAAAAAAGTATTAAACAAACATATGAATAGTTAAAACAAAAACCGATGATATAAAATTAAATGCATTGAAATAAACTAACCTTCTTCTCGTTTACAAACTACAAAAATTTGATATTCATATTAAACATTTCAAGTATCCTAAAACTGAGCGCACATACAATCTACATAAATTTGAACAAAATCTATCATTTAAAATACATATAAAAAAAATAGTTAATAGTTAAAATAAAGATAAAAATAAAATTGGTAGTGACAATACAACAACAGCTACATCGACCTACTCCTCGGCACCAGCACAAACACAAAAAAAAAGAGAAGAACATTTTTTTTTCTCTTTCCCAGCATAACCTTAAAATAAAAAAATCGTTACTCCTTAACTCCACCAATATCAGTTTTAACAATGTAATTGAAAACGAATTGTTACAACCGAAATATAAAAGGGCTACTTACCCTCACAACTTACCTCCAATTGTCACCGGCATCAACTTGCCTCCAGCATCTACTTACCTGCACAACCCTTCACCGGTATCAACTTACATCCAGCACCTACTTACCTCCAATTTACCACCGGCATCGACTTACCCCCAGCACCTACTTATCATCAGCATCATCATTGCAATCAAAATGTAATGTAAGGTATCATATATTAATATTTTATAATAGTATTGTATATATATAAAATTATTGCCAAAAACATCTATATCGTATCAAATTTGAATTATATTAATGTATTTCTTTTTATGCACTATAATCTTATTTTATATACTGTATTACCCTATTGATCTATTTTCTAAATTGTATATCTTTAAGATTTTTTTTTATTCGGTAGAGTTAGTCATTAAAAGATTTAACGAAATGAATTTCTAAAGATTTTTTCTTTTTTTTTGTACGGAGGCGAAAGTTCTCGGTTAGGTATGTGAGTGATAGCGTGAGTATTTGTATTTTTTTTTTCTCTGCAAGTTTTTTCATAAGGAAAGAAGAATTTTTTTTTACTATTAAAAAATGCACTCTGTGGTGTTAGGGCAAGGGAGTACATTATATGTTCGCGTCTTGAAAACGGGTCGAGAACCGTCTATAACCATCTGAGCTAGCCTACACCTCTTATCTTGCCCTTGACTATATTTTTAAAAAAATTCCGTTTAATTTTTAACCAGACAAGTATATAGAATTTTTTTTTGTATTCTTTCGGAAACGACGCGTAACAAGGGTTATATTTTATGGTCATCTATTTCGAAATCGGTCACCACAAAATTTCCATACAATATTATGTATGTAAATCTTTCCATAATGTTATTTTCTGTCTGGTAAAATATTGCCATCCTTTACAATGGGAAAAATTCACAGCTTCTTCTTTGAATTTCTAAGTAAAATATTTGTTCGAACACTGCTTGAAACAATAATTACTAACAATTTTCCTCTGGGTTATACACATGCCTCTCACAAATACACTTACATTTTTATTATGTTCTCTTTGTGCCGACGTCTGATAATCAACAACAAGCGTGCACTGTTGTATATTCGCCCAAGAATACACTTAATACAACGATACAAGGGCTTGTGTTAATTGCCCAACTATAACCTTGTGGACTCTGTTATGTAAATACACCTTGTTGAATGTAATAAATGAGAAGATTGCTTTCTGAGATCACTCTCAATCAAACCTCAAACACGTAGGGCACGTTTTATTGGAAAACATTTATTTTATTCTTTTACTAATTCGACTTTCGGTTATACCTCATTATTTATTATTTTTGATTTTCACCGCCTAAAATTATCATATTGGTTTTAGAAAAAAAAAAAGATATTTCAAGAGTTTGCTTAATGTGCAGTTTAATTTGTGCGACTACAGCTTCTGTAGAATTTTCAAGTCAAGGTGTATGGCAAAATATTTTATACGAGTTTGTTGAGGCGTGTTTCCGTTGAAAATGTAAAAAAAAATTATTTTAAAACATTTTTGTTCATTCATGTGTATTCTTATTTAACTTTAAAGAAGCAAAAGGATTGAGCAAAAGCAGTAATTAAATTGTTTTTCACTTGTACTATTAGTGCGATTGACATCAAACGAATTTGAAAAGATGAGAAAATCCAAAGAGGGAAGAACGAACAAACATCGCGTTTAAGCAAATATTAAAAATTGCAAACAGAGAAGTCAATCTACAAGAACTAAAGGAAGAAGTAATGAAATCTTGATGTCGCAAACACTCATCATCTAGGTAAGAACTTCAATGGAATTAGGTTGCCTTCACTCGTATATCGTATAAATAACATCATGGAAATAAGAACTTGTGAAGGACTATTTTCTACTGCTAGTATACAATATTTTGTTAACGATTGTTTGTGTTTCTCGTTAATTGTATTTCCGAGATTCCACTTTTCCGCGGTAAATATACATGTGTAAGGCATACTAGATGGTATGCTTATTTTAAATAAAAAAAAAATTGTATTAAATCTAGAATTGAATGAAACATGATTTTTTGATATTTAATGTCAAAATTATCCAAAATAATATTAATTTGTCCAGATCATGGTAAGTCAGAAGACTATTTTCCACAAAAACATATATGACTTTTGTTTTATTTAGGCAAGTAAATAATGTGTAATCTAAAGTTAATTTTGGATAGATTAAGCAAATATCTTTCCGATCTCAGTTAGGGTTAAGAAATGTTTGTTTATAAAATATCCAATGGCCCCTTGAAAACGAAAAGCTCTATTATATGTGCGACAAACATTGATGATATTTATGAATGGCAAATACCGTCGTAGTCGACGTAGTCTAATAGGTAGAGTGTTGGCTTATTAAACGTAAGGCTCGAGTCCAAACCCCAGGTCAGACATCAAAACGAAAATATGAAAATATTTCTTCGGCGACTTCCTCTCAGCAGATTTCTGGTAAAAACTCTGAGAGTAAATAAAATTGCCATGAGGAGCTTCTCAAAAATCGGTCATTCTGTCATATATGAAAATATAACACGACTTTTATACTATTTAAATAATAACTACAGTAATTTTTGTCCGATTTGATCAAACGAAGTGTCAAACTCTTCACAAGATAATGCACTTTCAGAATGCCATCGCTTATTTTATTTTTTTTAATTTAATTTTGCAATTATGAATAGCGGAACTTGAAAAAATTAAAAAAAATCATATTTTCCAAGTTTTCCCGATCAAAACTCCTAACATGCAATTTTGGACCATATGTTTATGTATACCATTTTAAAGACTCATATGTCTCCTTTTCAAAAAACTTTGGATTTTGAAAATAGGTTAAAAAATATTTGGGTACTGAATAATTTTGTGTAAAAAGATCAAAAATACCGTTTTTATCAAATAAAACAATTTTGTATGGTTCGAGAAATATAAAAAAAATATTTTTGAGTTCTACTCAACAAAACTCACACCCTACACTATGTCATTAGCTGGGTGTATATTGACTGTCACACCGTATAATCATTTCAAATTGTATATACATGCGTATATTCTTTTTTCGAATACGGCTGCTAATGTGAAGATGAGATTTTCCTACTAAAGTCCCCACAATGTTTATACTCTTCCACAAAGACCGATATGACTATTTTGCTTATAATTCACTGCATAATGCGTTTTAAATTGTTTCGTTTGAATTATGAAACAATCTTAGTTTTTTTCTAGCGGTAAGTTTCCATTTCGAAAGTTGAAATAGAACAAAATACTGTGATTTTCTCCTTTATGTGTTTTGACATCGTAGCCGTCATTTGTGCCAATTTACAAACAAAATCCATTCTTAGTGAAATTTATGCATGTTTCAACAGTGTTCGTGAATGCAAAGTCAAAATGAATAGGCGTAATTGGAGGGCGCCCTCTTGTAAACACAGCGAGTCATTTAGCCCATATTACACAAAACTTGTTTACGTTTCTCTAGAATGGTAGAGTGAGAACAGAACTCATCAGTATATTTGGTCAAGCCAGAATGCATTATATCCTATACTTACGGCGTATTGGAATTCTTTTTTTTAATAACTTCGTGCAATAGTTGCTAGTCATAGTAAAAATTTCATCTTAATTTGATTTCTAAAGAGTGTCCCACTTTTCATTTTATAAAATAAAAACATGTTTTTTTTTGATCCATTCTGATTTTTTTATTGGATTGTAAAGTGACATGTTCCGAACAACTATGGAATAAAATAACCGTCAAACGGTGGCCACAGCTCTGATGACTGGCCATATTCTTTTTATGAGATTTTTCTATGAGTTTTCGAAGACGCGTTGGATTTTAAATTTGACCCGAATTTTACAAACGCCCAAAGAAAAAGATCGCGCAACATTAAATCGCGTGATCTTGGTGGTCAATTAGTTCTGAAAATTGTTGTTTAATAAACTTTAAATTTTTGATTAATCTGCCGCCTTAATCTGTACCACATTTCTGCTCGTTGCTCGCAAAAAGGTTTGAAGGCGCTAAAAAACAGTAGTGTATGAACATGACACTTTGAGTCTGAAATAAATGGGTGCAACATGAATTGAGTGACAGCCATTTGAAAAGCCGAACCACTTGTGAAATTTTGCTTCCCAGACACTATGGAAAATCAGTTTTGCATCGAACTATTACAGAATTTATTTTTAAAATCCACAACGGATAAAATTCATGAGTTAATCAGGGACAACCATTAACTTCGGCTGAAAAACTTAATCGATTCGGCAGGAAGACAATACTGTGTGGTATTTGGCGTGTTGTACCACGGGTTTCTAAAACCTAACGAAACTGTCAATACAGAGCGCTATCAACAACAAATAACCAATTTGAACCTTGCATTGAACCACAAGACACGGTACATCTTATAAAAATATGTATTGAAAGGTAATCAACGAAAACAGGAAGTTTTATCATAGAAATATCAGTAAAAATTGATGTTGATTGAAAGCAAGGCAAAATTAGAGAATGATTGAATGTTTAGCAAACGCGATTGCTTTCATTCAGGCCTCCAACTATTCAACAATCGAATCGGTATCGTTGTATAGAATCAGCAATATAAGAAATTTCCGTATTAATCTTACTGACATAAACGTGATAAGTGCACTGCTACATTTATATCTAGCATCTTATGTGAGACGAAACGAAACAACAATTCAGTCTTATAATGTACACTAAACTCAATAATATTGGAACTAGGCCCACCTCTCAGTCCTTAAATGTGAAGTCTGCTCTATTATAGTCATGAAAAGTGATGAAATTATATGCAACTTTTATTTAATTGCAACACGTACATATTTATTAATTCCTAGATAGTTGGATAAAAACTTTGGGCTGCTGTAGCTTCCAAAGGAAAGAAAAGCCAACAGACTCATTTTCAAAGAAATTACAAAGAACTATGTCGCGATTAGCAATTGTCTGGATTTTCAAAGGTAATTGAAAGAAAATAGTTTGTAAAAATAAAATTTGCTTTTTAACAAGCTTTGTCCCTTAAACAAGAAATAAGTCGCCGTAGTCTGGTAAGTAGTGTGTTGGCTTACTAAACGTGAGGCCGCGGTTCAAACTCCAGGTAAGGTTTTTATTACAAAAAAGTTAGCGAAAAGTGAATGAAGAATAAAATACGCTTCACCAATACACATAATTGGTCATTACAACCCTATAGTCACGCCACTTATATTTGGGCAATTCACACGACTTTGTATCGTGTATGTTGTATTGAATACACTTGGTTGTTTGTGAACGCTCAATGCTATGCTGTATTGTGTATTTCGTATTCCAAATGTATTTTTTTGGCATTCAAACAATTTGGTAGCACGAAACCAACACAACTTTTAAAAACATATGAAAAAAATGTGTATAAGTGTATCGGATTTTTACATGAAAATTATCAACAATCATACACTGTTGTATAATCGTCCAACAATACACTCAATACAACGATACAACGGCTTGTGTGAATTGCCCAATTGTGTGTGTTAATTTTATACATGAGTGGCGGGACCTACTGTTTAAAGTCGACTCCAAACGCCAGATTTTTGAAAAACAAATTTTGGTCGTTTTTATATGCTCTCAGAGTTTTTACCAGAAATCTGCTGATAGGAAGTCGCCGAAGAAATATTTTTTAATATTTCTGTTTGATGTCTGACCTGGGGTTTGAACCGTGGCCTTTCGTCTAATAAACCAACACACTACCTATTAGACTACGGCGACTTCACCGGCTTCCCTTATCATCATCTTATTATCTAACACGATGAACAGTGACTAAGATGATAGGGGCATATTGACTTTACGCCAGCGTTTGAATGAAATTGGTGACTGATATTTTTTATTGTGAAGAACATTCTGGATTAAATCTTACTCGATTTTTATGTATTATTTTCTTCTCCATGCTTCCCATAAGGCAGTTCGTCACTGATACCGACGGCTTCCTTGAAATCTACGAACAGTAATTGCAGATGAGTACTGAATTAAATGGATTGTTATATTGGTCAATTCAGCTCCTGTTTGCATGAAAATACTGCATATTCATCTCGTAGAGGACTACCTGCATAATGACTGTTGGCTCGCTTCCTCCCAGAGTGTTATGATGTGTGTTTGTAGAAGCCCAGCTTCTTAGATGTCTCCTTGTACAATATCTATTGATATTCCATCTTCGCTTGCTGCCTTACAGTTTCTTAATTTTCCAATTATTTTATTTATTTCACTTATACTCAGAGAATTGCATGATATTCATAAGATTGTACTGTTGTTTTTGATTTCGTTTTGTTCAGTAGTTGCATCTTTAGCAACGTTACTGATTTATGTCTGTGCGTAATTATTCATTAGCAGTGCAACGACGGCTTGTATTTTCTTGCACCTTTGATTGGTGAGACATCTTATTGCCTGGTGTAATTTTCTCCTACCTAGCTTCTTGTTCTGCTGTTATTGTAATATTTCTTGGAGTTTGTTTTTGACTGATATAGCCAGAATTTTGTAAAGCTGTCTCAAAGTATTGCTTTTGTTAAACTGCAGCTTGAATTCATTACTTTGAGATCCCGTCTGAAATCAAAATTTTTCTCTGTGGTCTGCAGCTCAATTGTATGTTGCTGTGGGATCATCCAGTAAGCAATGATTGTTTACTGATACTATCCGTAGATCGAGCTTTGTATCAAAAACGATACATTACAATTTTTTAGACAATATAACTTTAATTCAGAAAAAGTTAGATGCCTGATATTTGTTTAATTCGTTAGTATTGTTATCGCCATTATTTTAAATCAAATAAAAAAAGAAAATTTCATACAGGGCTTAAAAAATTCAAAAACTTCATAATTCTGGCTTATTTGACATCAGACCAAGGTTCAAACCTCAGATCAGACATTTCCAATTTATAACGAAAAGTTAAAATGTACGTATGTAATATTCTTGCTGCTGAATACTCTGAAGAAGAAGAAAACCGAAGCTCGTCTTATGAACTGACGAAAATATTGGCAGCAACAAACATGACAATAGGATGTTTGTCGCCAAAGATGGTACTACTTGGAACAGAAAACCGTATGCCTTTAGCAGTTTGGGAAGACAAATTATTATCAAGTTACGATCAGATTGGTAGCAGATGATTCTTGGAATGTTGTAGAATCTATTTTACTGCTCTTCTAATGTTTATCTCACGTGACAGAGAAACATTAGAAAAAAGTATTTTGCCCTATGTTTTATTTCATAAATACAGTGGCTCCCACCTTATTTCAAGCAACACCTTTTAAAAAAAATTTAATAAGAGTTTATAGAATATGTTTAAAAATTAAACAAAAAAGTTTTATTCAGTCTCAAATTTATGGGCAATTTGTGATCAAAACGTCCGCCAACACCAGATTTCGAACAAGAATGACCTCATAGCAGCTCTGAAAAAGGAATGGGCAAAAATAACTCTCCAAACCACTAGGAAGTGGAATCAATGCAAAAAAGGCTGAAAGCTGTAATTAAGCAAATAGGAGGTCATACTAAATTTTAAAATTAAAACTATTAGTTAATTAATCATTTAATTGTTTGTTTATAGTAAGTGGTTGAAATAAGCTTTGACTAATTGGGTTCCTATATTTTTGGTTTTTAGCTTGTAAGTTTACATTTGAGACTGAATAAAACTTTTTTTTTCTTAATTTTTAAACATATTCTATAAACTCTTATTCAAATTTTTTTAATATCTTGTTTCATTTCGAAATTATACGAGCTTAATTTTTTTTAAAGGTGCTGGTTGAAATAAGCTGGGAGCCACTTTATTACAGATGATAATAATAATAATTATAATAATCCCAATAATTTTGTCGCTGTGGATTAGTAACTAATTTAATTTTATGGTCGTTATAAAGATTGTGGTCCACCGAGATCGAATTGGCAGTTTTAGATTCAAGTACATGGTACGTGTGTCGCCTTCCAGCCTTTTCTGGGAAAATTGTATCCGGGAAACCAGAGAGGAGTCAAAGAGAGAGCATTGTTATTGACATAATCGATGTTCTAACGCAACGTGAAAATTTTTTACCTCACATTACGTTGACAACAAATTTTTCTAACGAAATATGACAATGGTTTGTACCATCAGGTTTCAGCCAGCCCTCAATTGAGAGCGTTACTGATGCGACTGACAATAAGCTGCCCCAATTGAAAACTTATAAATCGACATTAAGCAAGGGTGCTAGATGTCAAATTATTACTATTTAGAACAAAATAAAACCAAGCTGACATAATGTGTTCAATTTTTACTTAGAAAATCATGCTGCAATGTATATCATGTCAAAAATTTGGCATGATGTATATAAAATTGATAATGAAATGTAATAAATTAAATTCTTTTTTTTTATATTGAATTAAAATAAATAAAAATATTCAAAATTTTTAAAAAATCTATCAATAATCGTGATCATTCTATGTACTACAAGTATGTATTAAAAGTGATACATGAACTCGAATTATGAAGTTTTTTAAGGCTTGATCTACGGCTATTCACGAATTGTCTTAAAGTTCTTAAATTTTTTCGTATTCTAGATTTGTTGTAGGTATAGCCATTTTCGTGTCTGCCTGATGGTTCTTATTTCCCATTTCAATTCGACCTTTACATCAGGACCTCTTCTGTTACTGACAGCCACTAATTGTCTAACAATACATCAAGATTCTTGGAGGTTTATTTGTTAAATATTTATACGATTAATACAGTTTTGTTCACTTTCTCACTATCCATCAGAGAACGGTATGAATGTCTTATTATGAGCCTTCAATAAATTCAAAAAAATAGCGTACATTGTTGTCAATACACAGTTTTTTATTTATAACAAGACTGACTACACATGCGAAGAGCGAATATAACAAAATTCATAAATATATTGTAGTGTATGCCTTCTCTTAAAGTCACCTTTACAGAACGAATGGTTTTGAATGGTTGTATTTGTTACCTGATATGTCATTGGAAATTTAAAAAGATTGTAAAAGGCATTAATAAAAAAAAGCGAATGTGAACATGGTATGTTGGATGAAGATATGATAAAAGCAATGCATCAATAAATAAATCACTTTCTGGCAATAACAAAAAAAGGCGAAAGATAAGAGAAAAAATGCTTTCGAAATGTAGGAAACAAACCAACACTTTTTTGTTTCTATTTCAAATGGCACACGAACAATTTCCCTTTTTTATCTACTCACTTGATGTATTAACTGGTGATAAGCACAAAACAAATGATCTTTGTTGTATATATGTTCCTTTTTTATTATTATTTTTATTTCACATACAAAAATTTATATTATTTTGTTAAATTTTTTTTTATAAAAAACACAATCCAGAAATCAGATAGCCGAAAATCGAAAACTGGGCTAAAGGTTTGCCCATCGCACCACCAAATAGACCGTTGCGTATGATTTTGCTGTACACGTCACAGCCTAACCTAATGCCAACTGGGGCTGCTACAAAAAAGGTTGGGTCTGCCAGTTGTAGTCCCGGAAACTCGTCCGCTATCCTTCCGTCTATCGACCTTGACGGTGTGAGACCATCCAACTTACTTCGCACCTCCGCGTACGTTTAAGCAAAAGAGAATGCATTGAAATCGGTATTTGCTATTAATCTCTCTTTCAAAATAAATTTAATATCTTTGCTAAATAGGGCTCTTATAATTACCAGTCTTATCGATTGAATTTTTCATCAATTATGAGGAAAACAGTAACCAAAATTTAACAAAAGTACTTATCTAAACGCGCACTGAAGAAATATGAAATTAAATCTAACTGAAAGTAAACAGACGACTACATTGATATATAAAAATCAAAATACCAACAACAATTTGTTCACTTTTCTTCAGTTAACCTATTTTATAGAGAAGTGTTTACGTACGTATTCAATAATTTAAACTTGTATTTGAAAACGTACAAAAATATGAATATAAGTGTCACCTCCTTCCTTTTTACAGTACCCGTTGTTAATAACACTTTTGTTGATCTTTACGTTGCACATGCTTCTTATTGACATTTCCGCTAGAACGGAAACGGAAGTGGCAGTTGCACCAGTAAATTTTTTGTGATGTAGAAAAATATAGAAATATTTTTTCCAAACAAGTTTTTTGTATTTTGTATTTTGATTTTTTTCGTTTCCCTTTTTAATAAATTGTATCTTAGTAAGAGGACACTTCTTATATTTAATGCAATTTTTGTCGTAGTCTTTGTCGTCGTAGACTTGTAAGAAATGTATTGGCTTATTAGATGTGAGGCCATGGTTCAAACCTTGGGTCATCTACAACAAAATTTCGACAACTTCCTCACAACAGATTTCTGACAAAAATAAATAAAATTACCATGAAAAGTTTCTTAAAAATCTGTAGTTCTGAGTCGACTTTAAACTATAGCTCCCGCTACTCATCTATAACATTAACATACACAACATAAGTGGTGTAAGAAACTAGGTCGTAATCCTGACTAAAGATTTGTAAATTTTTTGTGCAACTAAGAACCCAGATATTTTGGGACTGGCCTATATGTGCATTACAGTTATTAAAAATTGAAAAAAGGCGCGTTGTAATAATCGTGAAAACCTGTTGCAAAACTTTTAAGATTTGTGCTAACAATGCTCGCATACTTCAAAGAATTTTCAGGTGAGAAAGTGGACCTTATATGTAAACCATTCGAACCGTGATCGTTTATTACTCAGTCATCTAGTGGGGAATAGGAATCTAATGATCCAAAAGAAGCATACTTTGTACAGGATGGTTTAAATTTGGTAAACGTTCTTCGCAAAATTTTAATAGCGGGCAATAAATTTATGCATGAATTGGATGAAATTGATGAATACTATTTAAGTTAAAATTGACGTCGGAAGAACGCTTTTGTGAAAATTTGTATCGTCGCCCTACTTATAGGTTGCGCGACCTTTTAAGTCCGGATTTTCTCCGGATTTGGTTAATATTTGAAAAACATTTGCTACAGTAAACCGAGGTTAAAACTTAACAAGTTATTGAGGAATATCTCAACCTATTACCAAAGAATATGGATATAAAGAATGCGCATCATGTAGAAGTAAAATTTCTTATGGCGACCAAAATCTCTTTTAAAAATCATTTCTTGATGAGGGAGGGAAGACAGGAGAAAAATAAACACAAACAAAGAGCGTAACAATGTGTTGCTCTCATCGTACGTATGTATATGCGTATGTACGATTATGTATGTATGATCGTTGTTATTGTTTGACCAAAGACTATAAATATGGAAAGATGTTGCACACAGTGTATTTAAAATTGACAAAATTTTGTGCTTCTTTCTTATGAAAGCTGAATCGTCGTTCTCACTCTCATGTTAACTGAGAGAAAGAAAACAAAAAAGACTCAGTACACTTATTGTACTCAGAGAACTTATTATACTTAGAGAACGTATTGTTATTTTCTCTAAGCAATTTAATCTCATATGCGTGTATACGTGTGTGCATGTATGTATACATACATTGCCAAATAAAATAATAAACAAACTGAAAGATTTTTTGTTTTCACAAAATGTATGTGCAAATAGCCTGTGGAAAACAAATATTACCGTTTGTTTTATTGTAGGGTAAGAATATGTGTTTTATTGTTGTAGAAATGAAATTATATCGATTCGCACCGAATTATATATTACTATTCAATTATGTATGTATGTATTTACCATATGTGTCTATTTTTGTATAGAATAGAAGTTGTAATAAAACGAATGCTTTTTTTGTTTAGTATTTATTAAATTTATTTATCATTTTAATGGTTCAAAATTTTAACTTTTTCCATACTGGATAATTTGAATTTGTATGTTTCCCATGTGGAATGCTTCCGTAGAAAAACAACAATTAGTAAATTAAGCACCTCCATTCTGTGTTTATAACATTCGTTATTTTCATCAAACCAAGGAATAAATTGTATTTTTTGTGCATTTTTTGTATTTTTTGGCCAACTACAAATGTTTTTTTTGTTTTTTATAGATTTATTTTCTAAAAAAATTTTTTCGAAGACTTATATAAATTTTGCAAACTTCAAAAAATAAATCAGATGGAGCGCACAAACTTCCAAAGTCGGAATCTTTTATATAATTTTTTGCATAAACGAACATTTCTGAAGGATATGACAAAATTTGCGCTGGTTTGTTATATCCACACGACATTTAACGCAAGATATTCGTTGAGCTATGTAACCAACAAAATATCGAATTGATGTTAATTCAATTGGCACATTGTCGGACGTAAAACAATCGGTGCCTTCATTAAAATATTCTTTATTTTCATCGTATATATCTGCGACATCTATATCAGGGGTATGTGTACTTTCTGATATATTTCCAGTCCTATCAATATCTTCTAAAAATATGATTTATGATTTTAATTATATATTATATTTATTAAACGTTTTGTTTGAGCATGCACTACAATTTTTAAATTCACACTTTTTATAAAACAATTTTTCAGTTTTTCAGTTTCAAATGTCCACACTAAATGTGGATTTTTTATTTCGGTGCGAATCGATATAGTTTCATTTCTACAACAATAAAACACATATTCTTACCCTACAATAAAACAAACGGTAATATTTCTTTTCCACAGGCTATTTGCACATACATTTTGTGAAAACAAGACATCTTTCAGTTTGTTTATTATTTTATTTGCCAATGTACAAGCACACACGTATACACGCATATGAGAATAAATTAGAGAAGAGAACAATACGTTCTCTGAGTATAATAAGTTCTCTGAGTACAATAAGTGGCAGTAGCCGTACTGCCATCGACAAATTTGGCACTGGCAGTGCAACATCTTCATATATTTATACTATAAATTTTATAGTCTTTGATCTCATCGCGATGAGAGCAAAGAATGAGAGCAACGCATTGTTACGCTCTTCGTTTCTGTTTACTTCCCTCCTATCTTTCCCCCCGCGTCATGAAATATTTTTGAAAAATATTCCAAAATATGTTAAGATGCGCATTCTTTATACTTTATTTTCTTTGCTATTACACATGCTAAATATCCACCATGACTCTATATATTCCCCAAACCCAATTACTATTTGTGTCCCATTATGCTTTTTTAAGCCTGAAAGCACATTCACAAAGCTGTGTGTAGTGTTCATGCCACTCTGCTTATAGTCTTATATCTTGCGCACTGGCCCTATTTTACAATCCCTTGCTACTATTTTGATTTTCTGTAAATAAAGGAAATGTATAGAAAAATTTTCAAAGCATACTGTTCGGCTTAAACCTTAGGACCCCAAAGTGTTTAAATTAAGCACAGTTACATTTGGTATCAACTGTGAGTCATCTAGTCTGGAAACGGTTCGTAATCTTATTAAATATTTGCCGACGAACTTATACTGGATTTCGAATTTTTGAAATTGACATATGCCACCACCGCTGAAACTCTGGCTTACGTTGGAATACGAGCATTGATGTCACAAAACGTTTCATATAGCTTAGCTATTGTCGCCGTTGGGTAGTTGGCACCTAAAGTAATTGTTGCTAATACACTTATTCAGCAAATTTTGAAATACAGAACCGACTGGAACAAATGCTTGAAACACATGACGTAAGTTTGTCGATGATTACCCGTACATCGAAAGGATTAACATCACTCGTTTAGTTAATTTTATATCTCAGTATGAAACGGCTTCAAATCCTAACATATCTGTGGCCGTTTCTCTGGGTGAAGTGCATCCGAAATGTCAAATTTTCTATAACTTTGGCGCATAAAACAGTCTAAATTAGGCTAGAAAAAATCTAATGTGCCAAATCGCACAATCTCGGTGACTAATTCACATCACATCCACTTTAGTTGACCATGCCCTAAATTATTTTATTTTATTTATTTATTACAATTTACATAGCACAACAAGATATGAATCTTATAAGTGACAGTGCTATGTTTGGAATCATTAAGATTTAAAAATTAATAGTGAAACAAAACATATTAAATAAAAAATACAAAATTAATATAATTAATATCATGTTAAAATATAAAGAAAAAAAAATATAATATAAAGAAATTTAAAAAAACTAATAATATTGTAGAAGTAAATAAAAAAGTTGAAGAAATATTAAAAAAATGTTCCTACATATTTATAAAAATCAATCTAAAAAACTAGGAATAAAAATATAACCGAGATAAACCTATAAAATAAATTACAAATCATAAAAAAATTTTACTTATGAAAATAATTTAAATAACTCCTTTTTGAACGCATTTGCATTGCCAAGATTCTGGATGTAGTTTGGTAGGGAATTCCAAAGACTAGTGGTGTGTATAAAAAACAGTCTCTGAGACAAGAGAGTCCTAAATCGTTGCTGAATAATGTTCCTACCTCGGTAGGATCTAGCAAATTTAATTCAACAAAATAAATATTCCGGCCGTTCCGTGTAAATTATCTTATGAAGTAAAATAAGGCATCTAATAATAATGTAAATAAATATAATTACTCGTACGAAATATCTAATGTGGCATGAACTGTGTGGCACGTTGTGCAGTCCTGTTGCAACCACATATCGTTGATTTTCAAGTTATTTAAATAAGGCCAACATAAGTAGGTAATCATCCTATATAGTTCTCGAAGTTAACAGGATGGCCAATAATCCAAAATCCACAACACACAATGACTTTTTCGGGATGTATGTATATGTATGAGATCTAATGTATTTTAAATATCATGTTGATTGGTGTCGTCACGTATTCGACAATTTTGTTTGTTCACGTACCTATTTATTTAGAAAAGGGCCCCATCGCTGAAGAAGATTTTTCGAAGAAAATTAGGGGCAATTGCCAACTGAGCGTATTCAGCGAACATATGTCCTTAAGTTCATGGTGAGAAACGTAGACGTTGTGCTGCTTAAAAGTTTGTAATAGCTGTACTTAAGCCAAAGGAGTAATAATTCTTTTAATTAATTTATACACTTGTAAAACTTAAAAACCAGTACGAAATGAATTTTTCATCAAACAGGTATGGTAACATATTTCGACTTGCGTTAAACGGCGCTGAAGTGAAATTTTACTGATATGTATTAGTAAATTTCATTATTTTGTCATGTTAACATAATAAAAACTATTGAAAATGTTACTTGAACTTAAAAGAACCTTTTGAAGTCGCCGTGGTCTAGTAGGTAGTGTGCTGGCTTATTAGACGAAAGGCCCGAGTTCGAATCCCAGGTCAGACATCAAAACGAAAATATGAAAAATATTTCTTCGGCGACTTCCTCTCAGCAGATTTCTGGCAAAAACTCTGAGAGTAAAAATTGCCATGAAAAGCTTCTCAAAAAATCTGTCGTTCGGAGTCGACTTTAAACTGTAGGTCCCGCCACTCATGTATAAAATAAACGCACACAACACGAGTGGTGTTAGAAGCTAGGACGTTGTACAATGGGTCAGTTCGACCTCCGGGTACTGTACTTGTCACAGTTGACAAGTACACGTCCTCTAACCTAACCTAACCTAACCTAAAAGAACCTATATTTTCTACATATTAGCAAACATGTTCTATTTCGGATGATATTCATATTCATACCCTATTTCCAACGTGTGCCTAGAAGTGAAGACTGCAACTATAATGAAAAAATTTGTTTACTTACAGAAGACAGTAAAATGTCTAGGTATTCCAATATTCTTACACATATTCTATTTCTTTATTCTATGAATTTTAAGTAATGGTTTACAATAATAACACGGTGCGACAGTGAAAATACACCCGAGTAACTACATAGTCTAATGTGATGTTTTTGTAACACAGGCTATTTCACTTGCCTGCTTGTTTGCATGGAAAACACAAACAAAAACACTCAATTTTGTTTGGGTTTCCCATATAAACACGCAGGCAGGTAAAATAAGTAGTATGTTTATGGCGTTTCGGGGCCAATCTTTCCATACAAATTTGGGATCACGCTAATACTTTTTTGTATGGCGTTTCGGGGCCACTTTTTCCATACAAATTTGGGATCACGCTAATACTTTTTTGTATGGCGTTTCGGGGCCACTTTTTCCATACAAATTTGGGATCACGCTAATACTTTTTTGTATGGCGTTTCGGGGCCACTTTTTCCATACAAATTTGGGATCACGCTAATACTTTTTTGTATGGCGTTTCGGGGCCACTTTTTCCATACAAATTTGGGATCACGCTAATACTTTTTTGTATGGCGTTTCGGGGCCACTTTTTCTATACAAATTTGGGATCATCCCTTTAATTTTTATTTATTTTTTTTTTTTCAGTTTAATTTTAAGTTTGTACCATGTATTGTGAAAGGGTAATGCTTTTTAATGTGTGTGTGATTAATGTTGAAATAAAAAACAGTTTAATTGTTTTTTTTTTTTTTTTTTTTTGTATACCTATACGCTTTACATATAGGCGTGATTAATGTTGAAATAAAAAAGTGTTTAATTGGTTTTTTTTTTTGTTATAAAAGTGCATTTATTAAAAATTAAAAAACACATTTCCACAGTTTATTCAATACAAAACGCATATCGAGTTACATACTGACTGGCGCGTGTAAACAAAAAAAAATATTTCATATATTTTTCATTGCGATATTTGATCTGCTGAATTCTCACGCTCATTTGCCAGGTGTGATTAATGTTGAAATAAAAAAATGTTTAATTTGTTTTATTTTTTATATTAATATTTTTATTAGAGAAAAATAAAAAACTATTATTCTAAAACTTATACTAAATACATTTCTTAAACTTATACTAAATACATTTCTTATAATTATAATTAAATTTTATTAAAGGTACAGTTTTTACAATTCAATTGTTTTTGTTATTATTATTTATATTATTAGATGTTTATTTTTTCAGTTTTTTACAGTTTGAAATTTAAAAATACGTTTATAAAGATTAAAAAGCTTAAGTGTTAACAAGTATTGTGTATAAAATGTTTGACATCGACAAATGTTGAAAGATTGTGAATAAGTATTTTCACAGTTAGATCTATGTATGATATTATTAACACATATAAATGGATGATTTACATAATTACAAATTCTAAATTCATTTATAAGTTTCATAAATAAATCTATATGTTCTTTATCAATCTGATTACTATGTTTTATTAATAGTTCTTCCAATTCAGCTGATAAGATCATTTTTGAGTTAAAATTTTTGTTACACTTTATGTATACTGTATAAAGAGTAAGGAACAAATAAAAATAAAATTAACAAATTCAGAGGTTTTATTGCTTAACAATATTTTCTCTTTTTAACAAAATTTCTAAGTAAAATTACATTCTTTTCAGCACATGTATGATTCAAATTATAATGATTTTCACAAATCTTTATATTTGGATTATCTTTATACAAAGTTTTTATGTTTGGACAATCCCAATAATCTAAATTAATTATATATATTTGTATTTCTTTTCCAAGTAGTTCTCTTAACCATCTGACTTTTTCATATCCCTTAACATATACAACAGGATACTCTTCTTCTTCTTCCCTTTTTCTTATAGTTAGTATTAGATATTCTATTAAATCTTTCATTGTAGACTCTCCAGTATACCAATGTAAACCATGCAAGTGATTATATAGCCATTTATTTGTGACTCTATCCCTTTTACTTAATTCTGAATATTTTGTTGTTGATTTAATGAGAAAAGTTTTTCTTTCAAAATCACTGATTGAAACACAAACTTCTTTAGCATAATATTTATTATTGATAAAAAATCCTTGTAAATCGATAACTATATAATTGTCGTGTTGTTCCATTATCATCTCTTACAAAAAACTAACATAAGATTATATAAAACATATTCTATTTATATTTTTTTCTTTTACTTAGAAATTACTTTTCAAAAAATAATTTATAGTGAGCTCCATCCATAACTTTTTTTAAATAATAATTTCCAGTTGATAGATCGGCCATAACATCCTCTGGTAGGTCTGTGTATCTTTCCGGCAAGAATATTATATGAGTTTCCAACTCTATCATTGTTTTCGGACCAAATACTGTAGACTTTTTTACACAGTTTAGAATTTTAAATTTCTGGTTCACAGGGAGTTGTTTTAGAGGAAATATACCCTTTAAATATTTGTTGGTGTTGATATTATTTAAATAATTTAATGTGTTATTCATATTTTATAATTTTTTTTTTTTTTATTTGTTTGAACGAGGGGAAGAAAATTTACTTATTTAGTTCACAATTTCTCAAGTATCACTGTTGAATTCCTCATTTTACAATGTCTATTTAAATGAAAAATTGGGAGTTGAGGAATGTTTCTGTTAAATAACAACTACCGTTATTTACTCCAAAATTTTTTTATATACAAGTTAACGACAGTGGCGGTTCTGCCGGTGAAGGTAATTCTGCAGTGTAAGCGTTTTTAATATTTTTGCTTCACACCTGCATCGTCTCCAATTACAAACAATTATATGGGAAAATACATTTGCTGAATCAGCGTCTGCATGCTCGCGCATGTTTATGCAACGTGACATCTACACCTGCATCAGCTCCAATTACTAACAATTTGATGGGAAAATATTTATGCTGAATAATTATGAAATAATATTATGAAATAATTATGAAATAATTATGCTGAATCAGCGTCTGCATACTAGCGCATGTTGGTGCAACGTGATCAGTGACTTGACCAGCTAATGAGGGTTGGTTGAACACAGTCAGTCTTGACTACACGGTTGACACGAAAACACGGTTGAAATAATATTTGATTCAAATTAAATAAATAAGAATGTCCGGCGGTTTTATTTGTGAATTTTGTGGAAAAGTATTCACTCTGAATACAAATTTAAGAAGACATATTAGATTGTTTCATGATGAACCATCCACATCATTTAAATGTCAAAAATGTGCGAAATATTTTTCAAATCATGCGGAATGGCATCGACACTCACATTCTCACACAGAAGACAACAAAAACAGTGAAAATAGTGTTTATTGTGAGTATTGTGCAAAATATATTCTAAAAACAAATTGGTTTAATCATAAAAGGACAAATAAACATAAACTTAAATGTGCTGAGAAACCAGACAATGGTTTGGATGTTGATGGTGTTAAATGCATAAAATCATCGTTTAATAATAGAATTATAACATATTTAGTTGAAAACAACAACAAAAATAATTTAATACCTGAAAACTTTTTAACGGAAATCAGAGACAAAATAATTAAATTATTAAGTGATGTGATTAAAAACCATGAAAGCATAAAATTTAACATGGAATTGTTTTGCGAATATATGTTAATTAAGGATGATGAAGATAATTGTATGATTGAAGTAAAGTCTCATCAGACTAAAATGAATATTCTTAGTATATATTCAACAAGTGATGACATTCTTAATACTTACAACGAGCAATGTGATGTTATAATTAAAAAGATGGGTGAATTTCAGGAGCGTGACAGCGGTTGGGCATTAATTGAAATATCACGTCTTGAGATAAACATTAATCAATATAAATGTATAAAAGGTTCCCAACACATCCCCCTACCACCGGAAATACAGAGAAAGTTTGCATGCATTAATGTTCAAAATAATGATGAGTATTGTTTCAAATGGGCAATAATATCAGCATTATATCCAATTGAAGACCATTCATATAGAACAACGTCCTATAATGTTGTTAATATTGAAGATGAAATCATAAGACTGGAGAATAATATTGAATTAAATTTTAAGAACTTGAACTTTCCGCTTCCTGTTAATCAGATAAAAGTATTTGAGACCAACAATCCTGAATTGAGTGTTAATGTGTTTGCATTAGATAATGAGAATAATATAGTCGGTCCGTATTATTTTTCGCAACAGGAAAAATCTAAGCACATTAACTTACTGCTGTTGGAAGATGGTGAAAAATTCCACTATGTATGGATTAAAAATATATCAAGGTAAATATAAAGAAAGAAATATTTTAAAAACTTGTACTAATTAATTTTGTCCTTTATATTTACAGATTAATCAAAAGTCAAATAACAAAACATCAACATAAGATACATGTATGTAATACGTGTTTAATACATTTCCATAATGAGTCATCTCTGGAAAATCATAAGAAAGAATGCAATAAGATGGTAACTAAAATGCCTAGTATCGAAAACAGTATGCTTAGTTATAAAAATTTTAAAAAACAATTGGATGTGCCTTTTGTTGTATATGCTGATTTTGAATGTATTCTAGAATCAATTAATGTACAAAATTCAACAAATGTTAAATCAGTACAAAAGCATATTCCATTTGCTTATAGTTATTATATTAAATGTTCATATAATTCAGATTTAAATATTTTTAAAATTTACAATGGTAATAATGCACCACAACATTTTTTTAAAAGCTTAGTTAACGATATTTTAGATATTTACACTGAACATCTAAGTGTTATTAAACCTATGAATTCCTTAACGCCACTTCAACAGATACAACATTATGAAAGCAAAACTTGTCATATTTGCAAAAAAAATTTATTAAATAAAGACAAGGTAGCTGACCATTGTCATCTAACCGGTGAATATAGAGGTGCTGCTCATAACAAGTGTAATTTAGAATATCAAATTGCGAATTTCATTCCTATATTTTTTCATAATCTTTCAGCATATGATTGCCACTTGTTTGTTAGAGAGCTATCATCTATTGAAGGTGATATAAATATTATACCTTTAAATAAGGAACTTTATGTATCCATATCAAAAAGAATTACTGTAAATGAAAAACAAACTATTGAGTTACGTTTTCTCGATTCATTTAGATTTATGCCATCTAGTTTAGAGAAATTAGCAAGTTATTTATCCGACAACGATTTAACAATAGTAAAATCAAACTATTCAAATGATGAAGAATTCAATTTAATGAAACGTAAAGGTGTCTTTCCGTACGACTATTTAGATTCTGAAAATCGTCTCAATGAAACTCAATTACCTCCCATTGCAGTTTTCTTTAATAAATTAACTAACGAGTCGTGTAGTGTAGAGGATTATGAACATGCACAAAAAGTATGGAAGACATTTAATTGTATAACATTAAAGGATTATTTACTTTTATATTTAAAGGTAGACGTTCTTTTACTCTGTGACATATTTGAAAATTTTCGACAAGTATGTAAAAACATTTACAATTTAGATCCCTCTCAATATTATACTACTCCTGGTCTATCCTGGGATGCAATGTTGAAAACAACTGAAATAGAATTAGAGTTGTTAACTGATATTAATATATATAATTTTGTTCTTCGAGGTATCAGGGGAGGTATTGTTCAATGTTCTAACAGATATTCAATAGCTAATAATAAATATATTAGTGATTATGATTCTAACAAGGAATCAAATTATATAATATATTTAGATGTAAATAATTTATATGGTTATGCAATGTCAAAATACCTTCCATATAAAAATTTTAAATGGGTTGAAAATTTTGAAAATTTTGATGTTAATAGTATAGAAGAGGATTCTCCATTGGGTTATATATTAGAAGTAGATCTAGAATATCCATCGACATTACACGACTATCATAATGATTTACCATTTTGTGCGGAGAATAAGAAAATTGAAAACATGAAACATCGAAAATTAATAACAGATCTGAATGATAAGAAAAATTATATTATACATTATAGAAATCTACAACAATGCTTACAACATGGATTGATTTTGAAAAAAATCCATAGAATTCTCGAGTTTAGCCAGTCTGATTGGTTAAAGAAATATATTGATTTGAATAATCATTATAGAACACTAGCTAAAAATTCATTTGAACAAAATTTTTTCAAATTGTTAAATAATGCTGTATATGGAAAAACTATGGAAAATGTTGATAAGAGGAAAGACATTAAAATAGTATGTGAATGGGAGAGTATAGGTAAAAAATTAGGTGCTAGAGCTCTTATTGCTAAACCTAATTTCCATAGTTCACTTAAAATTCATGAAAATATGCATGCCATCCAAATGAATAGGACTAAAACTGAATATAATAAACCAATTTATATTGGTTTTTCAGTTTTAGAAATATCCAAATGGAAAATGTATAGTTTTCATTATGATTATATAAAACCTAAATATTGTGAAAACATTCAACTCAATTACATGGATACTGATTCCTTTATTTACGACATTAAAACAGATGATCTATATAATGATATAAAAAATGATGTTAGTACACATTTTGATACATCTGCATATTCAAAAGACAATCCATATAATTTTCCGCAAATTAATAAAAAGGTATTGGGGATGATGAAGGATGAGTGTAATGGTAAAAATATTAAAGAATTCATTGGTTTAAGAGCTAAAATGTATTCAGTAAAAATTGACAGAGTTGATACCGAAATTAAAAAAATTAAAGGTGTTAAACAATGTGTAACTAAAAAATTAAGTATAAATGACTTTAGAAAATGTTTATTGGAGAAAAAATTATATTATGACGCAATGTATATCTTTAGATCTAAGGTACATCAAATTTATACACAAAATATTAGTAAGCTAACATTAAGTTATTTAGATGATAAGAGATATATTAAAGAAAATGGTATCAATACATATGCATGGGGACATTATAAAATAAATTCTCCATCAACATCATCATCATCAAATTTAAATTTATATAGAGAATTTATGCAAGACAATGATGATGAAATGTTTTTAAATGTAAATATATACAGAGAGTTTATGCAAGACGATGATGATGATGATGAAATTTTTTTAAATGTAAATATATAGATTAAGTAGTTCATAAGAAATGTAATGTATAAAATAATATGAATTAATAAAAAAAGAATATATTATATCTATATAAATTAAACAATTTTTTTATTTCATTTCAATTTATATTTATTGAATAAAAATTTTAAACACAAGTGTCCACAATTAAATGTATTAAATTTTTGTTTTCGTTCATAATTATATTCAATGGGAAATTTTAAGTAGTTGACAATCTCAACCGGTGGTTGTAAGTCTCCAAAGCTATCAAAGTATTCTTTATAGTTGTGGTTTTTATAATATGCTACCCAATGTGTTCCCATACCATTTGAATCATCCAAATTGACAATGCCACATTCTTGTGTTAAAGGTTTTTTAGGTAAAGAATCACGCATGAAAACACCCCTAAAATGTTTAAGATGTTTTCCATATTTATTCAAATCCAAATCTGTTAATGGGCGCTTAGGTAGATTATCTAGTAGTTTTTTGGAGCTGGACTATAGTAGAGACCATATCCAGTTTTATATGGTTTTAGAAAAAGACCTTTTCCCATAGCAATTGATTCCATATATCTATTGTGACGGTTAGCTTCCGCCAATTGTTCTTTTCCATTTTTGATATCATTTACTGCTTTAACAATAGCAGATCCCCCACTTGCTAAACCGCCAAGCGCTGACAATGCTGTCAGTACGGGAATAAGTGGAAGAAAGCCACCAACTTTTGGCAATGGAATAACTCTTGGTATACTTATATTAGATCTCCTTTTGCCTTTGAAATTAGTATGAACAGCTTTCTTTGCAATTTTAACAGCATCATTTATATTATCGGGATTCTCCTTTTTCAAAAGGTTAAGTGTATTCTTAACGGTGTTTAGAAATGATTTCTTATTACACACCTTTCGTCTGTTTCTTTTTCCATTATTCTTCTTTGATGTACGTTTTCTAGTTTTTAGTGTTCGTTTCATACCTAATCCAAATTTAACTTTTGCCTTCATTGCATTCGTAACAAACCAAGCATTTGTACGTTCTTTAATATCACTATCTTTAGCTTTTACTCTTTGCCAAGCTTTTTCAGCTAATATTTGATCTGCTTGATGTCTTTTATTTATGTCGTGTGATTGTGAATATGCAATATCGTGTTCTTTACAAGCAGCGTCTAATAAGTTTATACCCTTGTCTCCTCTCGCTAGACGTTCATTAAGTTTTGTACCAGGTCCGCAAAATTGATATCCAGGTAAATGTAATTCAAAAGGCAATTTGTTAATTAATGTGTTTACCAAACCACTTCCAGTCGTAGACTGATAACTATTTTTGTTTTTATAGTAATTTATGACCATTCTTCCTCCACAAATGTTATTCGATTAAGATATAAGTAAAAATGTTTATCTATATATATGTATATATATATAAGATATGTTGAATAATTAGACTTTATTAGTAATCAACATGCGTTTAATTAAACAAGCTAAAAAAATTGTTATTCGAAATGTTGATAATGCAGAGGAAAAAATGTGTAAAACTCGACATAGTACTCTATTGCCAAATTCAATACGAGCATTAATTGTGGGACCATCAAATTGCGGTAAGACTAATGTAATGATTAGTCTCATAGAGAGTCCTAATGGTCTTTGCTTTAAAAACATATACATATATTCAAAATCTCTATATCAACCGAAATACTGTTATTTAAGGAAATTAATCAACCCAATTAAGGGGATCAGTCTCTATACGTTTTCAGAAAATGAACAAATTCTAAGTCCGGCTGAAGCAAAACAACATTCAATAATGATTTTCGATGATGTGATTTGTGGAAAACAAAATTCGATAAGAGATTACTTTTGCATGGGTAGACATAAATATATAGACTGTTTTTACTTGTGTCAAACATATACGAAAATTCCTAAACATTTGATACGTGACAATGCAAATATGATTGTTGTATTTAAGCAAGATGAAATGAATTTACGTCACATCTATAATGATCATGTTATTGGTGATATGTCATTTAATCAATTTGTAGATATATGTAATAGATGTTGGAAAGATAAATATGGATTTCTTGTTGTTAGTAAAGACGATGAATTGAATAAAGGAAGATATCGTAAGGGATTTGATAATTTTATACAGTTATAAGATAGGTTTTAAATAAAAGACAAAATGAATTATAAGATCGTGATCAGATATAAAGCTGATCGTTACCAGATCGTGAGCAGATCATAAGCAGATAGTAACCAGATCGTGAGCAGATCATAAGCAGATAGTGACCAGATCGTAAGCTGATCGTGACCAGATCGTAAGCTGATCGTGAGCAGATCCTGAGCAGATTGTAAACAGATATAAAGCAGATTGTTACCAGATTTTAAGCAGATCATAAACAGATTGTAAGCAGGTCATTACAAACAAATCAATATGAATAATAATAATAATAACTTATTAAAGGATATTGTAAAAACTAGAACAATATTAAAAGAAAAATTAAAAAATATTAAGTTAAATAATATAGATAGGGTAAATATATTAGAAGATACATTTCAACCTATAACAAAACCTCTAAATCATATAATTGAAAAACTTGAAAGCAGCAATAAGAATAAATTAAATAAGTATTCACTAATAAATGATGATCATATAGACGAATCATTTCAAGATGATAATATGAGTTTTGAGACTATTAACAATTCAGCTAAAACAATAAAGAACGATAATCAAATCATTCCTTCTGACAATTATAATAATGTTGAAGATGATATCAGTTACATGACAACGTCTGATATACCTTATTCTGAATATGAAAATGCTATAGAAAGAGCTAGTACACCGTTTAATGAAAATAAAAGTGCTGTAAAAAGATCCAGCTCACCCTGTTATGAAAATAAAAAGAAATTTAAAAGTGACAATATTTTTAAAAAAATTATAAAGGATAAGATTAGTGGTCAAATAAGAAAGAAAAAATTTTATGATAAACAAACTGCAAACAGTAAATCACATTTATTTAATAACGTTTTATCACCTCATGAAGCAAATGTAAATGTTCATGATAACTATAAAAACGACAACAACAACAACGAAAAAGTTGAACAGGAATATATACAAGCTAATACACTCAAACGAAAAAGTAAAACTATACTGAATAATGATAGAAAAAGAAATAAAGCAACACATTCAATTCAAAAATATTTAAAGCGAAAGAATACATCTATATTTGATGATAATTATGACCACAACAACGAAGTTGACCTGGAATATGTAAAAGCTAATACACTCAAACGAAAAAGTAAAACTATACTGAATAATGATAGAAAAAGAAATAAAACAACACATTTGATTGAAAAAAATTTAAAGCGAAAGAATACATCTACATTAGATGAAAATTATGATCAATATAAAAAACGTAAAAAAACAACACACTTATTTTCAAAAAGAAAAAGCAGTTGTGATATAAACAATGATAGAAAACGTATAAAATTCACAAGCAGTAATTTCAATAAATCATCAACATTACTTAAAAATGTTCAACTTCTTATGAATAATAAAACTTTAGATAAAACTTATGGTTTCAACATTGATGAAAACGGGAGTTGGCGATATGGCAATAACAAACTTGTCTTTAATCATGATAATTCTGTTCGAATAGGAAATAAAAAATTGAAAATGACTCCAGGTTTATTTGAATTAGTATTTCATACAAAACCCTTACATTATACCAAAACTGATTTAAATAAATATAAAGATTTATTAATAAGCACAAATGTATATAGACGTAAATATCAACCTAATGGACAAATAAAAGGTACAAAAGCTTTTAAATATCAACGTATAATAAAAAAACTATTTAGTACAAAAACAAATAACTTAACGAAAGGTAGTGGTTTAACACTTAAATCTGTAGATTACAAAAAACCAAATTATATATATTGGGATAATCCTAATGAGTTAGTCAATAGACTAAGACTTCTTCTATCCTCTGAAAGTATTGGACATAACAATCATAAAAACGAAATAATATCTATAGTTGAAGAACTGAAAGAAGCTAATATAATTTATTAGAAAATGAGTTCTATAAATAAATTTGGAGAAAGCTTAAAAAGTCATAGCAAGGTTGAATCTAAAGATGCAGTTACGAAAGCATATCTTAATAACAGAACTGATTTCCTTACAAATAAAATTGACGAGGTTGATAAAAAATTTAAAAACTCATTAGAATTATTACAACAAGACATTAATAATTCGCTTAAAAACATTAATACATCAATATTGAAGAATATAAAAAAAATTGAAAATATACAAACTAATAGTACCATATCGATATCGAAAGAAATACAAAATATAAAAATTGATGTGACAACTCTTAAAGATAATACTTTGCTATTTACTAATAATCAAATAAAGGAAAATGAAAATATTAAAAACGATTTAAATGCAATAAAGAGAATTGCATTTGAAAATGAAAAGAAATTTAAGAACATTGACAAGAAATCTGAAACAAGTCTAACAAATGATATTAAAAAACAGGCTTGAAATTGTTAAAAAAAACTAATAAAATAGAAATGTTTACAGTAATTAATTCTCATATAGAATTTTACATTTGAATAGGAATATGGATGTGAATAAAACAGATATAGTAAATGAACTACATAAACAAGCACGAAAAAATTTTGAGAGAAGACGAGTTATAGTTAAAGGAATTGATGATTTATGGCAAGCGGATTTAGTTGAAATGATTGCATATGAATCGTATAATAGAGGTTATCGATATCTATTAACTGTCATAGACACGTTTTCAAAAAAAGCTTGGGCTGAAGCAGTAAAAAATAAAACTGCTTTAAGTGTAACAGAAGCAATGAAAAATATTTTAAATAAAAGCAAACGAAAACCGAAAAATTTACAAACAGATGATGGAAAAGAATTTTTTAATACACATTTTAGTCAACTAATGCAATCTCATCAAATTAATCATTATTCCACATATAGTGTTTTGAAAGCATCAATAGTTGAACGATTTAATAGAACATTAAAGGGAATGATGTGGAAAGAGTTTAGTTATCAAGGTACATACAAATGGATTAATATATATCAAGATCTTGTCGATGGATACAACAACACACTTCACAGAACAATAAAAATGACACCAAACGAAGTGAATTCTACAAACGAAAAACATTTATTCGATACTGTCTTTAACAATTTAAAGATTTTTAGAAAACCTAAATTCAAAGTCGGCGATAATGTTCGTATTAGCAAATATAAACATATATTTGAAAAGGGTTATACACCAAATTGGACAACTGAAATTTTTAAAATTAAATGTGTAAGAAATACTAATCCAAAAACATACATTTTAGAAGACTATGAAGGTCATGATATAAAGGGTGGTTTTTATGAATTTGAATTAATGAAAACTAAATATCCACAAACATATTTAGTTGAAAAGGTTTTAAAGAAAAAGAGTAATATGTTATATGTTAAATGGTTAGGATTTTCATCAGAACACAACTCTTGGATTAATGCTAATGATCTACTATAAAAGATGGTTAATTAATTTAAAATCGTATTATTCAACAACTATACGCTAAGATGTCGATAACGTTAACATTAAACGGAAACACTTCAGTACTTGTTGCAAACTATTTTCCGCCAATTCAACTTAAGGAACCTTATCTTTGTGGATTAATTAGTTTCGATACATATCACTCTATTCCAAACGTTGATGTTGAAAATAATATATTTCATATTGGTGATTATAAAATTGAAGTTCCTATTGGATCGTATGAAATATCTGACATTTCAGATTTGATTACTAGTAAATATTATAGTCTTAATCCTAAAGGAAAACTGAGAATTGAAGCTAATTACAATACTTTACAGACATTCATAAAAAGTTCATTAGATACGATTTATTTCGATAGAGAACGGTCAATTGGATCATTGCTTGGTTTTAGCAATAGAGTACTTAAAAATGGTGAAGAGCACTATTCGGATAAAACTATAGATATAACAAAAATAAATATAATATCCATTGATTGTAATATTGTAAGTGGATCATATATAAACAGCACATCTGCGCATACCCTACATCAGTTTTCATTGAACGTTAGTCCAGGCTATAAAATAACAGAAGCACCAGCTAATGTTATATATTTACCACTTAATACAAGAACAATAAATACATTAGTTTTGAAAATTGTCGATCAGGACGGAAATTTAATAAATTTTCGAGGTGAGAAGATATCAATACGTTTACATTTGAAACCAGCACAATAATGATTATTTTCGATAAAAAGATCTTGAATGCGGAAACAACATTCATTCCGCCATCAACACTCACTACGCAGCAAACAAGTGATAAATTATCTTCTTCTTTTAAAGAACACATAAAATTGAAAAAAAAGACAAGAGGAAAACGAACCGAAAAATCTAAGTAAAAGTAATCAAAAGTTTTTACAAAGTTTAGGATTTCAATTAAAGTTAACAGAAGAAGAAAATGAGTAATATAATAAACGTATTACAAAAACCACAATTTGATATTTCAATTATTAAAAAGGAATATCATAGTTATATATCATATCAGCAATCTTATAAAAATAATGATGAAATTCGAATATCAATTCAAAACCAGGATTTATATGTTTTACCAAGTGAAAGCTTCCTCTATATTGAAGGGCAAGCAACAAAGGAAGATTTAACAGCCGCCATCTCTCTAAAACTTCTTAACAACTGTATGGGTTATCTCTTTGATGAAATCCGATATGAACTTAACGGTATAGAAATTGATCGTACACGACATTTGGGAATAACTACAGAAATGAAAAACTATGTATCACTAAATGAACTTGAAAGCAATTCGTTAATAAATGCAGGATGGTCACCAAATAATGCTGAAGATCTTACACTAGCTTCCGGTTATTTCAATTTTTGTGTTCCATTAAAAATGATTCTTGGATTTGCTGAAGATTTTAATAAAGTAATACTCAATTCTAAACATGAACTAATTCTCCTACGCTCTAAAGATGATTCTCAAGTACTCAAACCTATTATTGCTAATGAAAAATTTAAGTTATCTATCCTGAACATTACATGGAAAGTACCACATATTCAATTGGCTGATGCTTACAAGTTGGAAATATTTAAAACAATTAATAGTAGCCGACCGCTAAATATTGCCTTCAGGAGTTGGGATACATATTATTATCCTTCACTTCCACAAAGCACAGCTGTTCTATGGAATGTTAAGCTAGCGAGTGAAAATGAGAGACCACGATTCCTTCTTTTAGCATTTCGCAATAATCAAAATAAATTTGTTCATTGTGATTTAACTGATGTAAAAGTACATTTGAATTCTGATGTATACCCATATGATGACTTAAATCTAAAATTCGATCGAAATCGTTTTGCTGTATTGTATGATATGTATTTAAAATTTCAACAAAGCTATTATTTACGTGACTCACAACCATTATTAACGAGGGAAAAATTCAAGACAACAGCGCCAATAATTGTAATAGATGTAAGCCATCAGAATGAAGCAATTAAAACTGGACCAATAGATATCCGTATAGAAATAAAAACCTTAACAAATATACCTGTAAATACGTCTGCATATTGTACAATTATACACGATAGAATGTTTGAATATATTCCTCTTACCAATGAGATAAAAAAACTTTTGTAAATATATAAATATAAAATATATAAAAATATAAATAGAAAAATTAATAGTGTTTTAATCATCACAACTTCAATTTTTGTTAACTAAACAACAACAACAGAAATTGATTAGGCGTTATGATGAAATAGTATAAATATGAGAACAATTAATGTTAAACATTATTTGGAAACATTACATATGAACATACAGTAACTAGATATATAAAATGTTCCTCACAGAATTATTCCATTTTTTAAAATCATTTACACACATTATTTCCGATGAAGATAGGAAAAAACTGATTGATATAAAATCACTTGTTGAACATATTGATAATTTAAAAACAAAACAAACTAAACATGGAGAACATTTCGAAGATTGCGTCTGGTCTAATGAAGACGCAACATGCGGTCCAGACACCTGTCATTGCAGTTATTATAAGAATAAAAAGAATCAAGTAGAAGAAGAAGCAAGAAAAATAATAAATTTCTACTATGTATTGAAATGTAAAAACTGTACCTTTAATAAAATTTAATTATAATTATAAGAAATGTATTTAGTATAAGTTTAAGAAATGTATTTAGTATAAGTTTTAGAATAATAGTTTTTTATTTTTCTCTAATAAAAATATTAATATAAAAAATAAAACAAATTAAACATTTTTTTATTTCAACATTAATCACACCTGGCAAATGAGCGTGAGAATTCAGCAGATCAAATATCGCAATGAAAAATATATGAAATATTTTTTTTTGTTTACACGCGCCAGTCAGTATGTAACTCGATATGCGTTTTGTATTGAATAAACTGTGGAAATGTGTTTTTTAATTTTTAATAAATGCACTTTTATAACAAAAAAAAAAAAACCAATTAAACACTTTTTTATTTCAACATTAATCACGCCTATATGTAAAGCGTATAGGTATACAAAAAAAAAAAAAAAAACAATTAAACTGTTTTTTATTTCAACATTAATCACACACACATTAAAAAGCATTACCCTTTCACAATACATGGTACAAACTTAAAATTAAACTGAAAAAAAAAAATAAATAAAAATTAAAGGGATGATCCCAAATTTGTATAGAAAAAGTGGCCCCGAAACGCCATACAAAAAAGTATTAGCGTGATCCCAAATTTGTATGGAAAGATTGGCCCCGAAACGCCATACAAAAAAGTATTAGCGTGATCCCAAATTTGTATGGAAAAAGTGGCCCCGAAACGCCATACAAAAAAGTATTAGCGTGATCCCAAATTTGTATGGAAAAAGTGGCCCCGAAACGCCATACAAAAAAGTATTAGCGTGATCCCAAATTTGTATGGAAAGATTGGCCCCGAAACGCCATAAACATACTACTAAAATAGCCTGTGTTACAAAAACATCACATAAGTTCTTAACTAAGTTGAGTAGAACTCAAAAATACTTTTTTTACATTTCTCGAACCCTCCCTAAATTTTTGAGTTCTACTCAAGCTAGTGAACAACTTGGAGTAGGCAATTACTCGGGTGTATATAATTTTTTGTATTTTGTCGCATATTGTAATTGTTTTTATATTTATTTTATAAATATATTTCTATTTTATAAGGAAATAAAAAAATTGTAAAGTTTTTCACAAACCATAAGAATAATAAGGGAAACTTTTTGGTGAATCAATACTTTTACACCGCAAGTGGAACTCAGATTAAATTTAAAATTTAAAGGACCAATATATTAACATGTTGTACCCAATATTTATTAAGTTAGCCCTTAGGGTCATGTACTTAATTTAACCAATTTGTCATTGAATGTACCAGTTTTGTTGAGCGGTTTCTGTTCATATTTGCCTCTATGCATTCATGAGCAAGTTATTTTAGTTGACTTTTGCTTGATGTATATCACATACGTAACCGTCCTTTCAAATGATCTTCTATATACTCTCTCTTTTAGTAATAACGGAACTTTGTGCAAGAGTATTAAGCCCGTAAAGAGTTTGGTATTCATATCACATTTTCCGATTTGCAGCCGTGTGATTGGGTTCATTGACTTGTTGGAAGTAATAACCGAAACAAATTCCAAATTCTTCCGAAATTTAGATGAATTTGTTCTTTAGAATGCTTAAATTCAGCCTCTCTTATTCATTATTTCTTCAATAAATTCCACACTTCACCACAGTATTGTACTATCTATCATCACCATGCTTAACCGTTTCTTGAGATTAGGGTTGCCAGCCTGGCTGGACTTGGCTGGATTGTCCAGCTTTTTTGATGCTTGTCCAGCTTCAAGCTAAAATTTTATTTGTCCAGCTAAATAGAAATTTTTTAGTACACTGTAATAACTTGGGCAATAATTTTCATGTCATCTTCGTCATATCATGTTAGCCAACACTGACTGTACATTTGTTATAGAACTAAGTTATGATTTCCCTTTTCTAGAAAATTTAAGTTTAGTTAAATAAATTTTAAAGACTGCAATGAATTTATTTATTCAGTCAGAATTATTGACCTAGTTTCTCACACCACTTATGTTGTGTGTGTTAATTTTATACATAAGTGGCGGGACCTACAGTTTAAAGTCGACTTCGAACGACAGATTTTTTTGAGAAACTTTTCATGGCAATTTTATTTACTGTCAGAGTTTTTGCCAGAAATCTGCTGAGAGGAAATCGCGGAAGAAATATTTTTTGTATTTTGTTTTGATGTCTTGTCTGGGGCTCGAACCCTGACTTTACGTCTAATAAGCCAACACACTATCTACTAGACTACGGCGACTTCAGTAATAACAATGGATATTTTAATAACAATTATTTACACAAAACCAAAATTAATATCTTCTCAGAATTTTTTTATTTCCACCTTTTTTTTGTTTTGTCCAGCTTTTTAAAACCCAATGTCCAGCTTTTTGCGAATCGGAATCTGGGAACCCTACTTGAGATCGATCTCTTGATTTCTTTTTCCTTCATGCTAAAAAAAAACTAAATATCAAAATTTTTTTTGACATGCTTTAGTATTGAGGAAGAAAAATAAGGAGCTCAATCCAAATAACTTGAGTGAAATAATATATTGAGGTACTTTTGCCGTCCACTTTATGTATGTAATAGATAGTTTATATTTTATTGCGTTTACCATCCTGCTTTATTTAATTAACACAACATAACAGCTTAAATCATTGTAATTGTGTTAAATGAGAGAAGTTTATATTTATTATTGTAGTACGACATATTTTTTTGCATATACAGTTGACAGCAAAAGTCTTAGTGCTTCAATATATTTTGACAATTTCATGAATTTTAACCAACAGTTTGAATAAAAAATTAAGGTTTTTATATTTATTTTATTAATTTATTTCTGTTTTATTATAAAACAAACAAATTTTTAATGTTTTTCATAAAACAAGAGCAAAATAAGGAAAATTTTCAGATGACTCCATAGGTACCAGAGATCAGCAGTAAATCGTATTTTCGCTACTCATAGGTACTTATGAAATTTTGAGTATGAGTGAGTCAAGACTATTAAAATTCAACTACTCTGATTCATTCGTACTCGCTACAACATTGATTTATAAGTATAGGTATGAGTACAACGTTGACATCAAACTCACAACATTCGATTCATTGTTTGATTCATACGCCTACTCATTCAGATTCATAAATTTAGAAAAATACTTATAATACTTACGAATGATTCGAGTCACTCGAATCATTCATCAAAATTTACAGTAGTAGTTATTGTTGAATTTACAAAAGAAGAGAAAAGAAAAGGCAAAGACAGCAAGCAAAGCACACACACAACCTTCTAGCGAGTATTGTGGTGTTCGTACTCGATTCATACCTATTTTGTGCTTCGTGTATATGTTGAATCATGGAGAGTCGAAATCAACAACATCGTGCGAATTGTTAAGTATGAGTACGATGTGTATTTCTAACTTTGAATATGAGTAGTATGAGTATGATGTTAAAATAAGTATGAATGCGTATAAGTAGCTGAAATTATAAGTATGACTCGAATCTACTCATCGTTTTGAATACTCGTTGCTGATCTCTGATAGGTACCCCCAAGGAGAACCCTGAGTAAATTTAAAATTCAAAGGCCTAATATATGAAAATGTTATCCCTTGTATTTAATGGAATATTTTTTTTTTTTATTTATTACTATTAAAAATACTTTAAATTTTCAACAAATTTACAATAAATGTATATACTTATTACAAATTGATATGGTTGACTGTCTCCCACATAATGTATTTGATCACATAGATATTTCGGGGCGTCTCCTTGTTTTAATTTTGTAATAAACCTTAATGTGTAAATCCCTTAAGGGCAAGCACTCCATTTAACCCATTTGGAATTGAATGTACAGGTTTTGGTTAGTGGTTTCTGGTGGCACCATGAGCAAGTATTTCGGTTGACTTTTGTTTAAATTTACCGATTACGTAACCGTTCTTTCAAATGTTCTCCTAAATACTCTCTTGAAGTCATATCGGGACTTTGTGCAAGAGTATTAAGCCTGTGGGGACTTTTTTGGCAAAATATATTGGAGTACTAAGACTTTTGCTGTCCACTGTATAACTACCCACACAAATATGTGTTTAACTAACACGCATGATATCAAAAATATTTGTACACTCTTCCTAATTGTAATATTTAATGGCAAGTGTCATAAAAATAAAATAAAATAATAATGATATGAATTGTCATTTAAATACACAAATTTGTAATAAAATCTGCTTGCGGATTACATACGTATAAATAAGTATGTATTTTGATTTCAAGCATAAATTTAAATAAAAATGTAATAATTTTTAACCAGTACATGATTTTTATTTCGATGTTAATTTTTTTAATGCAACAGCTTTTGAGAAGTTGCTGATAATGTCGTTATCCGGTTTAGGTCGTGGCTTGCATTAATTGTATTCAACGTAAATATGTAAGTGTGCGGGTGTCTTGCCAAAGAAGGCTTGAACTACCAGTGTGTGTTTTTTATGAAAAATTTTATTAATGCATGACACTGCTTAGATTCTTGTATCGAAATCCCTCACCTGAGAGCAAATAGCCACGTGTCATTCAACCTGATAGGATTCTGTTTGTCTTATTGACAGCTGGTCCGAGAGGACTTTGATCATCTTCTACAACTCGGTGAGGTGAACGAAGCTGTAATTTTTTCACTGCGTAGAACTTGCTGAAGGAGATGGATCCGTAGCAGATATTATGGGCATAGCCAAGAGTCCTATGGTCCTATTGCAACATTTACTATGCAAAGTGTCAGATTAATAGAAGAAAAGCTTTACAAATTACGAAATGCAAACATTGGTGGGTTTTCTACCAGGAATCAATTATCTGAGATTGCGTTGCTTCAGTTGGTCACATCTTCTGGGTAGGACAGCCTTGGCCTCGAGGAGAATGAAACTGTAAGGAACATTCGAAGGAATTGTATTGCGGTGTCTAATTTTATACTCCCTTTTCCAATAAATCTGTCGTATGGAGTGGATGGTGAGCGTTAGCTTCCAATGGCTCAAGAGTTGCTGCTTTATTAGCATAACCCAATGACTTAACATATCCCTATGAAAAGAAATCCAAAAAAGTTTAAACGCACGAACGCGGAATTTAGTGCACAGGAACAATTTTTGTCAAAAAGCAGGTGTATATACACGAATTTTTTTACGTAAGTAAGAAGTACAATTTTTCGCGTTTATAAGCGGGAAGTGCTTAAAAGCGGGATGCATTTATCGAAATAATTTCAGTACATGTAGAAGCGAATATCAAAGGGAAATAATTATATCCGGTGGGCTTAAATTCAGTGAATACTATATAATAAAAAATTTGGCGCACCTATATCAAACTTTGTCTTCACTTTATTATCGTCCGGGAAAAAGCAAGTGAACCATTATTTGACTGCAATGTGTTGGCAGCTTTATTTTGAGTTTCATATTGAAATAAGCAATAATCATCTTTTAATAATCTTTTACAAATAAATGACTCGAAAGGCTTGAATTAAACTCAGTCAATTAATGTAGATTTATCCTATGAATTTATAAGATATACAATCATCAAAATTTCAAACTACGCAAGCTACTTAACTTGGAATAACGCTTGATATAAATAGTATTTATTTTTAGTTTTAATTTCATTTAAGGTTAATAAGCAAATTAGTTACAAATTCTTCACTCCACTATGTATGTCTAAGGAGTTTAATATACATATGTATTCTTGCTTCATATTGTTTTAAATGTTAAAATTAATACCGAAAACTTCACAACAGGTTAATTTTTCATATAAAAAATGTTATCCTATCTATACTAAAAAACTCATAGTTTGCTACTCTGCCTGATGCGATGAGTTTATTTTGGCTTAATTACTTATTAAATAAAATTATCCGCTCTTCTGTTGCTAGACAAAATAATTCTCCTGCAACAAAAATTTTTTGAAGAGACTTTTCATTGCCAATACAGGTAATCCCCGACTTACGACTATTCGCACTTACGACCATTTTTTTTTTCTAATTTTTTCAATAGAAATTACTTAAAGAAGACAAATATGTAGTTGCGGGGAATTCCTAAAATATAAATAAATATAAGTAAATATAATATAAGTAAATATAATATAATATTATATATAATAATAATATAATAATAATATAATATTATATATAAGTAAATATAAATATAAATTTTGGGGAAAAAAAATATAAATATAAATTTTGGGTAGTTTCATTTCCCCTGACCCTCAAATTTAGTAGTGCAGTAGTAATAGTTATTTTTTTCTTAAAATTTTTTTATATAAAATTCGACTTACGAATTAATCGACTTTCGACCGATGACCAGGAACCTATCTCGGTCGTAAGTCGGGGAATACCTGTATACATAATCGTAATCTAATTCCAACTACTTTATCTGCAGACGAATTTATTATTGTCTGCGACGACAGTTTACAACATGTTATCAAAATCAGCTCATCGCAATCAAATTACGTACGATGTCTGTGCTTACAAAGCATGAATAAAATTAATAAATTGAGTGGAATTAATTTATAAGTACAGCAAACACTAAAGTTGAATTAAAACAAAAGATAACCCACTCCACAATATAATTTTTTTTTGTACTGTGTTATTTTGATCGATAAATTACACGGTGCGACAGTGAAAATACACCCGAGTAACTACATAGTCCACGTTGTTCAGTTAGTTGAGTAGAATACAAAAATACCTTATTTATATATCTTGAACGCTCCAAACTTGTTTTATTTGACAAAAACTGTTTTTTTTTTACTTTACGCACAAATTTTTTGATTACTCAAACATTTCTGACCCGATTTCCAAAATTTAAATCTTGTTGGAAAGAGGAAAGATGGACCTTTAAAACGGTATACATATATCTATTACATATATGCTATTAGATTTGGTGAGGTAAACTTGGAAAATTTAAATTTTTTCATGTTTTTCAAGTTTGTCCATTCATAGCAGCAAACTTTAATAAAAAAAATATAGGATAAGTGATAATATTCTTAAAGTCAGTTCTCTTGTGAAGAGATTGAGTCATCATTTCATAAAATTGTATAAAAATTACCGTAGTTATAATTTAAATACTATAACAGTCGTGTTATATTTTTTATATACGTCATCTCATCAAATGAACTTTTAGCTCAAAAAATTTCAGAATTTTTGATGGATCTTGATTGTTTATCACAAAATGTGTCAATTACACATTTGCACGACAACCAGAAGTCGGCTAATATTTGTGTTTTTTGAAAATATTATTATTTCTCTTTGCGCAAATATTGGCCAACTTCTGGTGGTCGCTCAAGAGTGAAATTGACACATTTTGTGATAAACAATCAAGATCCATCAAAAATTCTGAAAATTTTTGAACTTAAAGTTCATTTGATGAGATGTCATATATAAAAAATATGACACGACTGTTATACTATTTATATAATAACTATGGTAATTTTTGTCCGATTTGATCAAGCAAAATGCCAATCTCTTCACAAGATAATGCACTTTTAGAATATTATCACTTATTTTATATTTTTTAAGTAAAGTTTGCTACTATGAACAGACTAACGTGAAAAAATATGAAAAAAATTCGCATTTTCCAAGTTTACCTCACCAAATCTAATAGCATATTAAGTCGAATAATAGATATATGTATACCGTTTTAAAGGTCCATCTCTCTCCTTTTCAACAAGGTTTAAATTTTGGAAATCGGGTCAGATATGTTTGAGTAATCCAGGGGTTCGAGAATTAAAAAAAATATTTTTGAGATCTACTCAACAAAACTCACAACCTACACTATGTCATTAGCCGGGTGTATTTAATTTTTTTTAATTTGGCGCATAGTGTTATCATTAAAAATAAAAATTTAAAGTCATTAACGGTCATTCTGTTGATACAACATCATTGAATTAGTTTAGATTAGCAAAATCACGACGGGTAACCATTGTAACGACTGGTCTTTGATGAATGTGCTCAGGAGTAGTTGGCATCTGAACCTAATTTTCATTAAAAAGTCATATTCAGCGATGAGGTTCATTTCTGGATGAATACATATATACATAATTGGTCTTTACAACACTTCAGTCAGGATCACGACCTAGCTTCTCACACCACTTATGATGTATGCGTTAATTTTATACATGTGTGGCGGGACCTACAGTTTAAAGTCGACTCCGAATGACAGATTTTTTGAGAAGCTTTTTATGGTAATTTTATTAACTCTCAGAGTTTTTGCCAGAAATCTGGTGAGAGGAAGTAGCCGAAGAAATATTTTCATATTTTCGTTTTGATGTCTGACCTGGGATTCGAACTCGGGCCTCCAGTCTAATAAGCCAACGCACTACCTACTAGACTACTTTCTGGATGAATGGGTATTGAAAAAACAAAATTGAGTCGAATTTGGGCCAAAAACAATGAACATGGTATTTAAAACCGTTAAACGCATCTTGAAAATGTCATTGTTTGCTTTTAAAACCAGTGTACAGCGCTGGCCGGCATCCATAGCTAACAGTGGCTGAATATCTGCGGTTTTTTCACACATAGGACGCGAACAGCAACAATATTCATAAAAAAAGAGAGTAAAAATGTATTCAGGTGCTTGTCAGCTTCTAAAGAATGTTGCCTTTTTTCAGGTTTCAATTTTACACCCAAAGAAATAATTCGGTAGGTTTTACTAATACCAATGAGAAATGATCTCGATTTTTAGAAGAATATTTGTAAAATTATCTATGCTGTCTTTAGGGACTTAGCATTGCACGTTATTTCCACTACATATAGTGGACATCAATAATCTTAGTACGGTAATATATTTTATCAATTTAATGAATTTTAACCAACAGTCTGTATAAAAACTTAAGGTTTTTAGATTTATTTAATTAATTTATTTCTGCTTTATAAAACAAACAATTTTTTAATGTTTTTCATAAAACAAGAGAAAAATAAGGAAAAGTTTTCAGGTTTCAGGGTTCTTTGGAGAACCCAAAGACCTAATATATGAAAATGTTATCTTTTGTATTTAGTAGAATATCCCTTAAGGTAAAGCACTCTATTTAACCCATTTGGAATGTAATGTACAAGTTTTGTTTAGTGTTTTCTGGTGACACCATGAGCAAGTTTTTCGGTTGACTTTTGTTTGATGTTTAGCTATTACTTAATCGTTCTTTCAAATGACCTCCTAAATACTCTCTTGAAGTCATATCGGGACTTTGTGCAATAGTACATATTAAGCCTGTGGGTACTTTTTTTTATCAAAATATATTGGGGTGCTAAGACTTTTGCTGTAAGAACACTTGGAAATATTGCTAACAATTTTCCGCTCTTTATCATGTTCTCTTTGTTCCCACCACTGTTCTACAGAAATACTGTCGTGCATGGAACAAAATTGCGAATGCATTACTGCAAAAAAGCTCAGTGTAGTAGAAACATTAAACTTTTTAAGAAGTTATCAACTTCACGCTTACTTACGAAAAAAACTTCATACTTCTTTGATGGTTAATTTTATATTACACAGTGATGTCAAAAATAATAAGAACATTAAAGTGATACTTACGAACTTAATGATAACTGCAGTTATTCTGAACCAAAACAAATTTCAATGCAGTTTTATTTAATTATTTTAAAATTTTTTTTATTTTAAAATTTTCATTAAAATACAATTAACATAGAAATTCGTGCTGAAAAAAATAAGAGCACCCCACTCTCTTTTAAAAATAAATAGTTATAAAATAATAATAATATAATGATAAATGTGCACAAATTTAATTTCCAATGTTGTTATAGAGTGGATAAGATATTGGCATACCTAATACGGTACATCACGCCACGCAGGTAAGTAGTTAGGTAGAAGTGGCTGTCCCCCCGATGGAGTCATGAGCAAGACACACTTAGGCCGCACACAGGTCCCATTGTGATACCACAGTTTCACATTCTCCCCTATTCCAGGAACCACTCGGAGCTTCCGATATTCGAATATCCATGCATGACAGTTCATCTAGACCCTCCATGTAAAGCCTCCTGCCTGAATTGGGTTCCACATACGGATAGTTTGTTTCTCGGGAACAAGGCTCCTTAATTCGCTCGAGCAAAATCCGTTGTATTAACGCTAGAACAGTGAAACACTAGCCACATCACGACGATGTTCAAATGAATCAATAGCGGTAGATACTCTACCGTCATTAATGAGCACTTTCGCCCTCTCCTGGGGTCGAGAGGCCTCTAATTATATGACCAACTTGAAGTTGGTATTTTTTGTTTTTAGCTAATTTTTTGAAAAATGATATTGATGCCGTGATTATTTTTGGTTTTAAACTTAAAGCTAACATCTTGTATTGTTTTTTTAACTATAAGTTTTAAAATGAGTAACAAAGTTTTGAAAATAAATTAACAAACATACATGTTACTAAGTCGTTTCTAATTATAAGGCCACCACTGTATGTATGTTTGTTAACACTCAGTTAAGACAGTTGTTTAAGTGACTGCACTTCAATAAAAATTATATCACTATACACAAATTTAACAATTTTACATTAACTACAATTGATTTTATTTTCTGTACTAAAAATTTAATATTTAATTGCTGCAGTACACAATTAAATCAAATAGAAAAATAAATGCTTGAAACGTCCATTTGTTTACCACCGTTTAAATACGAGATATTTTAAATTTCATTCTTATTTTATTTAATTGCAGTTTCACTAAGTTTTCCACAACGTTTTTATTTATGAAATCTTGAAAACTCAGATTAATCCAATGTTATTTTTACTCGGTATATGAGGAAACAATTTACAACTTTCTGCAAATTGGGTTGAATTTCTGCTTTTAAAGATATGTTAAAAATTGATTCTTCGATTAGCTCGTCTATTAATACAAATGCATTTAATCCTCAATTGTTATTGCAGTTTATTTAAGTTAGTAAGTTAAATATCCCGACGGTCGGTTCAAAATTTCAGTATTAAAAAATTGAATTAAATATCCATTAAATAATAATGTTTACAAATTTCACATTCTTTATCAGAATACGGAAGTTAAAAATAATTATTTCCTCTTTAGGACACGGAAATAAGAAGCCATTTCTAGGTTATTCAACCAACGCGGGCGATGTTCTCAAAACAACTGACTTTTGCTATAAAAATAACAAAAACGCAAGCAGTCTAGTTAAATTTTACTGCTTTTAAATCTAGCGCAACATTATAAGAGTACCGTAATGTTGCGTAGAATATCAAGAGAATTCTTATTAAAGAGAATCAGTTTCATTACATACAGTGTGGATGGCAATGTCATATTCAATTTACTGTATTACTTAACGTAACTGTTCTCTTTTGCTGTTTATTGAAATTTAAATTTAACCATTATGAGAAGAAAAATATTATTTTCCTTATCATTTTTCCATACTTTTTTATTTTAACAGCATCACTCGAGTTCTACACTATGTTATATGTATAGTTGCTTAATGTTAGGAAACAAATCTACTGCATTTGTAGGTAAAAGTAATTGCGAACATTTTTCTCTTAAGAATATTTTCCGGCAAAAGAAGAGGTAGAAATCTATAAGCTCTATGGCCATTATTACAATTTGCGTTAAAGTTGGTTTAGTGAAAGATAACTTTAGCAAAAGTGAACTTTAAAGTCACTTTTAATTTTTTTTCATTCTTACAACCTTCTGATCAAATAAATATGTTAGTGCCGGAGCAATATCGATAACATTTACCAAATTAAACAAGTTTTTTTTGTTCTATATCCCAATTTTGTTTATATTTGAATATTGCAAATAATATATAATATGACAAGTTCAAACATAAACTTAACTTTAAAACTTACCGGTAGGATGATCCACCCTTTAGCTTAACGCTCACTTCATTTTTAAACATTTATTTTGAATGACCTGGAGTTTCTTAAGATGAGTTTTTGCTGTTGTATACCATATACACGATGTCAAAACCCTTATTACTTTGAGCGATTTCTTACAAACTTCGCAAAGTTTAGTTTCTTATCTAAAATTAAGCCTAAGTATTTCGCATTATTGCGTATCGTTATTTGAGCATTACTTAGACATTACAGGCGGTTTGGTGAACGTTTAGGCGAGTTATTATAGGGGAAGATAATGGCTTGAGTTTTGTTCGTGTTAATTTTTATCTTCCATTTGTAAAAATATTTAACACACGCTGAAAAACCATTTTCCATTTTCTTTAACAAACCCTTTGTAAGCTTGCTGGATGTTATTAGAGCTGTGTCATCTACATAGTATCCCACTTTCATATACTTAGGTGAAGTAAAGTCCGAATTAAAAATTGAGTACAGCAAAGGCGATAACACAGAAACTTGCGGTATGCCTGCTGTGATATTTTTTGGAGAAGATAATGTATTGTTAACTTCTGTTACAAATGTCCTGTCGTTGAGAAAATCTGCGATAATTTTACATAAATATCTTGGCGTATTAGAACGCATTAAATTATATATGAGGCCATTGGGCCAAACGGTATCAAATGATTTTTCCACATCTAATAAAACAAGATCTGTCGATTGCTTATTATATTTGTTATGTTTAATCATATTTGTAATGCGATTTATTTAATGTACGGCACTATGTTGTCTTCTAAAGCCAAATTGCTCGCTGGCTATTAATGGCCATTACGTCAATGATTCGTTTTTGAATAACTCTTTCATAGAGTTTTCCTAAGTTACTCAACAAACTTATCGGCCTGTAAATGTAAGGGTTATCTTTGGGTTTAGGAATTGCTACAATTTTTAAATTTTTAAAATGTTTTGGAGAATAGTATAATTTTAAACAGCTATTGTATATTAATATTAGTAACTTCACTGCCTTAGGTGGTAACTTTTTTATTAAAATATTAGAAACATCATCTAGACCAGGCGATTTAGAAGATTTTAGTTATGCAGTTAATGAGTTGAGTTCATCCAACGAAACAAAAGTTAAATTATCAGATTGAACAGGCAATGACATGAGTTTTTTGGCATTACTGTTAACAATTTTGACAATAGAGTGTGTATATGTGAGGGTATGTGAGATCGAGAAGGTGTCCGAAACCAATTGTGCTATTACAAAGTCATTTATAATTTCTTCATTTCCCTGTAAATGTTGTGAAATTTTTCGGTTTTGTTTAACTCTCAGACACCTACTGATTTTCCAAAAGGATTTGTCACCAGTTCTTAGTTTTGACAACAATTTTTTTCATTTCTCATTGTGGTGGTAGTTAATGTCGATGTTGATCGTTGTAGTTAGGAACTTTTTACATTCCTCGTAAAAATTGATATCCGATACGTTTGCTGCACGTGGGCTCCTTCTTTTAAATATTCTTGTCAAGTTTACTAAGTTTAAAATGCTCGCTGGGAAATATGTTTTCGTAGAGCGACTTAACGTTGGAGAGCAGTTATTTCTTGCTTCTATTCCCATTTCAAAAAACTTTTCAATCTCAGAATCAATTGCTGCCTTAGAACAATACATAATTGGATTTATATTGATCCTGTTATTAATTATGTTACGAAAAGTCGTCCAATCTGTACGTTTGTAATTGAAGTCTAGTCAATAGAATCTTTTTAAAGTAAATTTAAGGAATGAAGTAAAATTTTCAGTTTCAGTATTACTCTATTAGAATTTATTTATTTTTTTTTTTTATTATGATATTTATGTAATGATACATTTGTATAGTTTTTCATAGGTAGGTTAAGGGAGAGGAGATAAACCATGAGCTCTTGCCTATTGACATACCTTTAATTCATCATGTAGCATTTTTGGTTTTTCTATAAATAAATAGATACAATTTGAATAATGAGACGTTTATCAACTTTAATTTTAAATTTTAATCGTTTTAGACGGTATTGTCATAACCGCAAGCATAATCAAAATTTTTGCTACAATTTCATTTGATAGAAGTGTAAAAAGCATAAATGTAATCAATTTATAAAAAAAAAAAACTTTTTTGTTGCGATCGATTTAATATATATATTCTTTAAGAGTGAAGAATATAAAATTTCTAAAAAACTTTCAATTTTTAAAATAGGTTCAAACGTTTTTATCAAATAAAACAAGTTTGGAGTGTTAGCGAAAAATAAAAAAAGTATTTTTGTATTCTACTCAACCTAGTGAATAACTTAGACTATGTAGTTACTCGGGTGTATTTTCACTATCGCACCGTGTTATTGTCATTCTTGCTATCACTAGTTTTTATTGAATGAACATGTATTGATACAACAAAAACATTTTTCGCTCCAATAGGCAATAACAACCAATACAGCTGTCAGCACTAGTAGAATTGCAACGCCCGGAGAATTTTTTAATAAAACTGTTGAAAAAAATTTGTGGAAAATTAACTTATTGGTTTAGTGTTTGCAAACATTCAGCAAGTGATTTGAAATCGGCACTAAAAACTTTACCGTTTGGAAATTGTGTTTTTTGTGCACAAAACAACTTTTAGGTAATTTGAAAGCATTTCGACAAAAAATGATTTCGAGAACATACCAGATTACTTTAATCGCTTATTTTAAATTTTTGTTTTAATTTTTTATTTCAGTTTCACTCATTAAGTGGTTTTTTAAAGTCATTAAGAAAATATGTTTATAGTGGGCAACGACGAAATCTTGACTGTAAAACATTCTGTCGCTTCAATTGTGTAAAATTGTAACTACAGTAGTGGTCAAAAGATTTCCTATATAGAACACATAAATTGTTTGCTATTTGTCTACTATTTAATAACTTATTTTCAATTATTTTGTTTATTTTTTAATTCTATTCACTATTTCATTGATCATGTGAAATAAAAACTGATTCCGCCTAGTTACAACGAATTTTTAAGGCAATTGGCTATAAATAAACACTGTTCGCAGGTAAGATCAAAACTTTTGTAAGATTTTGAAAATGGATTTTCTCAAAAAGAAATTTTTTATATAACATGATATTCATAAACCAACGACTTAAAGGTGGGAGACCTTGTGCAGAAGATCGAAAAATTAAGAATTTTTTATATTATTTCCCAGAGTGTTACGAATTAAAGAGAGCTCGTCTAAATTTTGCTAGGACGCATTCAAGTTGAACTCCACAGCAAAGTAAAAATAACTTATGGTCGGACAAATCTAGTGTTATTCTCCGAGGATAAGATGCACCATCCATTGTTCGACGACCTCGAGGTGAAAATTTTAATCTGAGTCATCAAACAGACACAGTTTAGCCTGATGGGGGCAAAACTATGATGTGGGTATGTTTCTCAGGAAATGGGATAGATCCAATTCACCGCATTACTGTTAGACTCTTTAAATAATAACTACGGTAATTTTTGTCCGATTTGATCAAACGTGTCAATATCTTCACAAGAGAATGCACTTTGAGAATGTTATCACATATTTCATATTTTTTAATTAAAGTTTGCCACTATGAACGGACAAACTTAAAAAATATTAAAATTATTCGCATTTGTCAAGTTTGCTTCATCAAACCTCACACCATATTAAGTCAAGTAATATATATGTATGTAGTATATCGTTTTAAACACCCATCCCTCTACTTTCTAATTAGGTTTAAATTTTGGACATTGGTTTAGAAATGTTTGTGTAATCAATAAATTTGTGCGTAAAGTCCAAAAAAACAGTTTTTGTCAAATAAAACAAGTTTGGAGGGTTCAAGAAATAATAAAAAGAAAATATTTTTGAGTTGCACTCAACAAAACTCCCAACTTACACTATGTTATTAGCTGGGTTTATTTCATTTTTTTATTTTGTCACATAATGTTATTATAAACAAAGAACACAGCCCGAATAAAAAATATAATTTCATATTTTTAATGCACAAGATTATTTCCTTTTAAACAGTATTCTTTTGTAACATTTTAATCCTTGCTGTACAGTGTGCTCGAAAGAAAATGTTTAGACATGTTGCATATTACGTTACTGTATGAACAACAACAAACAAACAAAAAACAATCCTGAGTAGCCGAGGTATGCAATTTAATTTAACGCTTCGTTAAACATACTTATCACGTTTAAGTTTCCCTTTGAGATTTTTCTTCCATTTATATTATTTTATTTCTTATTCTCTGTTTTTAAGCATGTTTTTATTCATTTCGGGACTTAAGCAAAATGCAACGGAATAAAAATGAATAAAATATCGGTAACAACAGCATTAAACTAAAAATTTAAAGTTAGGATAGTTTCCGTGTTTTCCACACATAAACAGGCCCATGTGTTACACCCAAATGAAACGGTTGCTTTTGCGATGTCGGTTTTTCTAATTCTACTTCGATGAAACATAGATTTTGTCGATGTCTTGTTGAACTATGACTTTTTAAAAATAATATTTCCCCCAAAATGGTTGTGGATCGATAACATTGTCAGTCAAGAATCCACACCAAACAGTGACTTTTTTGGAATTGGATACGGATCGTCCCAAATTCGACAATGTTGTTCGTTCACGTACCCATTCATCCTGGCCCATTGTCTTAACACTGAAGATGGTTTTTCGATGAAGATTATTGTCGTTTTCTATAGTCGTTCAGGATGATTTGGCAAAATAGACTGAATAAATGAGAATGAATTTAATAGATGTAGCTTCAAGTTTTGAGGTCCCTATTGGAAGGCCAGATATAAATTTAAATATAATTATTAGGGTGCAGCCGTTATTATTTTCTAAAATATTATGATGTATTATGACGTACGAAGTAATAGTGATGAGGGTAGTACATGTACAAAATAAATGCTCGCAACTATTATTTTTCAATTGAATATTTACATAAAGATAGGACGTCAACAGGTAACAGGTGTAGCAGGCGATTGACTCAGTTTTTATCTAAGAATTTTTAAGAAAAAATTTCGACCGAATGATAAAATTCTGATTCTAAAGCTGTTTACCTCTGGCAGGTTATTTACATACTTCGTCATAGCAATCCTTTAGTCATGATTGCAATCTAGCTTAAAACACCACCCAGCTGTGTGAGTTAAATTTATTCATGAGTTGTGGGACCTACACTGCAGCAATCAGTAATTTTCAATTCTTCATGTTGTATAATAACAGGGCGTTATGTTTCACTGTCTCCGTTTTATACTTTCTTAATTCTATTCTACATTTGCAGCTTCGAAACTTTTCAATTCCTATGCGAAAGTTTTCAATTCCAATGCGTATGCGTTATTTCATATACGAAATAATATACCTCATACGCTATGGTGTCCACATTGAGTTTTACTCTTAAGAGATATTCCTCATACGCTGTGGTGTCCAGCGTTTAGTAAGCTTAAAACTTCATTTACCATTCACTGTATTACCCGTAAGAGATATTATTTAATTGTTTTATTTTTTTATATTATTTTGTTTGTATTTTACACTCTGTTAAATATTTATCCAAGTGCCTAAACTAATTTTTATTCATCGAATAACCATTTAAAACGATTTTTCTTTGATATCAATGATATTCAACGTACAAGAAATTCATTTTTATACTACAACACAATAATAGGTTAATGGATGCCTGACGTAAAGGGCCTTTGAGCTTTAAATTTAATCTCTCTTGTTGGCGTACCTATGTTGGCGTATACCTATATATATTGTATAGTTTATTGAAACGTTGATTGATTTTTGAACGTTAAAAATTTTATTTTCCAATTTTTTCTTTTATTTTTAAAATCGCTTCACCACCAATTTATTTAGAACAATAAAAAGTTTATTGACTTTCAAACTCATTTTACTGGCCACAATCTAAGCCACCATTTATATTTAGTTCGTTTTCTATTGTTTATAGACTCAAACTAACCATTTTTGTCCGGAGCAGAGAGGGTGAGAGATTTAGTGAAAGTAAAGCTATAAACTTTTGTTTTAAATTTTACAATTAAGTTTGCTTCTAACACAAGAAAATTTAATATTTCCCGTCCAGCAACCATTCATACACGTAAATAAAATATAATGTTCCAATATTGCCAACTGCATATGCCCTAAAGCGTTTTTTTATAAGAACAAAGAAGGAGAAAAAATTGTAGAGCAATTTGAATATGCAGATACACATGTGTGCGCCTTTGCTGCTGTTAGAGGGAGCGTTGTTTACGGACAAGTGTGTAGTCCTATTATTGTTACTGTTATTGCTGCTGGGGACTATGGTAAGGTCAGAATGATGTTGATCTGTTCCATATAATGGCTCTGTATCGGATGCTGTTGTCTGCTGTAGTTGATGAATCAATTCGTTTAAGGGTTCATAGATATGGATTGGATTTGAATTGACAGATATTAGACTTTGTGCTGCTGAGAATTCATAAAAAAGCAGCAGCTATAACATCTGCATTAAGGTATTTTAGATATTGTAAAGTCATAAGTTTACAAGGTGTAGGTGATGTAACTGTTGTTGTACTGTAAATGCCATGGGGTGACATATGAGCATACACTGGGCTAGTAAGAGGGGGCGAAATTGGGTAATTAATAAGATGTTCGTATATTAATATTGCTGTAAGTGGATCTAAGTACAAAGTTACAAAATAATTACCAGGTAACTGGTATAAAATGAGCTTCAAGATACAAATTTGTTATATGTTAGAGATGACATGTGTCAAACATATTCAGTACACATCAAATCGGTAAACAAACAACATTATATTTTTTAATAGTGTTAAAGATGGCAACTTTTGTATCAGACAATTATGTTTTGCAGAAAGCATTAATTTTTGAGCAAAAATGTTAGAGAGTTGCAACGAATGCCCGTTGAGTCATATGGTTGCCATAAGAAGTATATCTGCTGTATGTTTCGACTGTTCAGAGATAAAGATTTTGATGTGCGAAATTAAGAACCTAGAAGACTAAATAATTAAATCGTCGAATTGCAATCAATATTGGATGAAGAAGACACTTTGATTGTTGCACTACAAACAATTTCTGATCGTTTAAAACCTGTGGGAAAGATAAAAAATTCTGAAGAATGGTCGCCACTTGAGTTGAATGACAGGCAGATGGTAAATTGAAATAACCTCTAATGCAATTTTGCTTTAAACACACGATAAAATGTCAATGTCGCATCGAGTTGTTACTGACGATGAAAAATGGATTTATTTTCAGAATTACGCAAAAACCATTAAATTCAGCTGTAAAATCAAATCGATGTAGCAGAAAAGGTTTGGTGTACCACGAGCTCATAAAACCTAGCGAAACAGATGGCTACCGACAACAAATTATTAATTTGAACCATGCCTTGATCGAAAACGATCAGTTGCAGAATTTTCTGACTGTCTTATATAATTTTTATAAATGACAAGGCACTTTCGCTGATGATTAAAACGTATTTTTTATAAACAAAGAAAAACATGAATAAATCTTTGTAGGTTATTTATTTGGCTATCAGAATTTCATTTTAAACTGTTTAAACTTCGGATTTTATTTTCAGACTAAAAATGTGATTCTTAATTTTGTTATTAGTCCTATAAAAAAACAAGCAAACATTTTGTTTATTTTAGAAATTTTAAAATTTTCAACTGCTATTTCTGGAGATTAAGTCGCCGTAGTCTAGTAGGTAGTGTGTTGGTTTATTAGACGAAAGACCTGCTTTCTTTTACCATACATTTGATAATGTGATTATCTCTTAGCAACGAGAATGATAATCTGCCTTGATATTCCTTTTTGTGTTGTAAAGTACATTAGTTGCCGTAGTCTAGTAGGTAGTGTGTCGGCTAAATAGACGTAAGACCACGGTTCAAACCCCAGGTCAGACATCAAAACAAAAATATGAAAATATTTCTTCGGTGACTTCCTCTCAGCAGATTTCTGGCAAAAACTCTGAGAGTAAATAAAATTGCC